>OY804577.1:610000-1054242 GCA_963680875.1 Bathymodiolus brooksi
GTACGTAGATCACTGGATCTATAAGACTATGCCCTAGACCCATCGTAGAAAGTGCTACCCTTGTACGTAGATCACTGGATCTATAAGACTCTGCCCCAGACCCACCGTAGAAAGTGCTACCTTTGTACGTAGATCACTGGATCTATAAGACTCTGCCCTAGACCCACCGTAGAAAGTGCTACCTTTGTACGTAGATCACTGGATATATAAGATTCTACCCTAGACCCACCGTAGAAAGTGCTACCTTTGTACTTAGATCACTGGATCTATAAGACTCTGCCCTAGACCCACCGTAGAAAGTGCTACCTTTGTATGTAGATCACTGGATCTATAAGACTATGCCCTAGACCTACCGTAGAAAGTGCTACCTTTGTACGTAGATCATTGGATCTATAAGACTCTGCCCTAGACCCACCGTAGAAAGTGCTACCTTTGTACGTAGATCACTGGATCTATAACCCTCTGCCCTAGACCCACCGTAGAAAGTGCTACCTTTGTACGTAGATCACTGGATCTATCAGACTCTGCCCTAGACCCACCGTAAAAAGTGCTACCTTTGTACGTAGATCCCTGGATCTATAAGACTCTGCCCTAGACCCACCGTAGAAAGTGCTACCTTTGTACGTAGATCACTGGATCTATAAGACTATGCCCTAGACCTACCGTAGAAAGTGCTACCTTTGTACGTAGATCACTGGATCTATAAGACTCTGCCCTAGACCCAACGTAGAAAGTTCTACCTTTGTACGTAGATCACTGGATTTATAACACTCTGCCCTAGACCCACCGTAGAAAGTGCTACCTTTGTACGTAGATCACTTGATCTATAAGACTCTGCCCTAGACCCACCGTAGAAAGTGCTACCTTTGTACGTAGATCACTTGATCTATAAGACTCTGCCCTAGACCCACCGTAGAAAGTACTACCTTTGTACGTAGATCACTGGATCTATAAGACTCTGCCCCAGACCCACCGTAGAAAGTGCTACCTTTGTACGTAGATCACTGGATCTATAAGACTCTGCCCTAGACCCACCGTAGAAAGTGCTACCTTTGTACGTAGATCACTGGATCTATAAGACTATGCCCTAGACCTACCGTAGAAAGTGCTACCTTTGTACGTAGATCACTGGATCTATAAGACTCTGCCCTAGACCCACCGTAGAAAGTGCTACCTTTGTACGTAGATCACTGGATCTATAAGACTCTGCCCTAGACCCACCGTAGAAAGTGCTACCTTTGTACGTAGATCACTGGATCTATAAGACTCTGCCCAAGACCCACCGTAGAAAGTGCTACCTTTGTACGTAGATCACTGGATCTATAAGACTCTGCCCTAGACCCACCGTAGAAAGTGCTACCTTTGTACGTAGATCACTGGATCTATACGACTCTGCCCAAGACCCACCGTAGAAAGTGCTACCTTTGTACGTAGATCACTGGATCTATAAGACTGCCCTAAACCCACCATAGAAAGTGCTACATTTGTACGTAGATCACTGGATCTATAAGACTCTGCCCTAGACCCACCGTAGAAAGTGCTACCTTTGTACGTAGATCACTGGTTCTATACGACTCTGCCCTAGACCCACCGTAGAAAGTGCTACCTTTGTACGTAGATCACTGGATCCATAAGACTCTGCACCAGACCCACCGTAGAAAGTGCTACCTTTGTACGTAGATCACTGGATCTATAAGACTCTGCCCTAGACCCACCGTAGAAAGTGCTACCTTTGTACGTAGAACACTGGATCTATAACACTCTGCCCCAGACCCATCGTAGAAAGTGCTACCGTTGTACGTAGATCACTGGATCTATAAGACTATGCCCTAGACCCATCGTAGAAAGTGCTACCCTTGTACGTAGATCACTGGATCTATAAGACTCTGCCCCAGACCCACCGTAGAAAGTGCTACCTTTGTACGTAGATCACTGGATCTATAAGACTCTGCCCTAGACCCACCGTAGAAAGTGCTACCTTTGTACGTAGATCACTGGATATATAAGATTCTACCCTAGACCCACCGTAGAAAGTGCTACCTTTGTACTTAGATCACTGGATCTATAAGACTCTGCCCTAGACCCACCGTAGAAAGTGCTACCTTTGTATGTAGATCACTGGATCTATAAGACTATGCCCTAGACCTACCGTAGAAAGTGCTACCTTTGTACGTAGATCATTGGATCTATAAGACTCTGCCCTAGACCCACCGTAGAAAGTGCTACCTTTGTACGTAGATCACTGGATCTATAACCCTCTGCCCTAGACCCACCGTAGAAAGTGCTACCTTTGTACGTAGATCACTGGATCTATCAGACTCTGCCCTAGACCCACCGTAAAAAGTGCTACCTTTGTACGTAGATCCCTGGATCTATAAGACTCTGCCCTAGACCCACCGTAGAAAGTGCTACCTTTGTACGTAGATCACTGGATCTATAAGACTATGCCCTAGACCTACCGTAGAAAGTGCTACCTTTGTACGTAGATCACTGGATCTATAAGACTCTGCCCTAGACCCAACGTAGAAAGTTCTACCTTTGTACGTAGATCACTGGATTTATAACACTCTGCCCTAGACCCACCGTAGAAAGTGCTACCTTTGTACGTAGATCACTTGATCTATAAGACTCTGCCCTAGACCCACCGTAGAAAGTGCTACCTTTGTACGTAGATCACTGGATCTATAAGACTCTTCCCTAGACCCACCGTAGAAAGTGCTACCTTTGTACGTAGATCACTGGATATATAAGACTCTGCCCTAGACCCACCGTAGAAAGTGCTACCTTTGTACGTAGATCACTGGATCTATAAGACTCTGCCCTAGACCCACCGTAGAAAGTGCTACCTTTGTACGTAGATCACTGGATCTATAAGACTCTGCCCTAGACCCACCGTAGAAAGTCCTACCTTTGTACGTAGATCACTGGATCTATAAGACTCTGCCCTAAACCCACGTAGAAAGTCCTACCTTTGTACGTAGATCACTGGATTTATAAGACTGCCCTAAACCCACCGTAGAAAGTGCTACCTTTGTACGTAGATCACTCGATCTATACGACTCTGCCCTAGACCCACCGTAGAAAGTGCTACCTTTGTACGTAGATCACTGGATCTAAAAGACTCTGCCCTAAACCCACCGTAGAAAGTGCTACCGTTGTACGTAGATCACTGGATCTATAAGACTCTGCCCTAGACCCACCGTAGAAAGTGCTACCTTTGTACGTAGATCACTGGATCTATAAGACTCTGCCCTAGACCCACCGTAGAAAGAGCTACCTTTGTACGTTGATCACTGGATCTATAAGATTCTACCCTAGACCCACCGTAGAAAGTGCTACCTTTGTACGTAGATCACTGGATCTATCAGACTCTGCCCTAGACCCACCGTAAAAAGTGCTACCTTTGTACGTAGATCACTGGATCTATAAGACTCTGCCCTAGACCCACCGTAGAAAGTGCTACCTTTGTACGTAGATCACTGGTTCCATAAGACTATGCCCTAGACCTACCGTAGAAAGTGCTACCTTTGTACGTAGATCACTGGATCTATAAGACTATGCCCTAGACCCACCGTAGAAAGTGCTACCTTTGTACGTAGATCACTGGATCTATAAGACTCTGCACTATACCCACCGTAGAAAGTGCTACCTTTGTACGTAGATCACTGGATCTATAAGATTCTACCCTAGACCCCCCGTAGAAAGTGCTACCTTTGTACGTAGATCACTGGATCTATCAGACTCTGCCCTAGACCCACCGTAAAAAGTGCTACCTTTGTACGTAGATCCCTGGATCTATAAGACTCTGCCCTAGACCCACCGTAGAAAGTGCTACCTTTGTACGTAGATCACTGGATCTATAAGACTATGCCCTAGACCTACCGTAGAAGGTGCTACCTTTGTACGTAGATCACTGGATATATAAGACTCTGCCCTAGACCCACCGTAGAAAGTGCTACCTTTGTACGTAGATCACTGGATCTATAAGACTCTGCCCTAAACCCACCGTAGAAAGTGCTACCGTTGTACGTAGATCACTGGATCTATAAGACTATGCCCTAGTCCCATCGTAGAAAGTGATACCGTTGTACGTAGATCACTGGATCTATAAGACTCTGCCCCAGACACACCGTAGAAAGTGCTACCTTTGTACGTAGATCACTGGATCTATAAGACTCTGCCCTAGACCCACCGTAGAAAGTGCTACCTTTGTACGTAGATCACTGGATCTATAAGATTCTACCCTAGACCCACCGTAGAAAGTGGTACCTTTGTACGTAGATCACTGGATCTATCAGACTCTGCCCTAGACCCACCGTAGAAAGAGCTACCTTTGTACGTTGATCACTGGATCTATAAGATTCTACCCTAGACCCACCGTAGAAAGTGCTACCTTTGTACGTAGATCACTGGATCTATCAGACTCTGCCCTAGACCCACCGTAAAAAGTGCTACCTTTGTACGTAGATCACTGGATCTATAAGACTCTGCCCTAGACCCACCGTAGAAAGTGCTACCTTTGTACGTAGATCACTGGTTCCATAAGACTATGCCCTAGACCTACCGTAGAAAGTGCTACCTTTGTACGTAGATCACTGGATCTATAAGACTATGCCCTAGACCCACCGTAGAAAGTGCTACCTTTGTACGTAGATCACTGGATCTATAAGACTCTGCACTATACCCACCGTAGAAAGTGCTACCTTTGTACGTAGATCACTGGATCTATAAGATTCTACCCTAGACCCCCCGTAGAAAGTGCTACCTTTGTACGTAGATCACTGGATCTATCAGACTCTGCCCTAGACCCACCGTAAAAAGTGCTACCTTTGTACGTAGATCCCTGGATCTATAAGACTCTGCCCTAGACCCACCGTAGAAAGTGCTACCTTTGTACGTAGATCACTGGATCTATAAGACTATGCCCTAGACCTACCGTAGAAGGTGCTACCTTTGTACGTAGATCACTGGATATATAAGACTCTGCCCTAGACCCACCGTAGAAAGTGCTACCTTTGTACGTAGATCACTGGATCTATAAGACTCTGCCCTAAACCCACCGTAGAAAGTGCTACCGTTGTACGTAGATCACTGGATCTATAAGACTATGCCCTAGTCCCATCGTAGAAAGTGATACCGTTGTACGTAGATCACTGGATCTATAAGACTCTGCCCCAGACACACCGTAGAAAGTGCTACCTTTGTACGTAGATCACTGGATCTATAAGACTCTGCCCTAGACCCACCGTAGAAAGTGCTACCTTTGTACGTAGATCACTGGATCTATAAGATTCTACCCTAGACCCACCGTAGAAAGTGGTACCTTTGTACGTAGATCACTGGATCTATCAGACTCTGCCCTAGACCCACCGTAAAAAGTGCTACCTTTGTACGTAGATCAATGGATCTATCAGACTCTGCCCTAGACCCACCGTAGAAAGTGCTACCTTTGTACGTAGATCACTGGATCCATAAGACTATGCCCTAGACCTACCGTAGAAAGTGCTACCTTTGTACGTAGATCACTGGATCTATAAGACTCTGCCCTAGACCCACCGTAGAAAGTGCTACATTTGTACGTAGATCACTGGATCTATAAGACTCTGCACTAGACCCACCGTAGAAAGTCCTACATTTGTACGTAGATCACTGGATCTATAAGATTCTACCCTCGACCCACCGTAGAAAGTGCTACCTTTGTACGTAGATCACTGGATCTATCAGACTCTGCCCTAGACCCACCGTAAAAAGTGCTACCTTTGTACGTGGATCACTGGATCTATAAGAATATGCCCTAGACCTACCGTAGAAGGTGCTACCTTTGTACGTAGATCACTGGAACTATAAGACTCTGCCCTAGACCCACCGTAGAAAGTGCTACCTTTGTACGTAGATCACTGGATCTATAACACTCTGCCCTAGACTCACCGTAGAAAGTGCTACCTTTGCACGTAGATCACTGGATCTATAAGACTATGCCCTAGTCCCATCGTAGAAAGTGCTACCGTTGTACGTAGATCACTGGATCTATAAGACTCTGCCCCAGACCCACCGTAGAAAGTGCTACCTTTGTACGTAGATCACTGGATCTATAAGACTCTGCCCTAGACCCACCGTAGAAAGTGCTACCTTTGTACGTAGATCACTGGATCTATAAGATTCTACCCTAGACCCACCGTAGAAAGTGCTACCTTTGTACGTAGATCACTGGATCTATAAGGCTCTGCCCTAGACCCACCGTAGAAAGTGCTACTTTTGTACGTAGATCACTGGATCTATAAGATTCTACCCTAGACCCACCGTAGAAAGTGCTACCTTTGTACGTAGATCACTGGATCTATCAGACTCTGCCCTAGACCCACCGTAAAAAGTGCTACCTTTGTACGTAGATCACTGGATCTATAAGACTCTGCCCTAGACCCACCGTAGAAAGTGCTACCTTTGTACGTAGATCACTGGATCTATAAGACTCTGCCTTAGACCCACCGTAGAAAGTGCTACCTTTGTACGTAGATCACTGGATCTATAAGACTCTGCCCTAGACCCACCGTAGAAAGTGCTACCTTTGTACGTAGATCACTGGATCTATAAGACTATGCCCTAGTCCCATCGTAGAAAGTGCTACCGTTGTACGTAGATCACTGGATCTATAAGACTCTGCCCCAGACCCACCGTAGAAAGTGCTACCTTTGTACGTAGATCACTGGATCTATAAGACTCTGCCCTAGACCCACCGTAGAAAGTGCTACCTTTGTACGTAGATCACTGGATCTATAAGATTCTACCCTAGACCCACCGTAGAAAGTGCTACCTTTTTACGTAGATCACTGGATCTATAAGGCTCTGCCCTAGACCCACCGTAGAAAGTGCTACTTTTGTACGTAGATCACTGGATCTATAAGATTCTACCCTAGACCCACCGTAGAAAGTGCTACCTTTGTACGTAGATCACTGGATCTATCAGACTCTGCCCTAGACCCACCGTAAAAAGTGCTACCTTTGTACGTAGATCACTGGATCTATAAGACTCTGCCCTAGACCCACCGTAGAAAGTGCTACCTTTGTACGTAGATCACTGGATCTATAAGACTCTGCCCTAGACCCACCGTAGAAAGTGCTACCTTTGTACGTAGATCACTGGATCTATAAGACTCTGCCCTAGACCCACCGTAGAAAGTGCTACCTTTGTACGTAGATCACTGGATCTATAAGACTATGCCCTAGACCTACCGTAGAAAGTGCTACCTTTGTACGTAGATCACTGGATCTATAAGACTCTGCCCTAGACCCACCGTAGAAAGTGCTACCTTTGTACGTAGATCACTGGATCTATAAGAATCTGCCTTGACCCACCGTAGAAAGTGCTACCTTTGTACGTAGATCACTGGATCTATAAGACTCTGCCCTAGACCCACCGTAGAAAGTGCTACCTTTGTACGTAGATCACTGGATCTATAAGACTCTGCCCTAGACCCACCGTAGAAAGTGCTACCTTTGTACGTAGATCACTTGATCTATAAGACTGCCCTAAACCCACCATAGAAAGTGCTACATTTGTACGTAGATCACTGGATCTATAAGACACTGCCCTAGACCCACCGTAGAAAGTGCTACCTTTGTACGTAGATCACTGGTTCTATACGACTCTGCCCTAGACCCACCGTAGAAAGTGCTACCTTTGTACGTAGATCACTGGATCTATAAGACTCTGCCCTAGACTCACCGTAGAAAGTGCTACCTTTGTACGTAGATCACTGGATCTATAAGACTCTGCCCTAGACCCACCGTAGAAAGTGCTACCTTTGTACGTAGATCACTGGATCTATAACACTCTGCCCTAGACCCACCGTAGAAAGTGCTACCTTTGTACGTAGATCACTGGATCTATAAGACTCTGCCCCAGACCCACCGTAGAAAGTGCTACCTTTGTACGTAGATCACTGGATCTATAAGACTCTGCCCTAGACCCACCGTAGAAAGTGCTACCTTTGTACGTAGATCACTGGATCTATAAGTTTCTACCCTAGACCCACCGTAGAAAGTGCAACCTTTGTACGTAGATCACTGGATCTATAAGACTCTGCCCTAGATCCACCGTAGAAAGTGCTACCTGTGTACGTAGATCACTGGATCTATAAGACTATGCCCTAGACCTACCGTAGAAAGTGCTACCTTTGTACATAAATCATTGGATCTATAAGACTCTGCCCTAGACCCACCGTAGAAAGTGCTACCTTTGTACGTAGATCACTGGATCTATAACACTCTGCCCTAGACCCATCGTAGAAAGTGCTACCCTTGTACGTAGATCACTGGATCTATAAGACTCTGCCCCAGACCCACCGTAAAAAGTGCTACCTTTGTACGTAGATCACTGGATCTATAAGACTCTGCCCTAGACCCACCGTAGAAAGTGCTACCTTTGTACGTAGATCACTGGATCTATACGACTATGCCCTAGACCTACCGTAGAAAGTGCTACCTTTGTACGAAGATCACTGGATATATAAGACTCTGCCCTAGACCCACCGTAGAAAGTGCTACCTTTGTACGTAGATCACTGGATCTATAACACTCTGCCCTAGACCCACCGTAGAAAGTGCTACCTTTGTACGTAGATCACTGGATCTATAAGACTCTGCCCTAAACCCACCGTAGAAAGTGCTACCGTTGTACGTAGATCACTGAATCTATAAGACTATGCCCTAGACCCATCGTAGAAAATGCTACCCTTGTACGTAGATCACTGGATCTATAAGACTCTGCCCCAGACCCACCGTAGAAAGTGCTACCTTTGTACGTCGATCACTGGATCTATAAGACTCTGTCCTAGACCCACCGTAGAAAGTGCTACCTTTGTACGTAGATCACTGGATCTATAAGATTCTACCCTAGACCCACCGTAGAAAGTGCTACCTTTGTACGTAGATCACTGGATCTATCAGACTCTGCCCTAGACCCACCGTAAAAAGTGCTACCTTTGTACGTAGATCACTGGATCTATAAGACTCTGCCCTAGACCCACCGTAGAAAGTGCTACCTTTGTACGTAGATCACTGGATCTATAAGACTATGCCCTAGACCTACCGTAGAAAGTGCTACCTTTGTACGTAGATCACTGGATCTATAAGACTCTGCCCTAGACCCACCGTAGAAAGTGCTACCTTTGTACGTAGATCACTGGATCTATAAGACTCTGCCCTAGACCTACCGTAGAAAGTGCTACCTTTGTACGTAGATCACTGGATCTATAAGACTCTGCCCTAGACCCACCGTAGAAAGTGCTACCTTTGTACGTAGATCACTGGTTCTATACGACTCTGCCCTAGACCCACCGTAGAAAGTGCTACCTTTGTACGTAGATCACTGGATCTATAAGACTCTGCCCTAGACCCACCGTAGAAAGTGCTACCTTTGTACGTAGATCACTGGTTATATAAGACTCTGCCCTAGACCCACCGTAGAAAGTGCTACCTTTGTACGTAGATCACTGGATCTATAACACTCTGCCCTAGACCCACCGTAGAAAGTGCTACCTTTGTACGTAGATCACTGGATCTATAAGACTCTGCCCCTGACCCACCGTAGAAAGTGCTACCTTTGTACGTAGATCACTGGATCTATAAGACTCTGCCCTAGACCCACCGTAGAAAGTGCTACCTTTGTACGTAGATCACTGGATCTATAAGATTCTACCCTAGACCCACCGTAGAAAGTGCTACCTTTGTACGTAGATCACTGGATCTATAAGACTCTGCCCTAGATCCACTGTAGAAAGTGCTACCTTTGTACGTAGATCACTGGATCTATAAGACTATGCCCTAGACCTACCGTAGAAAGTGCTACCTTTGTACGTAGATCACTGGATCTATAAGACTCTGCCCTAGACCCACCGTAGAAAGTGCTACCTTTGTACGTAGATCACTGGATCTATAAGACTCTGCCCTAGACCCACCGTAGAAAGTGCTACCTTTGTACGTAGATCACTGGATCTATACGACTCTGCCCTAGACCCACCGTAGAAAGTGCTACCTTTGTACGTAGATCACTGGATCTATAAGACTGCCCTAAACCCACCGTAGAAAGTGCTACATTTGTACGTAGATCACTGGATCTATAAGACTCTGACCCAGACCCACCGTAGAAAGTGCTACCTTTGTACGTAGATCACTGGATCTATAAGATTTTGCCCTAGACCCACCGTAGAAAGTGCTACCTTTGTACGTAGATCACTGGATCTATAAGACTATGCCCTAGACCTACCGTAGAAAGTGCTACCTTTGTACGTAGATCACTGGATCTATAAGACTCTGCCCTAGACCCACCGTAGAAAGTGCTACCTTTGTACGTAGATCACTGGATCTATAAGACTCTGCCCTAGACCCACCGTAGAAAGTGCTACCTTTGTACGTAGATCACTGGATCTATAAGACTCTGCCCCAGACCCACCGTAGAAAGTGCTACCTTTGTACGTAGATCACTGGATCTATAAGACTCTGCCCTAGACCCACCGTAGAAAGTGCTACCTTTGTATGTAGATCACTGGATCTATAAGACTCTGCCCTAGACCCACCGTAGAAAGTGCTACCTTTGTACGTAGATCACTGGATCTATAAGACTATGCCCTAGACCTACCGTAGAAAGTGCTACCTTTGTACATAGATCACTGGATCTATAAGACTCTGCCCTAGACCCACCGTAGAAAGTGCTACCTTTGTACGTAGATCACTGGATCTATAAGAATCTGCCCTAGACCCACCGTAGAAAGTGCTACCTTTGTACGTAGATCACTGGATCTATAAGACTCTGCCCTAGACCCACCGTAGAAAGTGCTACCTTTGTACGTAGATCACTGGATCTATAAGACTCTGCCCTAGACCCACCGTAGAAAGTGCTACCTTTGTACGTAGATCACTGGATCTATAAGACTGCCCTAAACCCACCATAGAAAGTGCTACATTTGTACGTAGATCACTGGATCTATAAGACTCTGCCCTAGACCCACCGTAGAAAGTGCTACCTTTGTACGTAGATCACTGGTTCTATACGACTCTGCCCTAGACCCACCGTAGAAAGTGCTACCTTTGTACGTAGATCACTGGATCTATAAGACTCTGCCCTAGACCCACCGTAGAAAGTGCTACCTTTGTACGTAGATCACTGGATCTATAAGACTCTGCCCTAGACCCACCGTAGAAAGTGCTACCTTTGTACGTAGATCACTGGATCTATAACACTCTGCCCTAGACCCACCGTAGAAAGTGCTACCTTTGTACGTAGATCACTGGATCTATAAGACTATGCCCTAGACCTACCGTAGAAAGTGCTACCTTTGTACATAGATCATTGGATCTATAAGACTGCCCTAGACCCACCGTAGAAAGTGCTACCTTTGTACGTAGATCACTGGATCTATAAGACTCTGCCCTAGACCCACCGTAGAAAGTGCTACCTTTGTACGTAGATCACTGGTTATATAAGACTCTGCCCTAGACCCACCGTAGAAAGTGCTACCTTTGTACGTAGATCACTGGATCTATAACACTCTGCCCTAGACCCACCGTAGAAAGTGCTACCTTTGTACGTAGATCACTGGATCTATAAGACTCTGCCCCTGACCCACCGTAGAAAGTGCTACCTTTGTACGTAGATCACTGGATCTATAAGACTCTGCCCTAGACCCACCGTAGAAAGTGCTACCTTTGTACGTAGATCACTGGATCTATAAGATTCTACCCTAGACCCACCGTAGAAAGTGCTACCTTTGTACGTAGATCACTGGATCTATAAGACTCTGCCCTAGATCCACTGTAGAAAGTGCTACCTTTGTACGTAGATCACTGGATCTATAAGACTATGCCCTAGACCTACCGTAGAAAGTGCTACCTTTGTACGTAGATCACTGGATCTATAAGACTCTGCCCTAGACCCACCGTAGAAAGTGCTACCTTTGTACGTAGATCACTGGATCTATAAGACTCTGCCCTAGACCCACCGTAGAAAGTGCTACCTTTGTACGTAGATCACTGGATCTATACGACTCTGCCCTAGACCCACCGTAGAAAGTGCTACCTTTGTACGTAGATCACTGGATCTATAAGACTGCCCTAAACCCACCGTAGAAAGTGCTACATTTGTACGTAGATCACTGGATCTATAAGACTCTGTCCCAGACCCACCGTAGAAAGTGCTACCTTTGTACGTAGATCACTGGATCTATAAGATTTTGCCCTAGACCCACCGTAGAAAGTGCTACCTTTGTACGTAGATCACTGGATCTATAACACTCTGCCCTAAACCCACCGTAGAAAGTGCTACCTTTGTACGTAGATCACTGGATCTATAAGACTATGCCCTAGACCTACCGTAGAAAGTGCTACCTTTGTACGTAGATCACTGGATCTATAAGACTCTGCCCTAGACCCACCGTAGAAAGTGCTACCTTTGTACGTAGATCACTGGATCTATAAGACTCTGCCCTAGACCCACCGTAGAAAGTGCTACCTTTGTACGTAGATCACTGGATCTATAAGACTCTGCCCCAGACCCACCGTAGAAAGTGCTACCTTTGTACGTAGATCACTGGATCTATAAGACTCTGCCCTAGACCCACCGTAGAAAGTGCTACCTTTGTACGTAGATCACTGGATCTATAAGACTCTGCCCTAGACCCACCGTAGAAAGTGCTACCTTTGTACGTAGATCACTGGATCTATAAGACTATGCCCTAGACCTACCGTAGAAAGTGCTACCTTTGTACATAGATCACTGGATCTATAAGACTCTGCCCTAGACCCACCGTAGAAAGTGCTACCTTTGTACGTAGATCACTGGATCTATAAGAATCTGCCCTAGACCCACCGTAGAAAGTGCTACCTTTGTACGTAGATCACTGGATCTATAAGACTCTGCCCTAGACCCACCGTAGAAAGTGCTACCTTTGTACGTAGATCACTGGATCTATAAGACTCTGCCCTAGACCCACCGTAGAAAGTGCTACCTTTGTACGTAGATCACTGGATCTATAAGACTGCCCTAAACCCACCATAGAAAGTGCTACATTTGTACGTAGATCACTGGATCTATAAGACTCTGCCCTAGACCCACCGTAGAAAGTGCTACCTTTGTACGTAGATCACTGGTTCTATACGACTCTGCCCTAGACCCACCGTAGAAAGTGCTACCTTTGTACGTAGATCACTGGATCTATAAGACTCTGCCCTAGACCCACCGTAGAAAGTGCTACCTTTGTACGTAGATCACTGGATCTATAAGACTCTGCCCTAGACCCACCGTAGAAAGTGCTACCTTTGTACGTAGATCACTGGATCTATAACACTCTGCCCTAGACCCACCGTAGAAAGTGCTACCTTTGTACGTAGATCACTGGATCTATAAGACTATGCCCTAGACCTACCGTAGAAAGTGCTACCTTTGTACATAGATCATTGGATCTATAAGACTGCCCTAGACCCACCGTAGAAAGTGCTACCTTTGTACGTAGATCACTGGATCTATAACACTCTGCCCTAGACCCATCGTAGAAAGTGCTACCCTTGTACGTAGATCACTGGATCTATAAGACTCTGCCCCAGACCCACCGTAAAAAGTGCTACCTTTGTACGTAGATCACTGGATCTATAAGACTCTGCCCTAGACCCACCGTAGAAAGTGCTACCTTTGTACGTAGATCACTAGATATATACGACTCTGCCCTAGACCTACCGTAGAAAGTGCTACCTTTGTACGTAGATCACTGGATATATAAGACTCTGCCCTAGACCCACCGTAGAAAGTGCTACCTTTGTACGTAGATCACTGGATCTATAACACTCTGCCCTAGACCCACCGTAGAAAGTGCTACCTTTGTACGTAGATCACTGGATCTATAAGACTCTGCCCTAAACCCACCGTAAAAAGTGCTACCGTTGTACGTAGATCACTGAATCTATAAGACTATGCCCTAGACCCATCGTAGAAAATGCTACCCTTGTACGTAGATCACTGGATCTATAAGACTCTGCCCCAGACCCACCGTAGAAAGTGCTACCTTTGTACGTCGATCACTGGATCTATAAGACTCTGCCCTAGACCCACCGTAGAAAGTGCTACCTTTGTACGTAGATCACTGGATCTATAAGATTCTACCCTAGACCCACCGTAGAAAGTGCTACCTTTGTACGTAGATCACTGGATCTATCAGACTCTGCCCTAGACCCACCGTAAAAAGTGCTACCTTTGTACGTAGATCACTGGATCTATAAGACTCTGCCCTAGACCCACCGTAGAAAGTGCTACCTTTGTACGTAGATCACTGGATCTATCAGACTATGCCCTAGACCTACCGTAGAAAGTGCTACCTTTGTACGTAGATCACTGGATCTATAAGATTCTGCCCTAGACCCACCGTAGAAAGTGCTACCTTTGTACGTAGATCACTGGATCTATAAGACTCTGCCCTAGACCCACCGTAGAAAGTGCTACCTTTGTACGTAGATCACTGGATCTATACGACTCTGCCCTAGACCCACCGTAGAAAGTGCTACCTTTGTACGTAGATCACTGGATCTATAAGACTGCCCTAAACCCACCGTAGAAAGTGATACATTTGTACGTAGATCACTGGATCTATAAGACTCTGCCCCAGACCCACCGTAGAAAGTGCTACCTTTGTACGTAGATCACTGGATCTATAAGATTTTGCCCTAGACCCACCGTAGAAAGTGCTACCTTTGTACGTAGATCACTGGATCTATAACACTCTGCCCTAAACCCACCGTAGAAAGTGCTACCTTTGTACGTAGATCACTGGATCTATAAGACTATGCCCTAGACCCATCGTAGAAAGTGCTACCCTTGTACCTAGATCACTGGATCTATAAGACTCTGCCCTAGACCCACCGTAGAAAGTGCTACCTTTGTACGTAGATCACTGGATCTATAAGACTCTGCCCTAGACCCATCGTAGAAAGTGCTACCCTTGTACGTAGATCACTGGATCTATAAGACTCTGCCCCAGACCCAACGTAAAAAGTGCTACCTTTGTACGTAGATCACTGGATCTATAAGACTCTGCCCTAGACCCACCGTAAAAAGTGCTACCTTTGTACGTAGATCACTGGATTTATAAGACTATGCCCTAGACCTACCGTAGAAAGTGCTACCTTTGTACGTAGATCACTGGATCTATAAGACTCTTCCCAGACCCACCGTAGAAAGTGCTACCTTTGTACGTAGATCAATGGATCTATAAGACTCTGCCCTAGACCCACCGTAGAAAGTGCTACCTTTGTACGTAGATCACTGGATCTATAAGATTCTACCCTAGACCCACCGTAGAAAGTGCTACCTTTGTACGTAGATCACTGGATCTATCAGACTCTGCCCTAGACCCACCGTAAAAAATGCTACCTTTGTACGTAGATCACTGGATCTATAAGACTCTGCCCTAGACCCACCGTAGAAAGTGCTACCTTTGTACGTAGATCACTGGATCTATAAGACTCTGCCCTAGACCTACCGTAGAAAGTCCTACCTTTGTACGTAGATCAGGATCTATAAGACTGCCCTAGACCCAGAGTAGAAAGTGCTACCTTTGTACGTAGATCACTGGATCTATACGACTCTGCCCTAGACCCACCGTAGAAAGTGCTACCTTTGTACGTAGATCACTGGATCTATAAGACTCTGCCCTAAGCCCACCGTAGAAAGTGCTACCGTTGTACGTAGATCACTGGATCTATAAGACTATGCCCTAGACCCATCGTAGAAAGTGCTACCCTTGTACGTAGATCACTGGATCTATAAGACTCTGCCCCAGACCCACCGTAGAAAGTGCTACCTTTGTATGTAGATCACTGGATCGATAAGACTCTGCCCTAGACCCACCGTAGAAAGTGCTAGCTTTGTACGTAGATCACCGGATTTATAAGATTCTAACCTAGACCCACCGTAGAAAGTGCTACCTTTGTACGTAGATCACTGGATCTATCAGACTCTGCCCTAGACCCACCGTAAAAAGTGCTACCTTTGTACGTAGATCACTGGATCTATAAGACTCTGCCCTAGACCCACCGTAGAAAGTGCTACCTTTGTACGTAGATCACTGGATCTATAAGACTATGCCCTAGACCTACCGTAGAAAGTGCTACCTTTGTACGTAGATCACTGGATATATAAGACTCTGCCCTAGACCCACCGTAAAAAGTGCTACCTTTGTACGTAGATCACTGGATCTATAAGACTCTGCCCTAGACCCACCGTAGAAAGTGCTACCTTTGTACGTAGATCACTGGATCTATAAGATTCTACCCTAGACCCACCGTAGAAAGTGCTACCTTTGTACGTAGATCACTGGATCTATCAGACTCTGCCCTAGACCCACGGTAAAAAGTGCTTCCTTTGAACGTAGATCACTGGATCTATAAGACTCTGCCCTAGACCCACCGTAGAAAGTGCTACCTTTGTGCGTAGATCACTGGATATATAAGAATCTGCCCTAGACCCACGTAGAAAGTGCTACCTTTGTACGTAGATCACTGGATCTATAAGACTCTGCCCTAGACCCACCGTAGAAAGTCCTACCTTTGTACGTAGATCAGGATCTATAAGACTGCCCTAGACCCACAGTAGAAAGTGCTACATTTGTACGTAGATCACTGGATCTATACGACTCTGCCCTAGACCCACCGTAGAAAGTGCTACCTTTGTACGTAGATCACTGGATCAATAAGACTGCCCTAAACCCACCGTAGAAAGTGCTACATTTGTACGTAGATCACTGGATCTATAAGACTCTGCCCTAGACCCACCGTAGAAAGTGCTACCTTTGTACGTAGATCACTGGATCTATACGACTCTGACCTAGACCCACCGTAGAAAGTGCTACCTTTGTACGTAGATCACTGGATCTATAAGACTCTGCCCCAGACCCACCGTAGAAAGTGCTACCTTTGTACGTAGATCACTGGATCTATAAGATTTTGCCCTAGACCCACCGTAGAAAGTGATACCTTTGTACGTAGATCACTGGATCTATAACACTCTGCCCTAAACCCACCGTAGAAAGTGCTACCGTTGTACGTAGATCACTGGATCTGTAAGACTATGCCCTAGACCCATCGTAGAAAGTGCTACCCTTGTACGTAGATCACTGGATCTATAAGACTCTGCCCCAGACCCACCGTAGAAAGTGTTACCTTTGTACGTAGATCACTGGATCTATAAGACTCTGCCCTAGATCCATCGTAGAAAGTGCTACCCTTGTACGTAGATCACTGGATCTATAAGACTCTGCCCCAGACCCACCGTAAAAAGTGCTACCTTTGTACGTAGATCACTGGATCTATAAGACTCTGCCCTAGACCCACCGTAGAAAGTGCTACCTTTGTACGTAGATCACTGGATTTATAAGACTATGCCCTAGACCTACCGTAGAAAGTGCTACCTTTGTACGTAGATCACTGGATCTATAAGACTCTGCCCTAGACCCACCGTAGAAAGTGCTACCTTTGTACGTAGATCACTGGATCTATAACACTCTGCCCTAGACCCACCGTAGAAAGTGCTACCTTTGTACGTAGATCACTGGATCTATAAGACTCTGCCCTATACCCACCGTAGAAAGTGCTACCGTTGTACGTAGATCACTGGATATATAAGACTATGCCCTAGACCCACCGTAGAAAGTGCTACCCTTGTACGTAGATCACTGGATCTATAAGACTCTGCCCCAGACCCACCGTAGAAAGTGCTACCTTTGTACGTAGATCACTGGATCTATAAGACTCTGCCATAGACCCACCGTAGAAAGTGCTACCTTTGTACGTAGATCACTGGATCTATAAGATTCTACCCTAGAACCACCGTAGAAAGTGCTACCTTTGTACGTAGATCACTGGATCTATCAGACTCTGCCCTAGACCCACCGTAAAAAGTGCTACCTTTGTACGTAGATCACTGGATATATAAGACTCTGCCCTAGACCCACCGTAGAAAGTGCTACCTTTGTACGTAGATCACTGGATATATAAGACTCTGCCCTAGACCTACCGTAGAAAGTGCTACCTTTGTACGTAGATCACTGGATCTATAAGACTCTGCCCTAGACCCACCGTAGAAAGTGATACCTTTGTACGTAGATCACTGGATCTATAAGACTCTGCCCTAGACCCACCGTAGAAAGTGCTACCTTTGTACGTAGATCAATGGATCTATAAGACTCTGCCCTAGACCCACCGTAGAAAGTGCTACCTTTGTACGTAGATCACTGGATCTATAAGACTCTGCCCTAGACCCACCGTAGAAAGTGCTACCTTTGTACGTAGATCACTGGATATATAAGACTCTGCCCTAGACCCACCGTAGAAAGTGCTACCTTTGTACGTAGATCACTGGATTTATAAGACTCTGCCCTAGACCCACCGTAGAAAGTGCTACCTTTGTACGTAGATCACTGGATCTATAAGACTCTGCCCTAGACCCACCGTAGAAAGTCCTACCTTTGTACGTAGATCAGGATCTATAAGACTGCCCTAGACCCAGAGTAGAAAGTGCTACCTTTGTACGTAGATCACTGGATCTATACGACTCAGCCCTAGACCCACCGTAGAAAGTGCTACCTTTGTACGTAGATCACTGAATCTATAAGACTCTGCCCTAAACCCACCGTAGAAAGTGCTACCGTTGTACGTAGATCACTGGATCTATAAGACTATGCCCTAGACCCATCGTAGAAAGTGCTACCGTTGTACGTAGATCACTGGATCTATAAGACTCTGCCCCAGACCCACCGTAGAAAGTGCTACCTTTGTACGTAGATCACTGGGTCTATAAGACTCTGCCCTAGACCCACCGTAAACAGTGCTACCTTTGTACGTAGATCACTGGATCTATAAGACTCTGCCCTAGACCCACCGTAGAAAGTGCTACCTTTGTACGTAGATCACTGGATCTATAAGACTATGCCCTAGACCTACCGTAGAAAGTGCTACCTTTGTACGTAGATCACTGGATCTATAAGACTCTGCCCTAGACCCACCGTAGAAAGTGCTACCTTTGTACGTAGATAACTGGATCTATAAGACTCTGCCCTAGACCCACCGTAGAAAGTGCTACCTTTGTACGTAGATCACTGCATCTATAAGACTCTGCCCTAGACCCATCGTAGAAAGTGCTACCTTTGTACGTAGATCACAGGATATATAAGACTCTGCCCTTGACCCACCGTAGAAAGTGCTACCTTTGTACGTAGATCACTGGATCTATAAGACTCTGCCTAGACCCACCGTAGAAAGTCCTACCTTTGTACGTAGATCAGGATCTATAGGACTGCCCTAGACCCACAGTAGAAAGTGCTACCTTTGTACGTAGATCACTGGATCTATACGACTATGCCCTAGACCCATCGTAGAAAGTGCTACCCTTGTACGTAGATCACTGGATCTATAAGACTCTGCCCTAAACCCACCGTAGAAAGTGCTACCGTTGTACGTAGATCACTGGATATATAAGACTATGCCCTAGACCCATCGTAGAAAGTGCTACCCTTGTACGTAGATCACTGGATCTATAAGACTCTGCCCCACACCCACCGTAGAAAGTGATACCTTTGTACGTAGATCACTGGATCTATAAGACTCTGCCCTAGACCCACCGCAGAAAGTGCTACCTTTGTACGTAGATCACTGGATCTATAAGATTCTACCCTAGACCCACCGTAGAAAGTGCTACCTTTGTACGTAGATCACTGGATCTATCATACTCTGCCCTAGACCCACCGTAAAAAGTGCTACCTTTGTACGTAGATCACTGGATCTATAAGACTCTGCCCTAGACCCACCGTAGAAAGTGCTACCTTTGTACGTAGATCACTGGATCTATAAGACTCTGCCCTAGACCTACCGTACAAAGTGCTACCTTTGTACGTAGATCACTGGATCTATAAGACTCTGCCCTAGACCCACCGTAGAAAGTGCTACCTTTGTACGTAGATCACTGGATCTATAAGACTCTGCCCTAGACCCACCGTAGAAAGTGCTACCTTTGTACGTAGATCACTGGATCTATAAGACTCTGCCCTAGACCCACCGTAGAAAGTGCTACCTTTGTACGTAGATCACTGGATCTATAAGACTCTGCCCTAGACCCACCGTAGAAAGTGCTACCTTTGTACGTAGATCACTGGATCTATAAGACTCTGCCCTAGACCCACCGTAGAAAGTGCTACCTTTGTACGTAGATCACTGGATTTATAAGACTCTGCCCTAGACCCACCGTAGAAAGTGCTACCTTTGTACGTAGATCACTGGATCTATAAGACTCTGCCCTAGACCCACCGTAGAAAGTCCTACCTTTGTACGTAGATCAGGATCTATAAGACTGCCCTAAACCCACCGTAGAAAGTGCTACCGTTGTACGTAGATCACTGGATCTATAAGACTATGCCCTAGACCCATCGTAGAAAGTGCTACCCTTGTACGTAGATGACTGGATCTATAAGACTCTGCCCCAGACCCACCGTAGAAAGTGCTACCTTTGTACGTAGATCACTGGATCTATAAGACTCTGCCCTAGACCCTCCGTAGAAAGTGCTACCTTTGTACGTAGATCACTGGATTTATAAGATTCTACCCTAGACCCACCGTAGAAAGTGCTACCTTTGTACGTAGATCACTGGATCTATCAGACTCTGCCCTAGACCCACCGTAAAAAGTGCTACCTTTGTACGTAGATCACTGGATCTATAAGACTCTGCCCTAGACCCACCGTAGAAAGTGCTACCTTTGTACGTAGATCACTGGATCTATAAGACTATGCCCTAGACCTACCGTAGAAAGTGCTACCTTTGTACGTAGATCACTGGATCGATAAGACTCTGCCCTAGACCCACCGTAGAAAGTGCTACCTTTGTACGTAGATCACTGGATATATAAGACTCTGCCCTAGACCCACCGTAGAAAGTGCTACCTTTGTACTTAGATCACTGGATCTATAAGACTCTGCCCTAGACCCACCGTAGAAAGTCCTACCTTTGTACGTAGATCAGGATCTATAAGACTGCCCTAGACCCACAGTAGAAAGTGCTACCTTTGTACGTAGATCACTGGATCTATACGACTATGCCCTAGACCCATCGTAGAAAGTGCTACCCTTGTACGTAGATCACTGGATCTATAAGACTCTGCCCCAGACCCACCGTAGAAAGTGCTACCTTTGTACGTAGATCACTGGATCTATAAGACTCTGCCCTAGACCCACCGTAGAAAGTGCTACCTTTGTACGTAGATCACTGGATCTATAAGATTCTACCCTAGACCCACCGTAGAAAGTGCTACCTTTGTACGTAGATCACTGGATCTATCAGACTCTGCCCTAGACCCACCGTAAAAAGTGCTACCTTTGTACGTAGATCACTGGATCTATAAGACTCTGCCCTAGATCCATCGTAGAAAGTGCTACCTTTGTACGTAGATCACTGGATCTATAAGACTCTGCCCTAGACCTACCGTAGAAAGTCCTACCTTTGTACGTAGATCAGGATCTATAAGACTGCCCTAGACCCAGAGTAGAAAGTGCTACCTTTGTACGTAGATCACTGGATCTATACGACTCTGCCCTAGACCCACCGTAGAAAGTGCTACCTTTGTACGTAGATCACTGGATCTATAAGACTCTGCCCTAAACCCACCGTAGAAAGTGCTACCGTTGTACGTAGATCACTGGATCTATAAGACTATGCCCTAGACCCATCGTAGAAAGTGCTACCCTTGTACGTAGATCACTGGATCTATAAGACTCTGCCCCAGACCCACCGTAGAAAGTGCTACCTTTGTACGTAGATCACTGGATCTATAAGACTCTGCCCTAGACCCACCGTAGAAAGTGCTACCTTTGTACGTAGATCACTGGATTTATAAGATTCTACCCTAGACCCACCGTAGAAAGTGCTACCTTTGTACGTAGATCACTGGATCTATCAGACTCTGCCCTAGACCCACCGTAAAAAGTGCTACCTTTGTACGTAGATCACTGGATCTATAAGACTCTGCCCTAGACCCACCGTAGAAAGTGCTACCTTTGTACGTAGATCACTGGATCTAAAAGACTATGCCCTAGACCTACCGTAGAAAGTGCTACCTTTGTACGTAGATCACTGGATCTATAAAACTCTGCCCTAGACCCACCGTAGAAAATGCTACCTTTGTACGTAGATCACTGGATCTATAAGACTCTGCCCTAGACCCACCGTAGAAAGTGCTACCTTTGTACGTAGATCACTGGATCTATAAGATTCTACCCTAGACCCACCGTAGAAAGTGCTACCTTTGTACGTAGATCACTGGATCTATCAGACTCTGCCCTAGACCCACCATAAAAAGTGCTACCTTTGTACGTAGATCACTGGATCTATAAGACTCTGCCCTAGACCCACCGTAGAAAGTGCTACCTTTGTACGTAGATCACTGGATATATAAGACTCTGCCCTAGACCCACCGTAGAAAGTGCTACCTTTGTACGTAGATCACTGGATCTATAAGACTCTGCCCTAGACCCACCGTAGAAAGTCCTACCTTTGTACGTAGATCAGGATCTATAAGACTGCCCTAGACCCACAGTAGAAAGTGCTACCTTTGTACGTAGATCACTGGATCTATACGACTATGCCCTAGACCCACCGTAGAAAGTGCTACCCTTGTACGTAGATCACTGGATCTATAAGACTCTGCCCCAGACCCACCGTAGAAAGTGCTACCTTTGTACGTAGATCACTGGATCTATAAGACTCTGCCCTAGACCCACCGTAGAAAGTGCTACCTTTGTACGTAGATCACTGGATCTATAAGATTCTACCCTAGACCCACCGTAGAAAGTGCTACCTTTGTACGTAGATCACTGGATCTATCAGACTCTGCCCTAGACCCACCGTAAAAAGTGCTACCTTTGTACGTAGATCACTGGATCTATAAGACTCTGCCCTAGACCCACCGTAGAAAGTGCTACCTTTGTACGTAGATCACTGGATCTATAAGACTCTGCCCTAGACCTACCGTAGAAAGTGCTACCTTTGTACGTAGATCACTGGATCTATCAGACTCTGCCCTAGACCCTCCGTAGAAAGTGCTACCTTTGTACGTAGATCACTGGATTTATAAGATTCTACCCTAGACCCACCGTAGAAAGTGCTACCTTTGTACGTAGATCACTGGATCTATCAGACTCTGCCCTAGACCCACCGTAAAAAGTGCTACCTTTGTACGTAGATCACTGGATCTATAAGACTCTGCCCTAGACCCACCGTAGAAAGTGCTACCTTTGTACGTAGATCACTGGATCTATAAGACTATGCCCTAGACCTACCGTAGAAAGTGCTACCTTTGTACGTAGATCACTGGATCTATAAGACTCTGCCCTAGACACACGTAGAAAGTGCTACCTTTGTACGTAGATCACTGGATATATAAGACTCTGCCCTAGACCCACCGTAGAAAGTGCTACCTTTGTACTTAGATCACTGGATCTATAAGACTCTGCCCTAGACCCACTGTAGAAAGTCCTACCTTTGTACGTAGATCAGGATCTATAAGACTGCCCTAGACCCACAGTAGAAAGTGCTACCTTTGTACGTAGATCACTGGATCTATACGACTATGCCCTAGACCCATCGTAGAAAGTGCTACCCTTGTACGTAGATCACTGGATCTATAAGACTCTGCCCCAGACCCACCGTAGAAAGTGCTACCTTTGTACGTAGATCACAGGATCTATAAGACTCTGCCCTAGACCCACCGTAGAAAGTGCTACCTTTGTACGTAGATCACTGGATCTATAAGATTCTACCCTAGACCCACCGTAGAAAGTGCTACCTTTGTACGTAGATCACTGGATCTATCAGACTCTGCCCTAGACCCACCGTAAAAAGTGCTACCTTTGTACGTAGATCACTGGATCTATAAGACTCTGCCCTAGATCCATCGTAGAAAGTGCTACCTTTGTACGTAGATCACTGGATCTATAAGACTCTGCCCTAGACCTACCGTAGAAAGTCCTACCTTTGTACGTAGATCAGGATCTATAAGACTGCCCTAGACCCAGAGTAGAAAGTGCTACCTTTGTACGTAGATCACTGGATCTATACGACTCTGCCCTAGACCCACCGTAGAAAGTGCTACCTTTGTACGTAGATCACTGGATCTATAAGACTCTGCCCTAAACCCACCGTAGAAAGTGCTACCGTTGTACGTAGATCACTGGATCTATAAGACTATGCCCTAGACCCATCGTAGAAAGTGCTACCCTTGTACGTAGATCACTGGATCTATAAGACTCTGCCCCAGACCCACCGTAGAAAGTGCTACCTTTGTACGTAGATCACTGGATCTATAAGACTCTGCCCTAGACCCACCGTAGAAAGTGCTACCTTTGTACGTAGATCACTGGATTTATAAGATTCTACCCTAGACCCACCGTAGAAAGTGCTACCTTTGTACGTAGATCACTGGATCTATCAGACTCTGCCCTAGACCCACCGTAAAAAGTGCTACCTTTGTACGTAGATCACTGGATCTATAAGACTCTGCCCTAGACCCACCGTAGAAAGTGCTACCTTTGTACGTAGATCACTGGATCTATAAGACTATGCCCTAGACCTACCGTAGAAAGTGCTACCTTTGTACGTAGATCACTGGATCTATAAAACTCTGCCCTAGACCCACCGTAGAAAATGCTACCTTTGTACGTAGATCACTGGATCTATAAGACTCTGCCCTAGACCCACCGTAGAAAGTGCTACCTTTGTACGTAGATCACTGGATCTATAAGATTCTACCCTAGACCCACCGTAGAAAGTGCTACCTTTGTACGTAGATCACTGGATCTATCAGACTCTGCCCTAGACCCACCGTAAAAAGTGCTACCTTTGTACGTAGATCACTGGATCTATAAGACTCTGCCCTAGACCCACCGTAGAAAGTGCTACCTTTGTACGTAGATCACTGGATATATAAGACTCTGCCCTAGACCCACCGTAGAAAGTGCTACCTTTGTACGTAGATCACTGGATCTATAAGACTCTGCCCTAGACCCACCGTAGAAAGTCCTACCTTTGTACGTAGATCAGGATCTATAAGACTGCCCTAGACCCACAGTAGAAAGTGCTACCTTTGTACGTAGATCACTGGATCTATACGACTATGCCCTAGACCCACCGTAGAAAGTGCTACCCTTGTACGTAGATCACTGGATCTATAAGACTCTGCCCCAGACCCACCGTAGAAAGTGCTACCTTTGTACGTAGATCACTGGATATATAAGACTCTGCCCTAGACCCACCGTAGAAAGTGCTACCTTTGTACGTAGATCACTGGATCTATAAGATTCTACCCTAGACCCACCGTAGAAAGTGCTACCTTTGTACGTAGATCACTGGATCTATCAGACTGCCCTAGACCCACCGTAAAAAGTGCTACCGTTGTACGTAGATCACTGGATCTATAAGACTCTGCCCTAGACCCACCGTAGAAAGTGCTACCTTTGTACGTAGATCACTGGATCTATAAGACTCTGCCCTAGACCCACCGTAGAAAGTGCTACCTTTGTACGTAGATCACTGGATCTATCAGACTCTGCCCTAGACCCACCGTAAAAAGTGCTACCTTTGTACGTAGATCACTGGATCTATAAGACTCTGCCCTAGACCCACCGTAGAAAGTGCTACCTTTGTACGTAGATCACTGGATATATAAGACTCTGCCCTAGACCCACCGTAGAAAGTGCTACCTTTGTACGTAGATCACTGGATCTATAAGACTCTGCCCTAGACCCACCGTAGAAAGTCCTACCTTTGTACGTAGATCAGGATCTATAAGACTGCCCTAGACCCACAGTAGAAAGTGCTACCTTTGTACGTAGATCACTGGATCTATACGACTATGCCTTAGACCCATCGTAGAAAGTGCTACCCTTGTACGTAGATCACTGGATCTATAAGACTCTGCCCCAGACCCACCGTAGAAAGTGCTACCTTTGTACGTAGATCACTGGATCTATAAGACTCTGCCCTAGACCCACCGTAGAAAGTGCTACCTTTGTACGTAGATCACTGGATCTATAAGATTCTACCCTAGACCCACCGTAGAAAGTGCTACCTTTGTACGTAGATCACTGGATCTATCAGACTCTGCCCTAGACCCACCGTAAAAAGTGCTACCTTTGTACGTAGATCACTGGATCTATAAGACTCTGCCCTAGATCCACCGTAGAAAGTGCTACCTTTGTACGTAGATCACTGGATCTATAAGACTCTGCCCTAGACCTACCGTAGAAAGTCCTACCTTTGTACGTAGATCAGGATCTATAAGACTGCCCTAGACCCAGAGTAGAAAGTGCTACCTTTGTACGTAGATCACTGGATCTATACGACTCTGCCCTAGACCCACCGTAGAAAGTGCTACCTTTGTACGTAGATCACTGGATCTATAAGACTCTGCCCTAGACCCATCGTAGAAAGTGCTACCCTTGTACGTAGATCACTGGATCTATAAGACTCTGCCCTAGACCCACCGTAGAAAGTGCTACCTTTGTACGTAGATCACTGGATCTATAAGACTCTGCCCTAGACCCACCGTAGAAAGTGCTACCTTTGTACGTAGATCACTGGATTTATAAGATTCTACCCTAGACCCACCGTAGAAAGTGCTACCTTTGTACGTAGATCACTGGATCTATAAGACTCTGCCCTAAACCCACCGTAGAAAGTGCTACCGTTGTACGTAGATCACTGGATCTATAAGACTATGCCCTAGACCCATCGTAGAAAGTGCTACCCTTGTACGTAGATCACTGGATCTATAAGACCCTGCCCCAAACCCAGAGTAGAAAGTGCTACCTTTGTACGTAGATCACTGGATCTATAAGACTCTGCCCTAGACCCACCGTAGAAAGTGCTACCTTTGTACGTAGATCACTGGATTTATAAGATTCTACCCTAGACCCACCGTAGAAAGTGCTACCTTTGTACGTAGATCACTGGATCTATCAGACTCTGCCCTAGACCCACCGTAAAAAGTGCTACCTTTGTACGTAGATCACTGGATCTATAAGACTCTGCCCTAGACCCACCGTAGAAAGTGCTACCTTTGTACGTAGATCACTGGATCTATAAGACTATGCCCTAGACCTATCGTAGAAAGTGCTACCTTTGTACGTAGATCACTGGATCTATAAGACTCTGCCCTAGACCCACCGTAGAAAGTGCTACCTTTGTACGTAGATCACTGGATATATAAGACTCTGCCCTAGACCCACCGTAGAAAGTGCTACCTTTGTACTTAGATCACTGGATCTATAAGACTCTGCCCTAGACCCACCGTAGAAAGTGCTACCTTTGTACGTAGATCACTGGATCTATACGACTATGCCCTAGACCCATCGTAGAAAGTGCTACCCTTGTACGTAGATCACTGGATCTATAAGACTCTGCCCTAAACCCACCGTAGAAAGTGCTACCGTTGTACGTAGATCACTGGATCTATAAGACTATGCCCTAGACCCATCGTAGAAAGTGCTACCCTTGTACGTAGATCACTGGATCTATAAAACTCTGCCCCAGACCCACCGTAGAAAGTGCTACCTTTGTACGTAGATCACTGGATCTATAAGACTCTGCCCTAGACCCACCGTAGAAAGTGCTACCTTTGTACGTAGATCACTGGATATATAAGACTCTGCCCTAGACCCACCGTAGAAAGTGCTACCTTTGTACTTAGATCACTGGATCTATAAGACTCTGCCCTAGACCCACCGTAGAAAGTCCTACCTTTGTACGTAGATCAGGATCTATAAGACTGCCCTAGACCCACAGTAGAAAGTGCTACCTTTGTACGTAGATCACTGGATCTATACGACTATGCCCTAGACCCATCGTAGAAAGTGCTACCCTTGTACGTAGATCACTGGATCTATAAGACTCTGCCCCAGACCCACCGTAGAAAGTGCTACCTTTGTACATAGATCACTGGATCTATAAGACTCTGCCCTAGATCCACCGTAGAAAGTGCTACCTTTGTACGTAGATCACTGGATCTATAAGATTCTACCCTAGACCCACCGTAGAAAGTGCTACCTTTGTACGTAGATCACTGGATCTATCAGACTCTGCCCTCGACCCACCGTAAAAAGTGCTACCCTTGTACGTAGATCACTGGATCTATAAGACTCTTCCCTAGATCCACCGTAGAAAGTGCTACCTTTGTACGTAGATCACTGGATCTATAAGACTCTGCCCTAGACCTACCGTAGAAAGTCCTACCTTTGTACGTAGATCAGGATCTATAAAACTGCCCTAGACCCAGAGTAGAAAGTGCTACCTTTGTACGTAGATCACTGGATCTATAAGACTCTGCCCTAAACCCACCGAAGAAAGTGCTACCGTTGTACGTAGATCACTGGATCTATAAGACTATGCCCTAGACCCATCATAGAAAGTGCTACCCTTGTACGTAGATCACTGGATCTATAAGACTCTGCCCCAGACCCACCGTAGAAAGTGCTACCTTTGTACGTAGATCACTGGATCTATCAGACTCTGCCCTAGACCCACCGTAAAAAGTGCTACCTTTGTACGTAGATCACTGGATCTATCAGACTCTGCCCTAGACCCACCGTAAAAAGTGCTACCTTTGTACGTAGATCACTGGATCTATCAGACTCTGCCCTAGACCCACCGTAAAAAGTGCTACCTTTGTACGTAGATCACTGGATCTATAAGACTCTGCCCTAGACCCACCGTAGAAAGTGCTACCTTTGTACGTAGATCACTGGATCTATAAGACTATGCCCTAGACCTACCGTAGAAAGTGCTACCTTTGTACGTAGATCACTGGATCTATAAGACTCTGCCCTAGACCCACCGTAGAAAGTGCTACCTTTGTACGTAGATCACTGGATCTATAAGACTCTGCCCCAGACCCACCGTAGAAAGTGCTACCTTTGTACGTAGATCACTGGATCTATAAGATTCTACCCTAGACCCACCGTAGGAAGTGCTACCTTTATATGTAGATCACTGGATCTATCAGACTCTGCCCTAGACCCACTGTAAAAAGTGCTACCTTTGTACGTAGATCACTGGATCTATAAGACTCTGCCCTAGACCCACCGTAGAAAGTGCTACCTTTGTACGTAGATCACTGGACATATAAGACTCTGCCCTAGACCCACCATAGAAAGTGCTACCTTTGTACGTAGATCACTGGATCTATAAGACTCTGCCCTAGACCCATCGTAGAAAGTCCTACCTTTGTACGTAGATCAGGATCTATAAGACTGCCCTAGACCCACAGTATAAAGTGCTACCTTTGTACGTAGATCACTGGATCTATAAGATTCTACCCTAGACCCACCGTAGAAAGTGCTACCTTTGTACGTAGATCACTGGATCTATCAGACTCTGCCCTAGACCCACCGTAAAAAGTGCTACCTTTGTACGTAGATCACTGGATCTATAAGACTATGCCCTACACCCATCGTAGAAAGTGCTACCCTTGTACGTAGATCACTGGATCTATAAAACTCTGCCCCAGACCCACCGTAGAAAGTGCTACCTTTGTACGTAGATCACTGGATCTATAAGACTCTGCCCTAGACCCACCGTAGAAAGTGCTACCTTTGTACGTAGATCACTGGATATATAAGACTCTGCCCTAGACCCACCGTAGAAAGTGCTACCTTTGTACTTAGATCACTGGATCTATAAGACTCTGCCCTAGACCCACCGTAGAAAGTCCTACCTTTGTACGTAGATCACTGGATCTATAAGATTCTACCCTAGACCCACCGTAGAAAGTGCTACCTTTGTACGTAGATCACTGGATCTATCAGACTCTGCCCTAGACCCACCGTAAAAAGTGCTACCTTTGTACGTAGATCACTGGATCTATAAGACTCTGCCCTAGACCCACCGTAGAAAGTGCTACCTTTGTACGTAGATCACTGGATCTATAAGACTCTGCCCTAGACCCACCGTAGAAAGTGCTACCTTTGTACGTAGATCACTGGATATATAAGACTCTGCCCTAGACCCACCGTAGAAAGTGCTACCTTTGTACGTAGATCACTGGATCTATAAGACTCTGCCCTAGACCCACCGTAGAAAGTCCTACCTTTGTATGTAGATCACTGGATCTATAAGACTGCCCTAGACCCACATTAGAAAGTGCTACCTTTGTACGTAGATCACTGGATCTATCAGACTGTGCCCTAGACCCACCGTAAAAAGTGCTACCTTTGTACGTAGATCACTGGATCTATAAGACTCTGCCATAGACCCACCGTAGAAAGTGCTACCTTTGTACGTAGATCACTGGATCTATAAGACTATGCCCTAGACCTACCGTAGAAAGTGCTACCTTTGTACGTAGATCACTGGATCTATAAGACTCTGCCCTAGACCCACCGTAGAAAGTGCTACCTTTGTACGTAGATCACTGGATCTATAAGACTCTGCCCTAGACCCACCGTAGAAAGTGCTACCTTTGTACGTAGATCACTGGATCTATAAGATTCTACCCTAGACCCACCGTAGAAAGTGCTACCTTTGTACGTAGATCACTGGATCTATCAGACTCTGCCCTAGACCCACCGTAAAAAGTGCTACCTTTGTACGTAGATCACTGGATCTATAAGACTCTGCCCTAGACCCACCATAGATAGTGCTACCTTTGTACGTAGATCACTGGATATATAAGACTCTGCCCTAGACCCACCGTAGAAAGTGCTACCTTTGTATGTAGATCACTGGATCTATAAGACTCTGCCCTAGACCCACCGTAGAAAGTCCTACCTTTGTACGTAGATCAGGATCTATAAGACTGCCCTAGACCCACAGTAGAAAGTGCTACCTTTGTACGTAGATCACTGGATCTATACGACTATGCCCTAGACCCATCGTAGAAAGTGCTACCCTTGTACGTAGATCACTGGATCTATAAGACTCTGCCCCAGACCCACCCTAGAAAGTGCTACCTTTGTACGTAGATCACTGGATCTATAAGATTCTACCCTAGACCCACCGTAGAAAGTGCTACCTTTATACGTAGATCACTGGATCTATCAGACTCTGCCCTAGACCCACCGTAAAAAGTGCTACCTTTGTACGTAGATCACTGGATCTATAAGACTCTGCCCTAGACCCACCGTAGAAAGTGCTACCTTTGTACGTAGATCACTGGATATATAAGACTCTGCCCTAGACCCATCGTAGAAAGTGCTACCTTTGTACGTAGATCACTGGATCTATAAGACTCTGCCCTAGACCCACCGTAGAAAGTCCTACCTTTGTACGTAGATCAGGATCTATAAGACTGCCCTAGACCCACAGTATAAAGTGCTACCTTTGTACGTAGATCACTGGATCTATAAGATTCTACCCTAGACCCACCGTAGAAAGTGCTACCTTTATACGTAGATCACTGGATCTATCAGACTCTGCCCTAGACCCACCGTAAAAAGTGCTACCTTTGTACGTAGATCACTGGATCTATAAGACTCTGCCCTAGACCCACCGTAGAAAGTGCTACCTTTGTACGTAGATCACTGGATCTATAAGACTATGCCCTAGACCTACAGTAGAAAGTGCTACCTTTGTACGTAGATCACTGGATCTATCAGACTCTGCCCTAGACCCCCCATAAAAAGTGCTACCTTTGTACGTAGATCACTGGATCTATAAGACTCTGCCCTAGACCCACCGTAGAAAGTGCTACCTTTGTACGTAGATCACTGGATATATAAGACTCTGCCCTAGACCCACCGTAGAAAGTGCTACCTTTGTACGTAGATCACTGGATCTATAAGACTCTGCCCTAGACCCTCCGTAGAAAGTCCTACCTTTGTACGTAGATCAGGATCTATAAGACTGCCCTAGACCCACATTAGAAAGTGCTACCTTTGTACGTAGATCACTGGATCTATACGACTATGCCCTAGACCCATCGTAGAAAGTGCTACCCTTGTACGTAGATCACTGGATCTATAAGACTCTGCCCCAGACCCACCGTAGAAAGTGCTACCTTTGTACGTAGATCACTGGATCTATAAGACTCTGCCCTAGACCCACCGTAGAAAGTGCTACCTTTGTACGTAGATCACTGGATCTATAAGACTCTGCCCTAGACCCACCGTAGAAAGTGCTACCTTTGTACGTAGATCACTGGATCTATAAGACTCTGCCCTAGACCCACCGTAGAAAGTGCTACCTTTGTACGTAGATCACTGGATCTATACGACTCTGCCCTAGACCCACCGTAGAAAGTGCTACCTTTGTACATAGATCACTGGATCTATAAGACTCTGCCCTAAACCCACCGTAGAAAGTGCTACCTTTGTACGTAGATCACTGGATCTATAAGATTATGCCCTAGACCCATCGTAGAAGGTGCTGCCTTGTTACGTAGATCATTGGATCTATAAGACTCTGCCCTAGACCCACAGTAGAGAGTGCTACCTTTGAACGTAGATCACTGGACCTATAAGACTCTGCCCTAGACCCACCGTAGAAAGTGCTACCTTTGTACGTAGATCACTGGATCTATAAGACTCTGCCCTAGACCCACCGTAGAAAGTCCTACCTTTGTACGTAGATCACTGGATCTATAAGACTCTGCTCTAGACCGACCGTAGAAAGTGCTACCTTTGTACGTAGATCACTGGATATATAAGACTCTGCCCTAGACCCACCGTAGAAAGTGCTACCTTTGTACGTAGATCACGGGATCTATAAGACTCTGCCCTAGACCCACCGTAGAAAGTGCTATCTTTGTACGTAGATCACTGGATCTATAAGACTCTACCCTAGACCCACCGTAAAAAGTGCTACCTTTGTACGTAGATCACTGGATCTATAAGACTCTGCCCTAGACCCACCGTAGAAAGTGCTACCTTTGTACGTAGATCACTGGATCTATAAGACTATGCCCTAGACCTACAGTAGAAAGTGCTACCTTTGTACGTAGATCACTGGATCTATCAGACTCTGCCCTAGACCCACCATAAAAAGTGCTACCTTTGTACGTAGATCACTGGATCTATAAGACTCTGCCCTAGACCCACCGTAGAAAGTGCTACCTTTGTACGTAGATCACTGGATATATAAGACTCTGCCCTAGACCCACCGTAGAAAGTGCTACCTTTGTACGTAGATCACTGGATCTATAAGACTCTGCCCTAGACCCTCCGTAGAAAGTCCTACCTTTGTACGTAGATCAGGATCTATAAGACTGCCCTAGACCCACATTAGAAAGTGCTACCTTTGTACGTAGATCACTGGATCTATACGACTATGCCCTAGACCCATCGTAGAAAGTGCTACCCTTGTACGTAGATCACTGGATCTATAAGACTCTGCCCCAGACCCACCGTAGAAAGTGCTACCTTTGTACGTAGATCACTGGATCTATAAGACTCTGCCCTAGACCCACCGTAGAAAGTGCTACCTTTGTACGTAGATCACTGGATCTATAAGACTCTGCCCTAGACCCACCGTAGAAAGTGCTACCTTTGTACGTAGATCACTGGATCTATAAGACTCTGCCCTAGACCCACCGTAGAAAGTGCTACCTTTGTACGTAGATCACTGGATCTATACGACTCTGCCCTAGACCCACCGTAGAAAGTGCTACCTTTGTACATAGATCACTGGATCTATAAGACTCTGCCCTAAACCCACCGTAGAAAGTGCTACCTTTGTACGTAGATCACTGGATCTATAAGATTATGCCCTAGACCCATCGTAGAAGGTGCTGCCTTGTTACGTAGATCATTGGATCTATAAGACTCTGCCCTAGACCCACCGTAGAGAGTGCTACCTTTGAACGTAGATCACTGGACCTATAAGACTCTGCCCTAGACCCACCGTAGAAAGTGCTACCTTTGTACGTAGATCACTGGATCTATAAGACTCTGCCCTAGACCCACCGTAGAAAGTCCTACCTTTGTACGTAGATCACTGGATCTATAAGACTCTGCTCTAGACCGACCGTAGAAAGTGCTACCTTTGTACGTAGATCACTGGATATATAAGACTCTGCCCTAGACCCACCGTAGAAAGTGCTACCTTTGTACGTAGATCACGGGATCTATAAGACTCTGCCCTAGACCCACCGTAGAAAGTGCTATCTTTGTACGTAGATCACTGGATCTATAAGACTCTGCCCTAGACCCATCGTAGAAAGTGCTACCCTTGTACGTAGATCACAGGATCTATGCGAATCTGCCCTAGACCCACCGTAGAAAGTGCTACCTTTGTACGTAGATCACTGGATCTATAAGACTCTGCCCTAAACCCACCATAGAAAGTGCTACATTTGTACGTAGATCACTGGATCTATAAGATTCTGCCCTAGACCCACCGTAGAAAGTGCTACCTTTGTACGTAGATCACTGGATCTATAAGACTCTACCCTAGACCCATCGTAGAAAGTGCTACCCTTGTACGTAGATCACTGGATCTATAAGACTCTGCCCTAAACCCACCATAGAAAGTGCTACATTTGTACGTAGATCACTGGATCTATAAGATTCTGCCCTAGACCCACCGTAGAAAGTGCTACCTTTGTACGTAGATCACTGGATCTATACGACTCTGCCCTAAACCCACCGTAGAAAGTGCTACCTTTGTACGTAGATCACTGGATCTATAAGACTCTACCCTAGACCCACCGTAGAAAGTGCTACCTTTGTACGTAGATCACTGGATCTATAAAACTCTACCCTAGACCCACCGTAGAAAGTGCTACCTTTGTACGTAGATCACTGGATCTATCAGACTCTGCCCTAGACCCACCGTAGAAAGTGCTACCTTTGTACGTAGATCACTGGATCTATTAGACTCTGCCCTAGACCCACCGTAGAAAGTGCTACCTTTGTACGTAGATCACTGGATCTATAAGACTATGCCCTAGACCTACCGTAGAGAGTGCTACCTTTGTACGTAGATCACTGGATCTATAAGACTCTTCCCTAGACCCACCGTAGAAAGTGTTACCTTTGTACGTAGATCACTGGACCTATAAGACTCTGCCCTAGACCCACCGTAGAAAGTGCTACCTTTGTACGTAGATCACTGGATCTATAAGACTCTGCCCTAGACCCACCGTAGAAAGTGCTACCTTTGTACGTAGATCACTGGATCTATAAGACTCTGCCCTAGACCCACCGTAGAAAGTGCTACCTTTGTACGTAGATCACTGGATCTATACGACTCTGCCCTAGACCCACCTTAGAAAGTGTTACCTTTGTACATAGATCACTGGATCTATAAGACTCTGCCCTAAACCCACCGTAGAAAGTGCTACCTTTGTACGTAGATCACTGGATCTATAAGATTATGCCCTAGACCCATCGTAGAAGGTGCTGCCTTGTAACGTAGATCATTGGATCTATAAGACTCTGCCCCAGACCCACCGTAGAAAGTGCTACCTTTGTACGTAGATCACTGGATCTATAAGACCCTGCCCTAGACCCACCGTAGAAAGTGCTACCTTTGTACGTAGATCACTGGATCTATAAGATTCTACCCCAGACCCACGTAGAAAGTGCTACCTTTGTACGTAGATCACTGGATCTATTAGACTCTGCCCTATACCCACCGTAAAAAGTGCTACCTTTGTACGTAGATCACTGGATCTATAAGACTCTGCCCTAGACCCACCGTAGAAAGTGCTACCTTTGTACATATATCACTGGATCTATAAGACTATGCCCTAGACCTACCGTAGAAAGTGCTACCTTTGTACGTAGATCACTGGATCTATAAGACTCTGCCCTAGACCCACCGTAGAAAGTGCTACCTTTGTACGTAGATCACTGGATCTATAAGACTCTGCCCTAGACCCACCGTAGAAAGTGCTACCTTTGTACGTAGATCACTGGATCTATAAGACTCTGCCCTAGACCCACCGTAGAAAGTGCTACCTTTGTACGTAGATCACTGGATCTATACGACTCTGCCCTAGACCCACCGTAGAAAGTGCTACCTTTGTACGTAGATCACGGGATCTATAAGACTCTGCCCTAGACCCACCGTAGAAAGTGCTACCTTTGTACGTAGATCACTGGATCTATAAGACTCTTCCATAGATCCACCGTAGAAAGTGCTACCTTTGTACGTAGATCACTGGATCTATAAGACCCTGTCCTAGACCCACCGTAGAAAGTGCTACCTTTGTACGTAGATCACTGGATCTATAAGACTCTGCCCTAGACCCACCGTAGAAAGTGCTACCTTTGGACGTAGATCACTGGATCTATAAGACTCTGCCCTAAACCCACCATAGAAAGTGCTACCTTTGTACGTAGATCACTGGATCTATAAGACTCTGCCCTAGACCCACCGTAGAAAGTGCTACCTTTGTACGTAGATCACTGGATCTATACGACTCTGCCCTAGACCCACCGTAGAAAGTGCTACCTTTGTACATAGATCACTGGATCTATAAGATTATGCCCTAGACCCATCGTAGAAAGTGCTACCCTTGTACGTAGATCACTGGATCTATAAGACTCTGCCCCAGAACCCACCGTAGAAAGTGCTACCTTTGTAGGTAGATCACTGGATCTATAAGACTCTATCCTAGACCCACCGTAGAAAGTGCTACCTTTGTACGTAGATCACTGGATCTATAAGACTCTACTCTAGACCCATCGTAGAAAGTGCTACCTTTGTACGTAGATCACTGGATCTATCAGATTCTGCCCTAGACCCACCGTAGAAAGTGCTACCTTTGTACGTAGATCACTGGATCTATAAGACTCTTCCCTAGACCCACCGTAGAAAGTGCTACCTTTGTACGTAGATCACTGGACCTATAAGACTCTGCCCTAGACCCACCGTAGAAAGTGCTACCTTTGTACGTAGATCACTGGATCTATAAGACTCTTCCCTAGATCCACCGTAGAAAGTGCTACCTTTGTACGTAGATCACTGGATCTATAAGACTCTGTCCTAGACCCACGTAGAAAGTGCTACCTTTGTACGTAGATCACTGGATCTATAAGACTCTGCCCTAGACCCATCGTAGAAAGTGCTACCTTTGTACGTAGATCACTGGATCTATACGACTCTGCCCTAGACCCACCGTAGAAAGTGCTACCTTTGTACGTAGATCACTGGATCTATAAGACTCTGCCCTAAACCCACCATAGAAAGTGCTACATTTGTACGTAGATCACTGGATCTATAAGACTCTGCCCTAGACCCACCGTAGAAAGTGCTACCTTTGTACGTAGATCACTGGATCTATACGACTCTGCCCTAGACCCACCGTAGAAAGTGCTACCTTTGTACATAGATCACTGAATCTATAAGACTGTGCCCTAAACCCACCGTAGAAAGTGCTACCTTTGTACGTAGATCACTGGATCTATAAGACTATGCCCTAGACCTACCGTAGAAAGTGCTACCTTTGTACATAGATCACTGGATCTATAAGACTATGCCCTAGACCCACCGTAGAAAGTGTTACCTTTGTACGTAGATCACTGGACCTATAAGACTCTGCCCTAGACCCACCGTAGAAAGTGCTACCTTTGCACGTAGATCACTGGATCTATAAGACTCTGCCCTAGACCCACCGTAGAAAGTGCTACCTTTGTACGTAGATCACTGGATCTATAAGACTCTGCCCAAGACCCACCGTAGAAAGTGCTACCTTTGTACGTAGATCACTGGATCTATAAGACTCTGCCCTAGACCCACCGTAGAAAGTGCTACCTTTGTACGTAGATCACTGGATATATAAGACTCTGCCCTAGACCCACCGTAGAAAGTGCTACCTTTGTACGTAGATCACTGGATCTATAAGATTCTGCCCTAGACCCACCGTAGAAAGTGCTACCTTTGGACGTAGATCACTGGATCTATAAGACTCTGCCCTAGACCCACCATAGAAAGTGCTACCTTTGTACGTAGATCACTGGATCTATAAGACTCTTCCCTAGACCCACCGTAGAAAGTGCTACCTTTGTACGTAGATCACTGGATCTATACGACTCTGCCTTAGACCAACCGTAGAAAGTGCTACCTTTGTACATAGATCACTGGATCTATAAGATTATGCCCTAGACCCATCGTAGAAAGTGCTACCCTTGTACGTAGATCACTGGATCTATAAGACTCTGCCCCAGAACCCACCGTAGAAAGTGCTACCTTTGTACGTAGATCACTGGATCTATAAGACTCTATCCTAGACCCACCGTAGAAAGTGCTACCTTTGTACGTAGATCACTGGATCTATAAGACTCTACTCTAGACCCATCGTAGAAAGTGCTACCTTTGTACGTAGATCACTGGATCTATCAGACTCTGCCCTAGACCCACCGTAAAAGTGCTACCTTTGTACGTAGATCACTGGATCTATAAGACTCTGCCCTAGACCCACCGTAGAATGTGCTACCTTTGTACGTAGATCACTGGATCTATAAGACTCTTCCCTAGACCCACCGTAGAAAGTGCTACCTTTGTACGTAGATCACTGGATCTATCAGACTCTGCCCTAGACCCACCGTAGAAAGTGCTACCTTTGTACGTAGATCACTGGATCTATAAGACTCTGCCCTAGACCGATCGTAGAAAGTGCTACCTTTGTACGTAGATCACTGGATCTATACGACTCTGCCCTAGACCCACCGTAGAAAGTGCTACCTTTGTACGTAGATCACTGGATCTATAAGACTCTGCCCTAAACCCACCATAGAAAGTGCTACATTTGTACGTAGATCACTGGATCTATAAGACTCTGCCCTAGACCCACCGTAGAAAGTGCTACCTTTGTACGTAGATCACTGGATCTATACGACTCTGCCCTAGACCCACCGTAGAAAGTGCTACCTTTGTACATAGATCACTGGATCTATAAGACTCTGCCCTAAACCCACCGTAGAAAGTGCTACCTTGGTACGTAGATCACTGGATCTATAAGACTATGCCCTAGACCTACCGTAGAAAGTGCTACCTTTGTACATATATCACTTGATCTATAAGACTATGCCCTAGACCCACCGTAGAAAGTGCTACCTTTGTACGTAGATCACTGGACCTATAAGACTCTGCCCTAGACCCACCGTAGAAAGTGCTACCTTTGCACGTAGATCACTGGATCTATAAGACTCTGCCCTAGACCCACCGTAGAAAGTGCTACCTTTGTACGTAGATCACTGGATCTATAAGACTCTGCCCTAGACCCACCGTAGAAAGTGCTACCTTTGTACGTAGATCACTGGATCTATATGACTCTGCCCTAGACCCACCGTAGAAAGTGCTACCTTTGTACGTAGATCACTGGATATATAAGACTCTGCCCTAGACCCACCGTAGAAAGTGCTACCTTTGTACGTAGATCACTGGATCTATAAGATTCTGCCCTAGACCCACCGTAGAAAGTGCTACCTTTGGACGTAGATCACTGGATCTATAAGACTCTGCCCTAAACCCACCATAGAAAGTGCTACCTTTGTACGTAGATCACTGGATCTATAAGACTCTGCCCTAGACCCACCGTAGAAAGTGCTACCTTTGTACGTAGATCACTGGATCTATAAGACTCTGCCTTAGACCCACCGTAGAAAGTGCTACCTTTGTACATAGATCACTGGATCTATAAGATTATGCCCTAGACCCATCGTAGAAAGTGCTACCCTTGTACGTAGATCACTGGATCTATAAGACTCTGCCCCAGAACCCACCGTAGAAAGTGCTACCTTTGTACGTAGATCACTGGATCTATAAGACTCTATCCTAGACCCACCGTAGAAAGTGCTACCTTTGTACGTAGATCACTGGATCTATAAGACTCTACTCTAGACCCATCGTAGAAAGTGCTACCTTTGTACGTAGATCACTGGATCTATCAGACTCTGCCCTAGACCCACCGTAAAAAGTGCTACCTTTGTACGTAGATCACTGGATCTATAAGACTCTGCCCTAGACCCACCGTAGAAAATGCTACCTTTGTACGTAGATCACTGGATCTATAAGACTCTTCCCTAGACCCACCGTAGAAAGTGCTACCTTTGTACGTAGATCACTGGATCTATAAGACTCTGCCCTAGACCCACCGTAGAAAGTGCTACCTTTGTACGTAGATCACTGGATCTATAAGACTATGCCCTAGACCCACCGTAGAAAGTGCTACCTTTGTACGTAGATCACTGGATCTATAAGACTCTGCCCTAGACCCACCATAGAAAGTGCTACCTTTGTACGTAGATCACTGGATCTATAAGACTCTGCCCTAGACCCACCGTAGAAAGTGCTACCTTTGTACGTAGATCACTGGATATATAAGACTCTGCCCTAGACCCACCGTAGAAAGTGCTACCTTTGTACGTAGATCACTGGATCTATAAGACTCTTCCCTAGATCCACCGTAGAAAGTGCTACCTTTGTACGTAGATCACTGGATCTATAAGACTCTGTCCTAGACCCACGTAGAAAGTGCTACCTTTGTACGTAGATCACTGGATCTATAAGACTCTGCCCTAGACCCATCGTAGAAAGTGCTACCTTTGTACGTAGATCACTGGATCTATACGACTCTGCCCTAGACCCACCGTAGAAAGTGCTACCTTTGTACATAAATCACTGGATCTATAAGACTCTGCCCTAAACCCACCATAGAAAGTGCTACATTTGTACGTAGATCACTGGATCTATAAGACTCTGCCCTAGACCCACCGTAGAAAGTGCTACCTTTGTACGTAGATCACTGCATCTATACGACTCTGCCCTAGACCCACTGTAGAAAGTGCTACCTTTGTACATAGATCACTGGATCTATAAGACTCTGCCCTAAACCCACCGTAGAAAGTGCTACCTTTGTAGGTAGATCACTGGATCTATAAGACTATGCCCTAGACCTACCGTAGAAAGTGCTACCTTTGTACATAGATCACTGGATCTATAAGACTATGCCCTAGACCCACCGTAGAAAGTGCTACCTTTGTACGTAGATCACTGGACCTATAAGACTCTGCCCTAGACCCACCGTAGAAAGTGCTACCTTTGCATGTAGATCACTGGATCTATAAGACTCTGCCCTAGACCCACCGTAGAAAGTGCTACCTTTGTACGTAGATCACTGGATCTATAAGACTCTGCCCTAGACCCACCATAGAAAGTGCTACCTTTGTACGTAGATCACTGGATCTATAAGACTCTGCCCTAGACCCACCGTAGAAAGTGCTACCTTTGTACGTAGATCACTGGATCTATAAGATTCTGCCCTAGACCCACCGTAGAAAGTGCTACCTTTGTACGTAGATCACTGGATCTATAAGATTCTGCCCTAGACCCACCGTAGAAAGTGCTACCTTTGTACGTAGATCACTGGATCTATAAGACTCTTCCCTAGACCCACCGTAGAAAGTGCTACCTTTGTACGTAGATCACTGGACCTATAAGACTCTGCCCTAGACCCACCGTAGAAAGTGCTACCTTTGTACATAGATCACTGGATCTATAAGACTCTGCCCTAGACCCACCGTAGAAAGTGCTACCTTTGTACGTAGATCACTGGATCTATAAGACTCTGCCCTAGACCCAACGTAGAAAGTGCTACCTTTGTACGTAGATCACTGGATCTATAAGACTCTGCCCTAGACCCACCGTAGAAAGTGCTACCTTTGTACGTAGATCACTGGATATATAAGACTCTGCCCTAGACCCACCGTAGAAAGTGCTACCTTTGTACGTAGATCACTGGATCTATAAGACTCTGTCCTAGACCCACATAGAAAGTGCTACCTTTGTACGTAGATCACTGGATCTATAAGACTCTGCCCTAGACCCACCATAGAAAGTGCTACCTTTGTACGTAGATCACTGGATCTATAAGACTCTGCCCTAGACCCACCGTAGAAAGTGCTACCTTTGTACGTAGATCACTGGATATATAAGACTCTGCCCTAGACCCACCGTAGAAAGTGCTACCTTTGTACGTAGATCACTGGATCTATAAGACTCTGCCCTAGACCCACCGTAGAAAGTGCTACCTTTGTACGTAGATCACTGGATCTATAAGACTCTGCCCTAGACCCACCGTAGAAAGTGCTACCTTTGTACGTAGATCACTGGATATATAAGACTCTGCCCTAGACCCACCGTAGAAAGTGCTACCTTTGTACGTAGATCACTGGATCTATAAGATTCTGCCCTAGACCCACCGTAGAAAGTGCTACCTTTGGACGTAGATCACTGGATCTATAAGACTCTGCCCTAGACCCACCATAGAAAGTGCTACCTTTGTACGTAGATCACTGGATCTATAAGACTCTTCCCTAGACCCACCGTAGAAAGTGCTACCTTTGTACGTAGATCACTGGATCTATAAGACTCTGCCTTAGACCCACCGTAGAAAGTGCTACCTTTGTACATAGATCACTGGATCTATAAGATTATGCCCTAGACCCATCGTAGAAAGTGCTACCCTTGTACGTAGATCACTGGATCTATAAGACTCTGCCCCAGAACCCACCGTAGAAAGTGCTACCTTTGTACGTAGATCACTGGATCTATAAGACTCTATCCTAGACCCACCGTAGAAAGTGCTACCTTTGTACGTAGATCACTGGATCTATAAGACTCTACTCTAGACCCATCGTAGAAAGTGCTACCTTTGTACGTAGATCACTGGATCTATCAGACTCTGCCCTAGACCCACCGTAAAAAGTGCTACCTTTGTACGTAGATCACTGGATCTATAAGACTCTGCCCTAGACCCACCGTAGAAAATGCTACCTTTGTACGTAGATCACTGGATCTATAAGACTCTTCCCTAGACCCACCGTAGAAAGTGCTACCTTTGTACGTAGATCACTGGATCTATAAGACTCTGCCCTAGACCCACCGTAGAAAGTGCTACCTTTGTACGTAGATCACTGGATCTATAAGACTATGCCCTAGACCCACCGTAGAAAGTGCTACCTTTGTACGTAGATCACTGGATCTATAAGACTCTGCCCTAGACCCACCATAGAAAGTGCTACCTTTGTACGTAGATCACTGGATCTATAAGACTCTGCCCTAGACCCACCGTAGAAAGTGCTACCTTTGTACGTAGATCACTGGATATATAAGACTCTGCCCTAGACCCACCGTAGAAAGTGCTACCTTTGTACGTAGATCACTGGATCTATAAGACTCTTCCCTAGACTCACCGTAGAAAGTGCTACCTTTGTACGTAGATCACTGGATCTATAAGACTCTGTCCTAGACCCACGTAGAAAGTGCTACCTTTGTACGTAGATCACTGGATCTATAAGACTCTGCCCTAGACCCATCGTAGAAAGTGCTACCTTTGTACGTAGATCACTGGATCTATACGACTCTGCCCTAGACCCACCGTAGAAAGTGCTACCTTTGTACATAAATCACTGGATCTATAAGACTCTGCCCTAAACCCACCATAGAAAGTGCTACATTTGTACGTAGATCACTGGATCTATAAGACTCTGCCCTAGACCCACCGTAGAAAGTGCTACCTTTGTACGTAGATCACTGCATCTATACGACTCTGCCCTAGACCCACTGTAGAAAGTGCTACCTTTGTACATAGATCACTGGATCTATAAGACTCTGCCCTAAACCCACCGTAGAAAGTGCTACCTTTGTAGGTAGATCACTGGATCTATAAGACTATGCCCTAGACCTACCGTAGAAAGTGCTACCTTTGTACATAGATCACTGGATCTATAAGACTATGCCCTAGACCCACCGTAGAAAGTGCTACCTTTGTACGTAGATCACTGGACCTATAAGACTCTGCCCTAGACCCACCGTAGAAAGTGCTACCTTTGCACGTAGATCACTGGATCTATAAGACTCTGCCCTAGACCCACCGTAGAAAGTGCTACCTTTGTACGTAGATCACTGGATCTATAAGACTCTGCCCTAGACCCACCATAGAAAGTGCTACCTTTGTACGTAGATCACTGGATCTATAAGACTCTGCCCTAGACCCACCGTAGAAAGTGCTACCTTTGTACGTAGATCACTGGATCTATAAGATTCTGCCCTAGACCCACCGTAGAAAGTGCTACCTTTGTACGTAGATCACTGGATCTATAAGATTCTGCCCTAGACCCACCGTAGAAAGTGCTACCTTTGTACGTAGATCACTGGATCTATAAGACTCTTCCCTAGACCCACCGTAGAAAGTGCTACCTTTGTACGTAGATCACTGGACCTATAAGACTCTGCCCTAGACCCACCGTAGAAAGTGCTACCTTTGTACATAGATCACTGGATCTATAAGACTCTGCCCTAGACCCACCGTAGAAAGTGCTACCTTTGTACGTAGATCACTGGATCTATAAGACTCTGCCCTAGACCCAACGTAGAAAGTGCTACCTTTGTACGTAGATCACTGGATCTATAAGACTCTGCCCTAGACCCACCGTAGAAAGTGCTACCTTTGTACGTAGATCACTGGATATATAAGACTCTGCCCTAGACCCACCGTAGAAAGTGCTACCTTTGTACGTAGATCACTGGATCTATAAGACTCTGTCCTAGACCCACATAGAAAGTGCTACCTTTGTACGTAGATCACTGGATCTATAAGACTCTGCCCTAGACCCACCATAGAAAGTGCTACCTTTGTACGTAGATCACTGGATCTATAAGACTCTGCCCTAGACCCACCGTAGAAAGTGCTACCTTTGTACGTAGATCACTGGATATATAAGACTCTGCCCTAGACCCACCGTAGAAAGTGCTACCTTTGTACGTAGATCACTGGATCTATAAGACTCTGCCCTAGACCCACCGTAGAAAGTGCTACCTTTGTACGTAGATCACTGGATCTATAAGACTCTGCCCTAGACCCACCGTAGAAAGTGCTACCTTTGTACGTAGATCACTGGATATATAAGACTCTGCCCTAGACCCACCGTAGAAAGTGCTACCTTTGTACGTAGATCACTGGATCTATAAGATTCTGCCCTAGACCCACCGTAGAAAGTGCTACCTTTGGACGTAGATCACTGGATCTATAAGACTCTGCCCTAGACCCACCATAGAAAGTGCTACCTTTGTACGTAGATCACTGGATCTATAAGACTCTTCCCTAGACCCACCGTAGAAAGTGCTACCTTTGTACGTAGATCACTGGATCTATACGACTCTGCCTTAGACCAACCGTAGAAAGTGCTACCTTTGTACATAGATCACTGGATCTATAAGATTATGCCCTAGACCCATCGTAGAAAGTGCTACCCTTGTACGTAGATCACTGGATCTATAAGACTCTGCCCCAGAACCCACCGTAGAAAGTGCTACCTTTGTACGTAGATCACTGGATCTATAAGACTCTATCCTAGACCCACCGTAGAAAGTGCTACCTTTGTACGTAGATCACTGGATCTATAAGACTCTACTCTAGACCCATCGTAGAAAGTGCTACCTTTGTACGTAGATCACTGGATCTATCAGACTCTGCCCTAGACCCACCGTAAAAGTGCTACCTTTGTACGTAGATCACTGGATCTATAAGACTCTGCCCTAGACCCACCGTAGAAAGTGCTACCTTTGTACGTAGATCACTGGATCTATAAGACTCTTCCCTAGACCCACCGTAGAAAGTGCTACCTTTGTACGTAGATCACTGGATCTATCAGACTCTGCCCTAGACCCACCGTAGAAAGTGCTACCTTTGTACGTAGATCACTGGATCTATAAGACTCTGCCCTAGACCGATCGTAGAAAGTGCTACCTTTGTACGTAGATCACTGGATCTATACGACTCTGCCCTAGACCCACCGTAGAAAGTGCTACCTTTGTACGTAGATCACTGGATCTATAAGACTCTGCCCTAAACCCACCATAGAAAGTGCTACATTTGTACGTAGATCACTGGATCTATAAGACTCTGCCCTAGACCCACCGTAGAAAGTGCTACCTTTGTACGTAGATCACTGGATCTATACGACTCTGCCCTAGACCCACCGTAGAAAGTGCTACCTTTGTACATAGATCACTGGATCTATAAGACTCTGCCCTAAACCCACCGTAGAAAGTGCTACCTTGGTACGTAGATCACTGGATCTATAAGACTATGCCCTAGACCTACCGTAGAAAGTGCTACCTTTGTACATATATCACTTGATCTATAAGACTATGCCCTAGACCCACCGTAGAAAGTGCTACCTTTGTACGTAGATCACTGGACCTATAAGACTCTGCCCTAGACCCACCGTAGAAAGTGCTACCTTTGCACGTAGATCACTGGATCTATAAGACTCTGCCCTAGACCCACCGTAGAAAGTGCTACCTTTGTACGTAGATCACTGGATCTATAAGACTCTGCCCTAGACCCACCGTAGAAAGTGCTACCTTTGTACGTAGATCACTGGATCTATATGACTCTGCCCTAGACCCACCGTAGAAAGTGCTACCTTTGTACGTAGATCACTGGATCTATAAGATTCTGCCCTAGACCCACCGTAGAAAGTGCTACCTTTGGACGTAGATCACTGGATCTATAAGACTCTGCCCTAAACCCACCATAGAAAGTGCTACCTTTGTACGTAGATCACTGGATCTATAAGACTCTGCCCTAGACCCACCGTAGAAAGTGCTACCTTTGTACGTAGATCACTGGATCTATAAGACTCTGCCTTAGACCCACCGTAGAAAGTGCTACCTTTGTACATAGATCACTGGATCTATAAGACTCTGCCCTAGACCCACCGTAGAAAGTGCTACCTTTGTACGTAGATCACTGGATCTATAAGATTCTGCCCTAGACCCACCGTAGAAAGTGCTACCTTTGGACGTAGATCACTGGATCTATAAGACTCTGCCCTAGACCCACCATAGAAAGTGCTACCTTTGTACGTAGATCACTGGATCTATAAGACTCTTCCCTAGACCCACCGTAGAAAGTGCTACCTTTGTACGTAGATCACTGGATCTATACGACTCTGCCTTAGACCAACCGTAGAAAGTGCTACCTTTGTACATAGATCACTGGATCTATAAGATTATGCCCTAGACCCATCGTAGAAAGTGCTACCCTTGTACGTAGATCACTGGATCTATAAGACTCTGCCCCAGAACCCACCGTAGAAAGTGCTACCTTTGTACGTAGATCACTGGATCTATAAGACTCTATCCTAGACCCACCGTAGAAAGTGCTACCTTTGTACGTAGATCACTGGATCTATAAGACTCTACTCTAGACCCATCGTAGAAAGTGCTACCTTTGTACGTAGATCACTGGATCTATCAGACTCTGCCCTAGACCCACCGTAAAAGTGCTACCTTTGTACGTAGATCACTGGATCTATAAGACTCTGCCCTAGACCCACCGTAGAAAGTGCTACCTTTGTACGTAGATCACTGGATCTATAAGACTCTTCCCTAGACCCACCGTAGAAAGTGCTACCTTTGTACGTAGATCACTGGATCTATCAGACTCTGCCCTAGACCCACCGTAGAAAGTGCTACCTTTGTACGTAGATCACTGGATCTATAAGACTCTGCCCTAGACCGATCGTAGAAAGTGCTACCTTTGTACGTAGATCACTGGATCTATACGACTCTGCCCTAGACCCACCGTAGAAAGTGCTACCTTTGTACGTAGATCACTGGATCTATAAGACTCTGCCCTAAACCCACCATAGAAAGTGCTACATTTGTACGTAGATCACTGGATCTATAAGACTCTGCCCTAGACCCACCGTAGAAAGTGCTACCTTTGTACGTAGATCACTGGATCTATACGACTCTGCCCTAGACCCACCGTAGAAAGTGCTACCTTTGTACATAGATCACTGGATCTATAAGACTCTGCCCTAAACCCACCGTAGAAAGTGCTACCTTGGTACGTAGATCACTGGATCTATAAGACTATGCCCTAGACCTACCGTAGAAAGTGCTACCTTTGTACATATATCACTTGATCTATAAGACTATGCCCTAGACCCACCGTAGAAAGTGCTACCTTTGTACGTAGATCACTGGACCTATAAGACTCTGCCCTAGACCCACCGTAGAAAGTGCTACCTTTGCACGTAGATCACTGGATCTATAAGACTCTGCCCTAGACCCACCGTAGAAAGTGCTACCTTTGTACGTAGATCACTGGATCTATAAGACTCTGCCCTAGACCCACCGTAGAAAGTGCTACCTTTGTACGTAGATCACTGGATCTATATGACTCTGCCCTAGACCCACCGTAGAAAGTGCTACCTTTGTACGTAGATCACTGGATATATAAGACTCTGCCCTAGACCCACCGTAGAAAGTGCTACCTTTGTACGTAGATCACTGGATCTATAAGATTCTGCCCTAGACCCACCGTAGAAAGTGCTACCTTTGGACGTAGATCACTGGATCTATAAGACTCTGCCCTAAACCCACCATAGAAAGTGCTACCTTTGTGCGTAGATCACTGGATCTATAAGACTCTGCCCTAGACCCACCGTAGAAAGTGCTACCTTTGTACGTAGATCACTGGATCTATAAGACTCTGCCTTAGACCCACCGTAGAAAGTGCTACCTTTGTACATAGATCACTGGATCTATAAGATTATGCCCTAGACCCATCGTAGAAAGTGCTACCCTTGTACGTAGATCACTGGATCTATAAGACTCTGCCCCAGAACCCACCGTAGAAAGTGCTACCTTTGTACGTAGATCACTGGATCTATAAGACTCTATCCTAGACCCACCGTAGAAAGTGCTACCTTTGTACGTAGATCACTGGATCTATAAGACTCTACTCTAGACCCATCGTAGAAAGTGCTACCTTTGTACGTAGATCACTGGATCTATCAGACTCTGCCCTAGACCCACCGTAAAAAGTGCTACCTTTGTACGTAGATCACTGGATCTATAAGACTCTGCCCTAGACCCACCGTAGAAAATGCTACCTTTGTACGTAGATCACTGGATCTATAAGACTCTTCCCTAGACCCACCGTAGAAAGTGCTACCTTTGTACGTAGATCACTGGATCTATAAGACTCTGCCCTAGACCCACCGTAGAAAGTGCTACCTTTGTACGTAGATCACTGGATCTATAAGACTATGCCCTAGACCCACCGTAGAAAGTGCTACCTTTGTACGTAGATCACTGGATCTATAAGACTCTGCCCTAGACCCACCATAGAAAGTGCTACCTTTGTACGTAGATCACTGGATCTATAAGACTCTGCCCTAGACCCACCGTAGAAAGTGCTACCTTTGTACGTAGATCACTGGATATATAAGACTCTGCCCTAGACCCACCGTAGAAAGTGCTACCTTTGTACGTAGATCACTGGATCTATAAGACTCTTCCCTAGATCCACCGTAGAAAGTGCTACCTTTGTACGTAGATCACTGGATCTATAAGACTCTGTCCTAGACCCACGTAGAAAGTGCTACCTTTGTACGTAGATCACTGGATCTATAAGACTCTGCCCTAGACCCATCGTAGAAAGTGCTACCTTTGTACGTAGATCACTGGATCTATACGACTCTGCCCTAGACCCACCGTAGAAAGTGCTACCTTTGTACGTAAATCACTGGATCTATAAGACTCTGCCCTAAACCCACCATAGAAAGTGCTACATTTGTACGTAGATCACTGGATCTATAAGACTCTGCCCTAGACCCACCGTAGAAAGTGCTACCTTTGTACGTAGATCACTGCATCTATACGACTCTGCCCTAGACCCACTGTAGAAAGTGCTACCTTTGTACATAGATCACTGGATCTATAAGACTCTGCCCTAAACCCACCGTAGAAAGTGCTACCTTTGTAGGTAGATCACTGGATCTATAAGACTATGCCCTAGACCTACCGTAGAAAGTGCTACCTTTGTACATAGATCACTGGATCTATAAGACTATGCCCTAGACCCACCGTAGAAAGTGCTACCTTTGTACGTAGATCACTGGACCTATAAGACTCTGCCCTAGACCCACCGTAGAAAGTGCTACCTTTGCACGTAGATCACTGGATCTATAAGACTCTGCCCTAGACCCACCGTAGAAAGTGCTACCTTTGTACGTAGATCACTGGATCTATAAGACTCTGCCCTAGACCCACCATAGAAAGTGCTACCTTTGTACGTAGATCACTGGATCTATAAGACTCTGCCCTAGACCCACCGTAGAAAGTGCTACCTTTGTACGTAGATCACTGGATCTATAAGATTCTGCCCTAGACCCACCGTAGAAAGTGCTACCTTTGTACGTAGATCACTGGATCTATAAGATTCTGCCCTAGACCCACCGTAGAAAGTGCTACCTTTGTACGTAGATCACTGGATCTATAAGACTCTTCCCTAGACCCACCGTAGAAAGTGCTACCTTTGTACGTAGATCACTGGACCTATAAGACTCTGCCCTAGACCCACCGTAGAAAGTGCTACCTTTGTACATAGATCACTGGATCTATAAGACTCTGCCCTAGACCCACCGTAGAAAGTGCTACCTTTGTACGTAGATCACTGGATCTATAAGACTCTGCCCTAGACCCAACGTAGAAAGTGCTACCTTTGTACGTAGATCACTGGATCTATAAGACTCTGCCCTAGACCCACCGTAGAAAGTGCTACCTTTGTACGTAGATCACTGGATATATAAGACTCTGCCCTAGACCCACCGTAGAAAGTGCTACCTTTGTACGTAGATCACTGGATCTATAAGACTCTGTCCTAGACCCACATAGAAAGTGCTACCTTTGTACGTAGATCACTGGATCTATAAGACTCTGCCCTAGACCCACCTTAGAAAGTGCTACCTTTGTACGTAGATCACTGGATCTATAAGACTCTGCCCTAGACCCACCGTAGAAAGTGCTACCTTTGTACGTAGATCACTGGATATATAAGACTCTGCCCTAGACCCACCGTAGAAAGTGCTACCTTTGTACGTAGATCACTGGATCTATAAGACTCTTCCCTAGATCCACCGTAGAAAGTGCTACCTTTGTACGTAGATCACTGGATCTATAAGACTCTGTCCTAGACCCACGTAGAAAGTGCTACCTTTGTACGTAGATCACTGGATCTATAAGACTCTGCCCTAGACCCATCGTAGAAAGTGCTACCTTTGTACGTAGATCACTGGATCTATACGACTCTGCCCTAGACCCACCGTAGAAAGTGCTACCTTTGTACGTAAATCACTGGATCTATAAGACTCTGCCCTAAACCCACCATAGAAAGTGCTACATTTGTACGTAGATCACTGGATCTATAAGACTCTGCCCTAGACCCACCGTAGAAAGTGCTACCTTTGTACGTAGATCACTGCATCTATACGACTCTGCCCTAGACCCACTGTAGAAAGTGCTACCTTTGTACATAGATCACTGGATCTATAAGACTCTGCCCTAAACCCACCGTAGAAAGTGCTACCTTTGTAGGTAGATCACTGGATCTATAAGACTATGCCCTAGACCTACCGTAGAAAGTGCTACCTTTGTACATAGATCACTGGATCTATAAGACTATGCCCTAGACCCACCGTAGAAAGTGCTACCTTTGTACGTAGATCACTGGACCTATAAGACTCTGCCCTAGACCCACCGTAGAAAGTGCTACCTTTGCACGTAGATCACTGGATCTATAAGACTCTGCCCTAGACCCACCGTAGAAAGTGCTACCTTTGTACGTAGATCACTGGATCTATAAGACTCTGCCCTAGACCCACCATAGAAAGTGCTACCTTTGTACGTAGATCACTGGATCTATAAGACTCTGCCCTAGACCCACCGTAGAAAGTGCTACCTTTGTACGTAGATCACTGGATCTATAAGATTCTGCCCTAGACCCACCGTAGAAAGTGCTACCTTTGTACGTAGATCACTGGATCTATAAGATTCTGCCCTAGACCCACCGTAGAAAGTGCTACCTTTGTACGTAGATCACTGGATCTATAAGACTCTTCCCTAGACCCACCGTAGAAAGTGCTACCTTTGTACGTAGATCACTGGACCTATAAGACTCTGCCCTAGACCCACCGTAGAAAGTGCTACCTTTGTACATAGATCACTGGATCTATAAGACTCTGCCCTAGACCCACCGTAGAAAGTGCTACCTTTGTACGTAGATCACTGGATCTATAAGACTCTGCCCTAGACCCAACGTAGAAAGTGCTACCTTTGTACGTAGATCACTGGATCTATAAGACTCTGCCCTAGACCCACCGTAGAAAGTGCTACCTTTGTACGTAGATCACTGGATATATAAGACTCTGCCCTAGACCCACCGTAGAAAGTGCTACCTTTGTACGTAGATCACTGGATCTATAAGACTCTGTCCTAGACCCACATAGAAAGTGCTACCTTTGTACGTAGATCACTGGATCTATAAGACTCTGCCCTAGACCCATCGTAGAAAGTGCTACCTTTGTACGTAGATCACTGGATCTATACGACTCTGCCCTAAACCCACCATAGAAAGTGCTACATTTGTACGTAGATCACTGGATCTATAAGACTCTGCCCTAAACCCACCATAGAAAGTGCTACATTTGTACGTAGATCACTGGATCTATAAGACTCTGCCCTAGACCCACCATAGAAAGTGCTACATTTGTACGTAGATCACTGGATCTATAAGACTCTGCCCTAGACCCACCGTAGAAAGTGCTACCTTTGTACATAGATCACTGGATCTATAAGACTCTGCCCTAAACCCACCGTAGAAAGTGCTTCCTTTGTACGTAGATCACTGGATCTATAAGACTATGCCCTAGACCTACCGTAGAAAGTGCTACCTTTGTACATAGATCACTGGATCTATAAGACTATGCCCTAGACCCACCGTAGAAAGTGCTACCTTTGTACGTAGATCACTGGACCTATAAGACTCTGCCCTAGACCCACCGTAGAAAGTGCTACCTTTGCTAGTAGATCACTGGATCTATAAGACTCTGCCCTAGACCCACCGTAGAAAGTGCTACCTTTGTACGTAGATCACTGGATCTATAAGACTCTGCCCTAGACCCACCGTAGAAAGTGCTACCTTTGTACGTAGATCACTGGATATATAAGACTCTGCCCTAGACCCACCGTAGAAAGTGCTACCTTTGTACGTAGATCACTGGATCTATAAGATTCTGCCCTAGACCCACCGTAGAAAGTGCTACCTTTGTACGTAGATCACTGGATCTATAAGATTCTGCCCTAGACCCACCGTAGAAAGTTCTACCTTTGTACGTAGATCACGGGATCTATAAGACTCTGCCCTAGACCCACCGTAGAAAGTGCTACCTTTGTACGTAGATCACTGGATCTATAAGACTCTGCCCTAAACCCACCATAGAAAGTGCTACATTTGTACGTAGATCACTGGATCTATAAGATTCTGCCCTAAACCCACCGTAGAAAGTGCTACCTTTGTACGTAGATCACTGGATCTATAAGACTCTACTCTAGACCCATCGTAGAAAGTGCTACCTTTGTACGTAGATCACTGGATCTATCAGACTCTGCCCTAGACCCACCGTAAAAAGTGCTACCTTTGTACGTAGATCACTGGATCTATAAGACTCTGCCCTAGACCCACCGTAGAAAATGCTACCTTTGTACGTAGATCACTGGATCTATAAGACTCTTCCCTAGACCCACCGTAGAAAGTGCTACCTTTGTACGTAGATCACTGGATCTATAAGACTCTGCCCTAGACCCACCGTAGAAAGTGCTACCTTTGTACGTAGATCACTGGATCTATAAGACTATGCCCTAGACCCACCGTAGAAAGTGCTACCTTTGTACGTAGATCACTGGATCTATAAGACTCTGCCCTAGACCCACCATAGAAAGTGCTACCTTTGTACGTAGATCACTGGATCTATAAGACTCTTCCCTAGACCCACCGTAGAAAGTGCTACCTTTGTACGTAGATCACTGGATATATAAGACTCTGCCCTAGACCTACCGTAGAAAGTGCTACCTTTGTACGTAGATCACTGGATCTATAAGACTCTTCCCTAGATCCACCGTAGAAAGTGCTACCTTTGTACGTAGATCACTGGATCTATAAGACTCTGTCCTAGACCCACGTAGAAAGTGCTACCTTTGTACGTAGATCACTGGATCTATAAGACTCTGCCCTAGACCCATCGTAGAAAGTGCTACCTTTGTACGTAGATCACTGGATCTATACGACTCTGCCCTAGACCCACCGTAGAAAGTGCTACCTTTGTACGTAGATCACTGGATCTATAAGACTCTGCCCTAAACCCACCATAGAAAGTGCTACATTTGTACGTAGATCACTGGATCTATAAGACTCTGCCCTAGACCCACCGTAGAAAGTGCTACCTTTGTACGTAGATCACTGGATCTATACGACTCTGCCCTAGACCCACTGTAGAAAGTGCTACCTTTGTACATAGATCACTGGATCTATAAGACTCTGCCCTAAACCCACCGTAGAAAGTGCTACCTTTGTAGGTAGATCACTGGATCTATAAGACTATGCCCTAGACCTACCGTAGAAAGTGCTACCTTTGTACATAGATCACTGGATCTATAAGACTATGCCCTAGACCCACCGTAGAAAGTGCTACCTTTGTACGTAGATCACTGGACCTATAAGACTCTGCCCTAGACCCACCGTAGAAAGTGCTACCTTTGCACGTAGATCACTGGATCTATAAGACTCTGCCCTAGACCCACCGTAGAAAGTGCTACCTTTGTACGTAGATCACTGGATCTATAAGACTCTGCCCTAGACCCACCATAGAAAGTGCTACCTTTGTACGTAGATCACTGGATCTATAAGACTCTGCCCTAGACCCACCGTAGAAAGTGCTACATTTGTACGTAGATCACTGGATCTATAAGATTCTGCCCTAGACCCACCGTAGAAAGTGCTACCTTTTTACGTAGATCACTGGATCTATAAGATTCTGCCCTAGACCCACCGTAGAAAGTGCTACCTTTGTACGTAGATCACTGGATCTATAAGACTCTTCCCTAGACCCACCGTAGAAAGTGCTACCTTTGTACGTAGATCACTGGACCTATAAGACTCTGCCCTAGACCCACCGTAGAAAGTGCTACCTTTGTACATAGATCACTGGATCTATAAGACTCTGCCCTAGACCCACCATAGAAAGTGCTACCTTTGTACGTAGATCACTGGATCTATAAGACTCTGCCCTAGACCCACCGTAGAAAGTGCTACCTTTGTACGTAGATCACTGGATCTATAAGACTCTGCCCTAGACCCACCGTAGAAAGTGCTACCTTTGTACGTAGATCACTGGATCTATACGACTCTGCCCTAGACCCACCGTAGAAAGTGCTACCTTTGTACATAGATCACTGGATCTATAAGACTCTGCCCTAAACCCACCGTAGAAAGTGCTACCTTTGTACGTAAATCACTGGATCTATAAGACTCTGCCCTAAACCCACCGTAGAAAGTGCTACCTTTGTACGTAGATCACTGCATCTATACGACTCTGCCCTAGACCCACTGTAGAAAGTGCTACCTTTGTACATAGATCACTGGATCTATAAGACTCTGCCCTAAACCCACCGTAGAAAGTGCTACCTTTGTAGGTAGATCACTGGATCTATAAGACTATGCCCTAGACCTACCGTAGAAAGTGCTACCTTTGTACATAGATCACTGGATCTATAAGACTATGCCCTAGACCCACCGTAGAAAGTGCTACCTTTGTACGTAGATCACTGGACCTATAAGACTCTGCCCTAGACCCACCGTAGAAAGTGCTACCTTTGCACGTAGATCACTGGATCTATAAGACTCTGCCCTAGACCCACCGTAGAAAGTGCTACCTTTGTACGTAGATCACTGGATCTATAAGACTCTGCCCTAGACCCACCATAGAAAGTGCTACCTTTGTACGTAGATCACTGGATCTATAAGACTCTGCCCTAGACCCACCGTAGAAAGTGCTACCTTTGTACGTAGATCACTGGATCTATAAGATTCTGCCCTAGACCCACCGTAGAAAGTGCTACCTTTGTACGTAGATCACTGGATCTATAAGATTCTGCCCTAGACCCACCGTAGAAAGTGCTACCTTTGTACGTAGATCACTGGATCTATAAGACTCTTCCCTAGACCCACCGTAGAAAGTGCTACCTTTGTACGTAGATCACTGGACCTATAAGACTCTGCCCTAGACCCACCGTAGAAAGTGCTACCTTTGTACATAGATCACTGGATCTATAAGACTCTGCCCTAGACCCACCGTAGAAAGTGCTACCTTTGTACGTAGATCACTGGATCTATAAGACTCTGCCCTAGACCCAACGTAGAAAGTGCTACCTTTGTACGTAGATCACTGGATCTATAAGACTCTGCCCTAGACCCACCGTAGAAAGTGCTACCTTTGTACGTAGATCACTGGATATATAAGACTCTGCCCTAGACCCACCGTAGAAAGTGCTACCTTTGTACGTAGATCACTGGATCTATAAGACTCTGTCCTAGACCCACATAGAAAGTGCTACCTTTGTACGTAGATCACTGGATCTATAAGACTCTGCCCTAGACCCACCATAGAAAGTGCTACCTTTGTACGTAGATCACTGGATCTATAAGACTCTGCCCTAGACCCACCGTAGAAAGTGCTACCTTTGTACGTAGATCACTGGATATATAAGACTCTGCCCTAGACCCACCGTAGAAAGTGCTACCTTTGTACGTAGATCACTGGATCTATAAGACTCTTCCCTAGATCCACCGTAGAAAGTGCTACCTTTGTACGTAGATCACTGGATCTATAAGACTCTGTCCTAGACCCACGTAGAAAGTGCTACCTTTGTACGTAGATCACTGGATCTATAAGACTCTGCCCTAGACCCATCGTAGAAAGTGCTACCTTTGTACGTAGATCACTGGATCTATACGACTCTGCCCTAGACCCACCGTAGAAAGTGCTACCTTTGTACGTAAATCACTGGATCTATAAGACTCTGCCCTAAACCCACCATAGAAAGTGCTACATTTGTACGTAGATCACTGGATCTATAAGACTCTGCCCTAGACCCACCGTAGAAAGTGCTACCTTTGTACGTAGATCACTGCATCTATACGACTCTGCCCTAGACCCACTGTAGAAAGTGCTACCTTTGTACATAGATCACTGGATCTATAAGACTCTGCCCTAAACCCACCGTAGAAAGTGCTACCTTTGTAGGTAGATCACTGGATCTATAAGACTATGCCCTAGACCTACCGTAGAAAGTGCTACCTTTGTACATAGATCACTGGATCTATAAGACTATGCCCTAGACCCACCGTAGAAAGTGCTACCTTTGTACGTAGATCACTGGACCTATAAGACTCTGCCCTAGACCCACCGTAGAAAGTGCTACCTTTGCACGTAGATCACTGGATCTATAAGACTCTGCCCTAGACCCACCGTAGAAAGTGCTACCTTTGTACGTAGATCACTGGATCTATAAGACTCTGCCCTAGACCCACCATAGAAAGTGCTACCTTTGTACGTAGATCACTGGATCTATAAGACTCTGCCCTAGACCCACCGTAGAAAGTGCTACCTTTGTACGTAGATCACTGGATCTATAAGATTCTGCCCTAGACCCACCGTAGAAAGTGCTACCTTTGTACGTAGATCACTGGATCTATAAGATTCTGCCCTAGACCCACCGTAGAAAGTGCTACCTTTGTACGTAGATCACTGGATCTATAAGACTCTTCCCTAGACCCACCGTAGAAAGTGCTACCTTTGTACGTAGATCACTGGACCTATAAGACTCTGCCCTAGACCCACCGTAGAAAGTGCTACCTTTGTACATAGATCACTGGATCTATAAGACTCTGCCCTAGACCCACCGTAGAAAGTGCTACCTTTGTACGTAGATCACTGGATCTATAAGACTCTGCCCTAGACCCAACGTAGAAAGTGCTACCTTTGTACGTAGATCACTGGATCTATAAGACTCTGCCCTAGACCCACCGTAGAAAGTGCTACCTTTGTACGTAGATCACTGGATATATAAGACTCTGCCCTAGACCCACCGTAGAAAGTGCTACCTTTGTACGTAGATCACTGGATCTATAAGACTCTGTCCTAGACCCACATAGAAAGTGCTACCTTTGTACGTAGATCACTGGATCTATAAGACTCTGCCCTAAACCCACCATAGAAAGTGCTACCTTTGTACGTAGATCACTGGATCTATAAGACTCTGCCCTAAACCCACCATAGAAAGTGCTACATTTGTACGTAGATCACTGGATCTATAAGACTCTGCCCTAAACCCACCATAGAAAGTGCTACATTTGTACGTAGATCACTGGATCTATAAGACTCTGCCCTAGACCCACCATAGAAAGTGCTTCCTTTGTACGTAGATCACTGGATCTATAAGACTATGCCCTAGACCTACCGTAGAAAGTGCTACCTTTGTACATAGATCACTGGATCTATAAGACTATGCCCTAGACCCACCGTAGAAAGTGCTACCTTTGTACGTAGATCACTGGACCTATAAGACTCTGCCCTAGACCCACCGTAGAAAGTGCTACCTTTGCTAGTAGATCACTGGATCTATAAGACTCTGCCCTAGACCCACCGTAGAAAGTGCTACCTTTGTACGTAGATCACTGGATCTATAAGACTCTGCCCTAGACCCACCGTAGAAAGTGCTACCTTTGTACGTAGATCACTGGATATATAAGACTCTGCCCTAGACCCACCGTAGAAAGTGCTACCTTTGTACGTAGATCACTGGATCTATAAGATTCTGCCCTAGACCCACCGTAGAAAGTGCTACCTTTGTACGTAGATCACTGGATCTATAAGATTCTGCCCTAGACCCACCGTAGAAAGTTCTACCTTTGTACGTAGATCACGGGATCTATAAGACTCTGCCCTAGACCCACCGTAGAAAGTGCTACCTTTGTACGTAGATCACTGGATCTATAAGACTCTGCCCTAAACCCACCATAGAAAGTGCTACATTTGTACGTAGATCACTGGATCTATAAGATTCTGCCCTAAACCCACCGTAGAAAGTGCTACCTTTGTACGTAGATCACTGGATCTATAAGACTCTACTCTAGACCCATCGTAGAAAGTGCTACCTTTGTACGTAGATCACTGGATCTATCAGACTCTGCCCTAGACTCACCGTAAAAAGTGCTACCTTTGTACGTAGATCACTGGATCTATAAGACTCTGCCCTAGACCCACCGTAGAAAATGCTACCTTTGTACGTAGATCACTGGATCTATAAGACTCTTCCCTAGACCCACCGTAGAAAGTGCTACCTTTGTACGTAGATCACTGGATCTATAAGAATCTGCCCTAGACCCACCGTAGAAAGTGCTACCTTTGTACGTAGATCACTGGATCTATAAGACTATGCCCTAGACCCACCGTAGAAAGTGCTACCTTTGTACGTAGATCACTGGATCTATAAGACTCTGCCCTAGACCCACCATAGAAAGTGCTACCTTTGTACGTAGATCACTGGATCTATAAGACTCTTCCCTAGACCCACCGTAGAAAGTGCTACCTTTGTACGTAGATCACTGGATATATAAGACTCTGCCCTAGACCTACCGTAGAAAGTGCTACCTTTGTACGTAGATCACTGGATCTATAAGACTCTTCCCTAGATCCACCGTAGAAAGTGCTACCTTTGTACGTAGATCACTGGATCTATAAGACTCTGTCCTAGACCCACGTAGAAAGTGCTACCTTTGTACGTAGATCACTGGATCTATAAGACTCTGCCCTAGACCCATCGTAGAAAGTGCTACCTTTGTACGTAGATCACTGGATCTATACGACTCTGCCCTAGACCCACCGTAGAAAGTGCTACCTTTGTACGTAGATCACTGGATCTATAAGACTCTGCCCTAAACCCACCATAGAAAGTGCTACATTTGTACGTAGATCACTGGATCTATAAGACTCTGCCCTAGACCCACCGTAGAAAGTGCTACCTTTGTACGTAGATCACTGGATCTATACGACTCTGCCCTAGACCCACTGTAGAAAGTGCTACCTTTGTACATAGATCACTGGATCTATAAGACTCTGCCCTAAACCCACCGTAGAAAGTGCTACCTTTGTAGGTAGATCACTGGATCTATAAGACTATGCCCTAGACCTACCGTAGAAAGTGCTACCTTTGTACATAGATCACTGGATCTATAAGACTATGCCCTAGACCCACCGTAGAAAGTGCTACCTTTGTACGTAGATCACTGGACCTATAAGACTCTGCCCTAGACCCACCGTAGAAAGTGCTACCTTTGCACGTAGATCACTGGATCTATAAGACTCTGCCCTAGACCCACCGTAGAAAGTGCTACCTTTGTACGTAGATCACTGGATCTATAAGACTCTGCCCTAGACCCACCGTAGAAAGTGCTACCTTTGTACGTAGATCACTGGATCTATAAGACTCTGCCCTAGACCCACCGTAGAAAGTGCTACATTTGTACGTAGATCACTGGATCTATAAGATTCTGCCCTAGACCCACCGTAGAAAGTGCTACCTTTTTACGTAGATCACTGGATCTATAAGATTCTGCCCTAGACCCACCGTAGAAAGTGCTACCTTTGTACGTAGATCACTGGATCTATAAGACTCTTCCCTAGACCCACCGTAGAAAGTGCTACCTTTGTACGTAGATCACTGGACCTATAAGACTCTGCCCTAGACCCACCGTAGAAAGTGCTACCTTTGTACATAGATCACTGGATCTATAAGACTCTGCCCTAGACCCACCATAGAAAGTGCTACCTTTGTACGTAGATCACTGGATCTATAAGACTCTGCCCTAGACCCACCGTAGAAAGTGCTACCTTTGTACGTAGATCACTGGATCTATAAGACTCTGCCCTAGACCCACCGTAGAAAGTGCTACCTTTGTACGTAGATCACTGGATATATAAGACTCTGCCCTAGACCCACCGTAGAAAGTGCTACCTTTGTACGTAGATCACTGGATCTATAAGACTCTGTCCTAGACCCACGTAGAAAGTGCTACCTTTGTACGTAGATCACTGGATCTATAAGACTCTGCCCTAGACCCATCGTAGAAAGTGCTACCTTTGTACGTAGATCACTGGATCTATACGACTCTGCCCTAGACCCACCGTAGAAAGTGCTACCTTTGTACGTAGATCACTGGATCTATAAGACTCTGCCCTAAACCCACCATAGAAAGTGCTACATTTGTACGTAGATCACTGGATCTATAAGACTCTGCCCTAGACCCGCCATAGAAAGTGCTACATTTGTACGTAGATCACTGGATCTATAAGACTCTGCCCTAGACCCACCGTAGAAAGTGCTACCTTTGTACGTAGATCACTGGATCTATAAGACTCTGCCCTAAACCCACCGTAGAAAGTGCTTCCTTTGTACGTAGATCACTGGATCTATAAGACTATGCCCTAGACCTACCGTAGAAAGTGCTACCTTTGTACATAGATCACTGGATCTATAAGACTCTGCCCTAGACCCACCGTAGAAAGTGCTACCTTTGCTAGTAGATCACTGGATCTATAAGACTCTGCCCTAGACCCACCGTAGAAAGTGCTACCTTTGTACGTAGATCACTGGATCTATAAGACTCTGCCCTAGACCCACCGTAGAAAGTGCTACCTTTGTACGTAGATCACTGGATCTATAAGACTCTGCCCTAGACCCACCATAGAAAGTGCTACCTTTGTACGTAGATCACTGGATCTATAAGACTCTGCCCTAGACCCACCATAGAAAGTGCTACCTTTGTACGTAGATCACTGGATATATAAGACTCTGCCCTAGACCCACCGTAGAAAGTGCTACCTTTGTACGTAGATCACTGGATCTATAAGACTCTTCCCTAGATCCACCGTAGAAAGTGCTACCTTTGTACGTAGATCACTGGATCTATAAGACTCTGCCCTAGACCCATCGTAGAAAGTGCTACCTTTGTACGTAGATCACTGGATCTATACGACTCTGCCCTAGACCCACCGTAGAAAGTGCTACCTTTGTACGTAAATCACTGGATCTATAAGACTCTGCCCTAAACCCACCATAGAAAGTGCTACATTTGTACGTAGATCACTGGATCTATAAGACTCTGCCCTAGACCCACCGTAGAAAGTGCTACCTTTGTACGTAGATCACTGCATCTATACGACTCTGCCCTAGACCCACTGTAGAAAGTGCTACCTTTGTACATAGATCACTGGATCTATAAGACTCTGCCCTAAGCCCACCGTAGAAAGTGCTACCTTTGTAGGTAGATCACTGGATCTATAAGACTATGCCCTAGACCTACCGTAGAAAGTGCTACCTTTGTACATAGATCACTGGATCTATAAGACTATGCCCTAGACCCACCGTAGAAAGTGCTACCTTTGTACGTAGATCACTGGACCTATAAGACTCTGCCCTAGACCCACCGTAGAAAGTGCTACCTTTGCACGTAGATCACTGGATCTATAAGACTCTGCCCTAGACCCACCGTAGAAAGTGCTACCTTTGTACGTAGATCACTGGATCTATAAGACTCTGCCCTAGACCCACCATAGAAAGTGCTACCTTTGTACGTAGATCACTGGATCTATAAGACTCTGCCCTAGACCCACCGTAGAAAGTGCTACCTTTGTACGTAGATCACTGGATCTATAAGATTCTGCCCTAGACCCACCGTAGAAAGTGCTACCTTTGTACGTAGATCACTGGATCTATAAGATTCTGCCCTAGACCCACCGTAGAAAGTGCTACCTTTGTACGTAGATCACTGGATCTATAAGACTCTTCCCTAGACCCACCGTAGAAAGTGCTACCTTTGTACGTAGATCACTGGACCTATAAGACTCTGCCCTAGACCCACCGTAGAAAGTGCTACCTTTGTACATAGATCACTGGATCTATAAGACTCTGCCCTAGACCCACCGTAGAAAGTGCTACCTATGTACGTAGATCACTGGATCTATAAGACTCTGCCCTAGACCCAACGTAGAAAGTGCTACCTTTGTACGTAGATCACTGGATCTATAAGACTCTGCCCTAGACCCACCGTAGAAAGTGCTACCTTTGTACATAGATCACTGGATCTATAAGACTCTGCCCTAAACCCACCGTAGAAAGTGCTTCCTTTGTACGTAGATCACTGGATCTATAAGACTATGCCCTAGACCTACCGTAGAAAGTGCTACCTTTGTACATAGATCACTGGATCTATAAGACTATGCCCTAGACCCACCGTAGAAAGTGCTACCTTTGTACGTAGATCACTGGACCTATAAGACTCTGCCCTAGACCCACCGTAGAAAGTGCTACCTTTGCTAGTAGATCACTGGATCTATAAGACTCTGCCCTAGACCCACCGTAGAAAGTGCTACCTTTGTACGTAGATCACTGGATCTATAAGACTCTGCCCTAGACCCACCGTAGAAAGTGCTACCTTTGTACGTAGATCACTGGATCTATAAGACTCTGCCCTAGACCCACCATAGAAAGTGCTACCTTTGTACGTAGATCACTGGATCTATAAGACTCTGCCCTAGACCCACCGTAGAAAGTGCTACCTTTGTACGTAGATCACTGGATATATAAGACTCTGCCCTAGACCCACCGTAGAAAGTGCTACCTTTGTACGTAGATCACTGGATCTATAAGACTCTTCCCTAGATCCACCGTAGAAAGTGCTACCTTTGTACGTAGATCACTGGATCTATAAGACTCTGCCCTAGACCCATCGTAGAAAGTGCTACCTTTGTACGTAGATCACTGGATCTATACGACTCTGCCCTAGACCCACCGTAGAAAGTGCTACCTTTGTACGTAAATCACTGGATCTATAAGACTCTGCCCTAAACCCACCATAGAAAGTGCTACATTTGTACGTAGATCACTGGATCTATAAGACTCTGCCCTAGACCCACCGTAGAAAGTGCTACCTTTGTACGTAGATCACTGCATCTATACGACTCTGCCCTAGACCCACTGTAGAAAGTGCTACCTTTGTACATAGATCACTGGATCTATAAGACTCTGCCCTAAACCCACCGTAGAAAGTGCTACCTTTGTAGGTAGATCACTGGATCTATAAGACTATGCCCTAGACCTACCGTAGAAAGTGCTACCTTTGTACATAGATCACTGGATCTATAAGACTATGCCCTAGACCCACCGTAGAAAGTGCTACCTTTGTACGTAGATCACTGGACCTATAAGACTCTGCCCTAGACCCACCGTAGAAAGTGCTACCTTTGCACGTAGATCACTGGATCTATAAGACTCTGCCCTAGACCCACCGTAGAAAGTGCTACCTTTGTACGTAGATCACTGGATCTATAAGACTCTGCCCTAGACCCACCATAGAAAGTGCTACCTTTGTACGTAGATCACTGGATCTATAAGACTCTGCCCTAGACCCACCGTAGAAAGTGCTACCTTTGTACGTAGATCACTGGATCTATAAGATTCTGCCCTAGACCCACCGTAGAAAGTGCTACCTTTGTACGTAGATCACTGGATCTATAAGATTCTGCCCTAGACCCACCGTAGAAAGTGCTACCTTTGTACGTAGATCACTGGATCTATAAGACTCTTCCCTAGACCCACCGTAGAAAGTGCTACCTTTGTACGTAGATCACTGGACCTATAAGACTCTGCCCTAGACCCACCGTAGAAAGTGCTACCTTTGTACATAGATCACTGGATCTATAAGACTCTGCCCTAGACCCACCGTAGAAAGTGCTACCTTTGTACGTAGATCACTGGATCTATAAGACTCTGCCCTAGACCCAACGTAGAAAGTGCTACCTTTGTACGTAGATCACTGGATCTATAAGACTCTGCCCTAGACCCACCGTAGAAAGTGCTACCTTTGTACGTAGATCACTGGATATATAAGACTCTGCCCTAGACCCACCGTAGAAAGTGCTACCTTTGTACGTAGATCACTGGATCTATAAGACTCTGTACTAGACCCACATAGAAAGTGCTACCTTTGTACGTAGATCACTGGATCTATAAGACTCTGCCCTAGACCCATCGTAGAAAGTGCTACCTTTGTACGTAGATCACTGGATCTATACGACTCTGCCCTAGACCCACCGTAGAAAGTGCTACCTTTGTACGTAGATCACTGGATCTATAAGACTCTGCCCTAAACCCACCATAGAAAGTGCTACATTTGTACGTAGATCACTGGATCTATAAGACTCTGCCCTAGACCCACCATAGAAAGTGCTACATTTGTACGTAGATCACTGGATCTATAAGACTCTGCCCTAGACCCACCGTAGAAAGTGCTACCTTTGTACATAGATCACTGGATCTATAAGACTCTGCCCTAAACCCACCGTAGAAAGTGCTTCCTTTGTACGTAGATCACTGGATCTATAAGACTATGCCCTAGACCTACCGTAGAAAGTGCTACCTTTGTACATAGATCACTGGATCTATAAGACTATGCCCTAGACCCACCGTAGAAAGTGCTACCTTTGTACGTAGATCACTGGACCTATAAGACTCTGCCCTAGACCCACCGTAGAAAGTGCTACCTTTGCTAGTAGATCACTGGATCTATAAGACTCTGCCCTAGACCCACCGTAGAAAGTGCTACCTTTGTACGTAGATCACTGGATCTATAAGACTCTGCCCTAGACCCACCGTAGAAAGTGCTACCTTTGTACGTAGATCACTGGATATATAAGACTCTGCCCTAGACCCACCGTAGAAAGTGCTACCTTTGTACGTAGATCACTGGATCTATAAGATTCTGCCCTAGACCCACCGTAGAAAGTGCTACCTTTGTACGTAGATCACTGGATCTATAAGATTCTGCCCTAGACCCACCGTAGAAAGTTCTACCATTGTACGTAGATCACGGGATCTATAAGACTCTGCCCTAGACCCACCGTAGAAAGTGCTACCTTTGTACGTAGATCACTGGATCTATAAGACTCTGCCCCAAACCCACCATAGAAAGTGCTACATTTGTACATAGATCACTGGATCTATAATATTCTGCCCTAAACCCACCGTAGAAAGTGCTACCTTTGTACGTAGATCACTGGATCTATAAGACTCTACTCTAGACCCATCGTAGAAAGTGCTACCTTTGTACGTAGATCACTGGATCTATCAGACTCTGCCCTAGACCCACCGTAAAAAGTGCTACCTTTGTACGTAGATCACTGGATCTATAAGACTCTGCCCTAGACCCACCGTAGAAAATGCTACCTTTGTACGTAGATCACTGGATCTATAAGACTCTTCCCTAGACCCACCGTAGAAAGTGCTACCTTTGTACGTAGATCACTGGATCTATAAGACTCTGCCCTAGACCCACCGTAGAAAGTGCTACCTTTGTACGTAGATCACTGGATCTATAAGACTATGCCCTAGACCCACCGTAGAAAGTGCTACCTTTGTACGTAGATCACTGGATCTATAAGACTCTGCCCTAGACCCACCATAGAAAGTGCTACCTTTGTACGTAGATCACTGGATCTATAAGACTCTTCCCTAGACCCACCGTAGAAAGTGCTACCTTTGTACGTAGATCACTGGATATATAAGACTCTGCCCTAGACCCACCGTAGAAAGTGCTACCTTTGTACGTAGATCACTGGATCTATAAGACTCTTCCCTAGATCCACCGTAGAAAGTGCTACCTTTGTACGTAGATCACTGGATCTATAAGACTCTGTCCTAGACCCACGTAGAAAGTGCTACCTTTGTACGTAGATCACTGGATCTATAAGACTCTGCCCTAGACCCATCGTAGAAAGTGCTACCTTTGTACGTAGATCACTGGATCTATACGACTCTGCCCTAGACCCACCGTAGAAAGTGCTACCTTTGTACGTAGATCACTGGATCTATAAGACTCTGCCCTAAACCCACCATAGAAAGTGCTACATTTGTACGTAGATCACTGGATCTATAAGACTCTGCCCTAGACCCACCGTAGAAAGTGCTACCTTTGTACGTAGATCACTGGATCTATACGACTCTGCCCTAGACCCACTGTAGAAAGTGCTACCTTTGTACATAGATCACTGGATCTATAAGACTCTGCCCTAAACCCACCGTAGAAAGTGCTACCTTTGTAGGTAGATCACTGGATCTATAAGACTATGCCCTAGACCTACCGTAGAAAGTGCTACCTTTGTACATAGATCACTGGATCTATAAGACTATGCCCTAGACCCACCGTAGAAAGTGCTACCTTTGTACGTAGATCACTGGACCTATAAGACTCTGCCCTAGACCCACCGTAGAAAGTGCTACCTTTGCACGTAGATCACTGGATCTATAAGACTCTGCCCTAGACCCACCGTAGAAAGTGCTACCTTTGTACGTAGATCACTGGATCTATAAGACTCTGCCCTAGACCCACCATAGAAAGTGCTACCTTTGTACGTAGATCACTGGATCTATAAGACTCTGCCCTAGACCCACCGTAGAAAGTGCTACATTTGTACGTAGATCACTGGATCTATAAGATTCTGCCCTAGACCCACCGTAGAAAGTGCTACCTTTTTACGTAGATCACTGGATCTATAAGATTCTGCCCTAGACCCACCGTAGAAAGTGCTACCTTTGTACGTAGATCACTGGATCTATAAGACTCTTCCCTAGACCCACCGTAGAAAGTGCTACCTTTGTACGTAGATCACTGGACCTATAAGACTCTGCCCTAGACCCACCGTAGAAAGTGCTACCTTTGTACATAGATCACTGGATCTATAAGACTCTGCCCTAGACCCACCATAGAAAGTGCTACCTTTGTACGTAGATCACTGGATCTATAAGACTCTGCCCTAGACCCACCGTAGAAAGTGCTACCTTTGTACGTAGATCACTGGATCTATAAGACTCTGCCCTAGACCCACCGTAGAAAGTGCTACCTTTGTACGTAGATCACTGGATATATAAGACTCTGCCCTAGACCCACCGTAGAAAGTGCTACCTTTGTACGTAGATCACTGGATCTATAAGACTCTGTCCTAGACCCACGTAGAAAGTGCTACCTTTGTACGTAGATCACTGGATCTATAAGACTCTGCCCTAGACCCATCGTAGAAAGTGCTACCTTTGTACGTAGATCACTGGATCTATACGACTCTGCCCTAGACCCACCGTAGAAAGTGCTACCTTTGTACGTAGATCACTGGATCTATAAGACTCTGCCCTAAACCCACCATAGAAAGTGCTACATTTGTACGTAGATCACTGGATCTATAAGACTCTGCCCTAGACCCACCATAGAAAGTGCTACATTTGTACGTAGATCACTGGATCTATAAGACTCTGCCCTAGACCCACCGTAGAAAGTGCTACCTTTGTACATAGATCACTGGATCTATAAGACTCTGCCCTAAACCCACCGTAGAAAGTGCTTCCTTTGTACGTAGATCACTGGATCTATAAGACTATGCCCTAGACCTACCGTAGAAAGTGCTACCTTTGTACATAGATCACTGGATCTATAAGACTATGCCCTAGACCCACCGTAGAAAGTGCTACCTTTGTACGTAGATCACTGGACCTATAAGACTCTGCCCTAGACCCACCGTAGAAAGTGCTACCTTTGCTAGTAGATCACTGGATCTATAAGACTCTGCCCTAGACCCACCGTAGAAAGTGCTACCTTTGTACGTAGATCACTGGATCTATAAGACTCTGCCCTAGACCCACCGTAGAAAGTGCTACCTTTGTACGTAGATCACTGGATCTATAAGACTCTGCCCTAGACCCACCATAGAAAGTGCTACCTTTGTACGTAGATCACTGGATCTATAAGACTCTGCCCTAGACCCACCGTAGAAAGTGCTACCTTTGTACGTAGATCACTGGATATATAAGACTCTGCCCTAGACCCACCGTAGAAAGTGCTACCTTTGTACGTAGATCACTGGATCTATAAGACTCTTCCCTAGATCCACCGTAGAAAGTGCTACCTTTGTACGTAGATCACTGGATCTATAAGACTCTGTCCTAGACCCACGTAGAAAGTGCTACCTTTGTACGTAGATCACTGGATCTATAAGACTCTGCCCTAGACCCATCGTAGAAAGTGCTACCTTTGTACGTAGATCACTGGATCTATACGACTCTGCCCTAGACCCACCGTAGAAAGTGCTACCTTTGTACGTAGATCACTGGATCTATAAGACTCTGCCCTAAACCCACCATAGAAAGTGCTACATTTGTACGTAGATCACTGGATCTATAAGACTCTGCCCTAGACCCACCGTAGAAAGTGCTACCTTTGTACGTAGATCACTGGATCTATACGACTCTGCCCTAGACCCACTGTAGAAAGTGCTAACTTTGTACATAGATCACTGGATCTATAAGACTCTGCCCTAAACCCACCGTAGAAAGTGCTACCTTTGTAGGTAGATCATTGGATCTATAAGACTATGCCCTAGACCTACCGTAGAAAGTGCTACCTTTGTACATAGATCACTGGATCTATAAGACTATGCCCTAGACCCACCGTAGAAAGTGCTACCTTTGTACGTAGATCACTGGACCTATAAGACTCTGCCCTAGACCCACCGTAGAAAGTGCTACCTTTGTACGTAGATCACTGGATCTATAAGACTCTGCCCTAGACCCACCATAGAAAGTGCTACCTTTGTACGTAGATCACTGGATCTATAAGACTCTGCCCTAGACCCACCGTAGAAAGTGCTACCTTTGTACGTAGATCACTGGATCTATAAGATTCTGCCCTAGACCCACCGTAGAAAGTGCTACCTTTGTACGTAGATCACTGGATCTATAAGATTCTGCCCTAGACCCACCGTAGAAAGTGCTACCTTTGTACGTAGATCACTGGATCTATAAGACTCTTCCCTAGACCCACCGTAGAAAGTGCTACCTTTGTACGTAGATCACTGGACCTATAAGACTCTGCCCTAGACCCACCGTAGAAAGTGCTACCTTTGTACATAGATCACTGGATCTATAAGACTATGCCCTAGACCCACCATAGAAAGTGCTACCTTTGTACGTAGATCACTGGATCTATAAGACTCTGCCCTAGACCCACCGTAGAAAGTGCTACCTTTGTACGTAGATCACTGGATCTATAAGACTCTGCCCTAGACCCACCGTAGAAAGTGCTACCTTTGTACGTAGATCACTGGATATATAAGACTCTGCCCTAGACCCACCGTAGAAAGTGCTACCTTTGTACGTAGATCACTGGATCTATAAGACTCTGTCCTAGACCCACGTAGAAAGTGCTACCTTTGTACGTAGATCACTGGATCTATAAGACTCTGCCCTAGACCCATCGTAGAAAGTGCTACCTTTGTACGTAGATCACTGGATCTATACGACTCTGCCCTAGACCCACCGTAGAAAGTGCTACCTTTGTACGTAGATCACTGGATCTATAAGACTCTGCCCTAAACCCACCATAGAAAGTGCTACATTTGTACGTAGATCACTGGATCTATAAGACTCTGCCCTAGACCCACCATAGAAAGTGCTACATTTGTACGTAGATCACTGGATCTATAAGACTCTGCCCTAGACCCACCGTAGAAAGTGCTACCTTTGTACATAGATCACTGGATCTATAAGACTCTGCCCTAAACCCACCGTAGAAAGTGCTTCCTTTGTACGTAGATCACTGGATCTATAAGACTATGCCCTAGACCTACCGTAGAAAGTGCTACCTTTGTACATAGATCACTGGATCTATAAGACTATGCCCTAGACCCACCGTAGAAAGTGCTACCTTTGTACGTAGATCACTGGACCTATAAGACTCTGCCCTAGACCCACCGTAGAAAGTGCTACCTTTGCTAGTAGATCACTGGATCTATAAGAACCTGCCCTAGACCCACCGTAGAAAGTGCTACCTTTGTACGTAGATCACTGGATCTATAAGACTCTGCCCTAGACCCACCTTAGAAAGTGCTACCTTTGTACGTAGATCACTGGATATATAAGACTCTGCCCTAGACCCACCGTAGAAAGTGCTACCTTTGTACGTAGATCACTGGATCTATAAGATTCTGCCCTAGACCCACCGTAGAAAGTGCTACCTTTGTACGTAGATCACTGGATCTATAAGATTCTGCCCTAGACCCACCGTAGAAAGTGCTACCTTTGTACGTAGATCACGGGATCTATAAGACTCTGCCCTAGACCCACCGTAGAAAGTGCTACCTTTGTACGTAGATCACTGGATCTATAAGACTCTGCCCTAAACCCACCATAGAAAGTGCTACATTTGTACGTAGATCACTGGATCTATAAGATTCTGCCCTAAACCCACCGTAGAAAGTGCTACCTTTGTACGTAGATCACTGGATCTATAAGACTCTGCCCTAGACCCACCGTAGAAAGTCCTACCTTTGTACGTAGATCACTGGATCTATACGACTCTGCCCTAAACCCACCATAGAAAGTGCTACCTTTGTAAGTAGATTACTGGATCTATAAGACTATGCCCTAGACCCATCGTAGAAAGTGTTACCCTTGTACGTAGATCACTGGATCTATAAGACTCTGCCCTAGACCCACCGTAGAAAGTGCTACCTTTGTACGTAGATCACTGGATCTATAAGACTCTGCCCTAGACCCACCGTAGAAAGTGCTACCTTTGTACGTAGATCACGGGATCTATAAGACTCTGCCCTAGACCCACCGTAGAAAGTGCTACCTTTGTACGTAGATCACTGGATCTATAAGACTCTGCCCTAGACCCACCGTAGAAAGTGCTACCTTTGTACGTAGATCACGGGATCTATAAGACTCTGCCCTAGACCCACCGTAGAAAGTTCTACCTTTGTACGTAGATCACGGGATCTATAAGACTCTGCCCTAGACCCACCGTAGAAAGTGCTACCTTTGTAAGACTCTGCCCTAGACCCACCGTAGAAAGTGCTACCTTTGTAAGACTCTGCCCTAGACCCACCATAGAAAGTGCTACCTTTGTAAGACTCTGCCCTACACCCACCGTAGAAAGTGCTACCTTTGTACGTAGATCACTGGATCTATAAGACTCTGCCCTAGACCCACCGTAGAAAGTGTTACCTTTGTAAGACTCTGCCCTAGACCCACCGTAGAAAGTGCTACCTTTGTAAGACTCTGCCCTAGACCCACCGTAGAAAGTGCTACCTTTGTAAGACTCTGCCTTAGACCCACCGTAGAAAGTGCTACCTTTGTAAGACTCTGCCCTAGACCCATCGTAGAAAGTGCTACCTTTGTAAGACTCTGCCCTAGACCCACCGTAGAAAGTGTTACCTTTGTACGTAGATCACTGGATCTATAAGATTCTGCCCTAGACCCACCGTAGAAAGTGCTACCTTTGTACGTAGATCACTGGATATATAAGACTCTGCCCTAGACCCACCGTAGAAAGTTCTACCTTTGTACGTAGATCACTGGATCTATAAGACTCTGCCCTAGACCCACCGTAGAAAGTGCTACATTTGTAAGACTCTGCCCTAGAACCACCGTAGAAAGTGCTACCTTTGTATCCGATTTATTGTTGATCAAATTGTTCTAGAAATGAATATAGCTGAAATAAGTTAAACCTCAACCATTCAAATCACATCTGTACCAATGTAGCTGTTCCCAAGTTTAATTTCTTTCTTTTTATGGATTATATTGCCATCTACATATGTTTAATCAGTACCATGTTGTTTTATTTTAGTTGACATACTTTTTCTTGTTTTCGAATATTTCTTAGTTAATATTGAACACACAGAAAAAACTAAGCATCATATTACACTGGTTAAAAGACAGATTTGTATTAAGACCCCCTCTACCGTAAACAATTACTGACAAAAGAGAAATATTCATGTAGTACATATACAAACGATTAAATAACTAAAACACATGTACAGTTAAATCATTGTATCGTGGGCGTGTATACAACAGGAAGGTACATAAGACTTATATAGTAAATATTATACATACCTATAGTTGTATAAATAGTCCCACAGTAAAACATAGCCTTCCAAAAATCCCAGGATGTTTCAGTATGAGTTTTATTATTCTCAGCTTTGTATTCACTAATAAGAACTTCTGTATCTTTTCTTAAAGTCTCAAACTCTGTGCTGTTTAACGAATATGTTATATTAGTCAACACTCGAATTAAGTTCTTGTGTTTTGATTGTAACTCTCGTCTTGACTCCTCGGCTTCTTCTCGCTCGTATGGAGCCTCTAGATGGACAAATATAACAGCCCCAATTATGTTATATAACACTAAAATGATGATCAAACCTGTCAACGATTTCACTGCTTTGAAAAATTTTCCTAATATAATTTTCATGTCAAAACAAAATCCCTCGGCCATAGCAAAAAATATTGCGATCTCAGTAAACGGAAAAAGTCAACAATAATTCAATACTAAATATGAAAGGAATGTTTTCATTTGTACAACGAACTGAACGACATTTTTATACACACTTGAGAAACCACGGTGGATTAATAACCTCACGGTTGATTTCACACGTGTAATATATTTTAATATAATGTTGACACCCACATGATTTAACAATTAACTAGGACATCTCCCTATCTTACGTTTGTTCTTGAAATAATCATTCACTTATATAGAAGGAAACAAATTATCAATGACAATCAAATCTTCCCGACGACCATAGTCCACAGGACCTTGTCACTATCCAGGTAAATATACTATCAATGTATAAACATATACAAGGGCGGACATCTTTTTTTACCCCCGCTCGCTTCAAGTCGTGTTTGTTTTTTAAATTCCTTCTAATATATTCAAAACCCTGTTTGGTTCAACTCCCAAGACCTTATTCTTTTCAAAAAATATCATGACCCCCCCTCGACTACCTCTTGTGAAGGCGCAGTGGTCGTTTTTGTCAGGAATTCGCCTGAGTAGAGAACAACATGGACCCAAAGTGAAAGTAACAGCGCCACCTGTAAAAAAACGGAAGTTCAGAACTCTCGGGGTTTTACCATTCGATATTTGGTTTTCTCGCTAGTTATCGTGTTTCTAAGTATAAGATACCGCGGGAAATAACAGACGAAATAATAAATTAAAGAAAATGGACAGCACTCAAGAAAAAGCCTTGAAAATGGCATTTATCATTCATTGTATGTACAAGTCAAAAATGTTCAGTTTTCACTTCAAATCGTCCCGCTCGTTTAATGATGTTTGAATCTTAACGGTATTTTCCTTACCTTAAAGCTAAAACCCCGAGAGTTCCGAACTTCCGTTTTTTTAGGTGGCGCTGTTACTTTCACTTTGGGTCCATGTTGTTCTCTACTCGGGCGAATTCCTGACAAAAACGACCGCTGCGCCTTCACAAGAGGTAGTCGAGGGGAGGTCATGATATTTTTTTAAAAGAATAAGGTCTTGGGAGTTGAACCAAACAGGGTTTTGAATATATTAGAAGGAATTTAAAAAACAAACACGACTTGAAACGAGCGGGGGTAAAAAAAGATGTCCGCCCTTGTATATGTTTATACATTGATAGTATATTTACCTGGATAGTGACAAGGCCCTGTGCATAGTCTACATATTTATGATCATTGTACTCAAAAAAGAAATATTAGGATCAATAATTGATACTGTTTTCTTATATAATCTATTATCTGAAGTGGAAATAAAAATCTAAATGTCCGCCACGAGAGTTCTGGATTCCAGTTAATATAACAGACTTGTAATAAGATCACTCGGGGAATGTAATACAACACAATAAATTTTTACTTAAATGGAAATTGAAAGAGAATGTGTTCGTACATCTTGAACGCATTTTTCTCGTTTAATGTGGGGGAAATGTCTGGGGATCGATTTCTACTATACCTGTTAAATCACAGAGAAAACATTTAATAAGTATGGCTCTTTATTATCTCTATGTTCACTGGCTCTTTATTATCTCTATGTTCACTATCCTTATTGGAATACACACACATGTATTTAGAACATATATCCCCCCCCCCCCCAAAAAAAAAGGAACTACACCAATGAAAATATATGTCCTAGTCGTCAACTTATTGACTTGTATATAGGAAGATAAGAATTATATGGACAGAATCTAAATTACAGAATAAAAACAATTAAGAATATCACTGTATTATTGGTATGGAAAGGAAATAAATGAATTAGTTAATCATTGAATGTTTAAAATCAATATCTTATCCCAATAATAAAAGAATGTAAAAAATAATCCCGAAGTTTATTAGATTAAAAATGACAAATGTATAATAACCATCAGAGGAAAAATATACTTACAATCATAAGGTGTATTCGATGACTCATTCTACCAAATACCGACCGTCTTTAAATTCAAGATTATGTCAGTGGTTGCACATTGAATGCATGTTGATATATATAATGCATGTTGATATATATAATGCCTTAAACGTTTACATTAAAAGCCCACTTGATGTAAACTCATTTTAAATAAACATTAATTACTGGTACATTATCATAACATATATATTTCAACTATGAGGTTAAGAAACTGGGAGAAAGGCGAGGGTCAAGCAAAAACAACACAAGAAATAAATATATAAATGTGTTCCATCAAAAGGATTGCTTAGCGGTCAATAAACACTGACAAGTTCGATATACCGAATTACTGGTCTCGTTTTAACGACTATAAAAGCAAGTTATGACTTGGTTGTCCGTTGTGGAATACCTGTGTCACAAATGACCACGGATATGTTCCACTTTTCGTAAACACTTCCTGGTCCTTTCCTCATTCATTACTTATCACCGGGTTTGTAACTAGATTAACTCGACGAATGTCGCTAGTGGAGCAGGAATTGCTCACCCTTCCGGAGCACCTGAGTTCACCCCCGGTTTTTAGAAGGGTTCGTGTTACTCGATCTTTAGTTTTATGTGTATGTATTGTAGATCGTTGTTTGTCCTTTTGCCCTTTTCTTTTAGCTATTGTGTTCAAACTCTTCTTAGGATGATTTTCTACAGAAAACTCAACCCTCAAGAAACATTCAACATATCAATAAGCTAAAAATAAGATATGTTATTAACTTTTATTTAGTAATAACTGCAAGAATTGTGATACTATATGTATATTGTTTATGTATGTATTATCTCTGACTGTTGATGTTAATATGCTAAACACTTCTAAAATCTTGAACTGGCGAATTTCTATTTTATTCCATATTCACAGTGTACTTTCGATTCCATTAATGTCGTCTGCTGTTTTCTGATTCTTACTGTTAACGGTAGTACAATAATGACGTCATATACTTTGTCGTCTGATCCCACAAACACATCCTTTCTTAACCCTAGATTTAACAATATCCATTTTATGTACAGCTACATTTAAAGAGAAGATATACAACTCTATCAATACATTAATACACATAGAAACCAGTGATAAACCAATAAAAACGTAAACTGACGTCACTATGAAATACTTTGTATGTGCAGGTGTGAAGTCACCGAAACCAATTGTACTAATAGATATAAAGACAAAATAGAAGGAGTCGAGATAACCCCAATCCTCCCAACATGTATACATCAAACCTCCCAGGAAGATATACATCACAAAGATAACTACTGGGAGTATAACGGGAAGATTATCGTCTGTATCATCGTGTTCTAGCTCGTGTTTTTCTGATGTTGCTAGTTCTAGCTCGTGTTCTTCCGATTTCGCTTCCTGCTGTTGCTGTGTTTTTATTTCATCGGTTCCATTGACATTAAGTTCAACAGTAGCAACATCATCTGTCTGTATATCTTGAACGTTGTATTTCGTTTTCTCTTGTCGTCGCATTTTGCGGTAACATCGTTTTATGTGGAAGTAGAAAAACTTTAAAATAACTGTCAGCTTTTTACCAATTTCAGCTAAAACTTTCATTGCAAGTGGTATGCCAAAAACTGCATAAAAGATGACGACGACTTTCCCAATGTCGGTCTTCGGGTAAATATTCCCATAACCTGTAAATGATCAAAAATATTTTAATAGATATGACTTTTCTTTTAATATACATCAAATGCATTTGATTATCATGCGAAAACGTATGCAGTTTAAAAAACACAAAATTCGTAAACCGAAAAAAAGTAATAATGATTCCGACATTTAATGTCATCAAAGTTATCTACTTTTTTTGATTTGTTATTGTAAAACTCGTTTATTGACAGTGGAGATCGGTTTTGTATATCAATAATTATTTTATTTTATGCGGAAGACATATTTCTTACATCTACTAGATGAGACGATTTAATGTTCGACATGTGGCTACTCTGAGTGGGGCTCCAGAAGGATCATATGAGGTCACATGTCAAATACGAGATGTCTAATAATAAGGACGATTCTAGTATAATATTTGATGAGTTATGTAAGACCGTTTTAATATTGTAGATGTTAGAAGTCGATTATGAAATCAGCAAAGGTGAGAGGTAGGAAAGGTGAGAGGTAGGAAAGGTGAGAGGTAGCAAAGATGAGAGGTAGCAAAGGTGAGAGGTAGCAAAGGTGAGAGGTAGCAAAGGTGAGAGGTAGGAAAGGTGAGAGGTAACAAAGGTGAGAGGTAGCAAAGGTGAGAGGTAGGAAATGTTACCTTTATCTCCATGGGTGTTGTCCACTGGACACAATTTTATCAGTGGATAGCTAGCCAACCATTGTCTTTTGAACAACCAATTGTATCCATTAACTAGCTGTCCACTAGATAAGGAGTTGTCCAGTAGATAACTTTATCCAGTATTTTGAACAACCGGGCCCTGGTATACAATAGACTAGATCGTAGATATAATGAACAACCGGGCCCTGGTATACAATAGTCTAGATCGTAGATATAATGAACAACCGGGCCCAGGTATACAATAGACTAGATCGTAGATATAATGAACAACCGGGCCCAGGTATACAATAGACTAGATCGTAGATATAATGAACAACCGGGCCCAGGTATACAATAGACTAGATCGTAGATATAATGAACAACCGGGCCCAGGTATACAATAGACTAGATCGTAGATATAATGTGTTTGTTCATAATAAAATAAAAGATAATCCATTGTTCAGGTAATTCTAGCGATGTATTGCCGTTTGCCGTATGCGTCATATTTAGATATTTCGGTCAAGTAAACAAATATACATACCGATAGTGGTATAAATAGTCCCACAGAAAAACAAGGCTTTCCAGAATGTCCAAACAATTGTGTGGTCAGTTTGATTGATATCAGCTTTATATTGACTGATGAAAGATTCTGTATCGTTCTTTAAAGCCTCATACTCTGTATTGTTTAACGTTGTAGTTACTCTATTGAGAAATCGAATCAAGTCTGCATGCTGTGAATCAAATGTAATTTTAGCTACCGTGACTTCCTCTCGCTCATATGGAGCCTCCAACTGAACGAATATTACAGCACCAATTATATTATATAATACAAGAACAATTATTGAACCGGTTAAAGATTTTAATCGTTGGTAAACATGGTCAAATCCGTTTTTCACTTTAGCACAACATTCATCACCCATAGCGGAACATTTGTGTAGAACCCAAAATAACTGACCATATCTGATCTACGCAAGTGTGTAAACAACGTGTGTGTGTCCAATCTTAGCCTATTATAATAAGTGTTTGATTGTGTAGTGGTCACCTAATGTTGAGAATTGGTAATAATAAGCCAAAATCTCACCTTTACACGGTAGAAAAAAATCAATAATTTCAGCTATTTAAACCAATACTTTTCCCTTTTTTGGCGGTAATACATTATATCTTATTTGATTAACTAAAGGTTACAAAACATGAATTATATGATAGAAAATTCACTACGCTATCATGTTCTGTGTTCCCGGATTGCGGATAAGGGGAGTCCTCTCAATGAGGGTGGGGGGGGGGGGGGGGGTAAGGTTATAATCGTGGATCGTAGTGGTTGACGTTAAAAATCAATCCATCAATCATTCAATCAATCAATTAATAAATCAATTATTAAATCAATCAATCAATCAATTAATCACTCCGCTGCCCATGAAAAACACCCTTTTTAGTACATGTTTTGATCACAAAATAAAATGGAAGAAAAATGTCTTAAATTTTCTTCTTATCAACCGAATAGTTTTTCCATATAACAAGCTGACAGACAAGTCGAAGACATCTATTTATTATTATTTTTTTTTGTAATTCGTATAATATATATTGTTTATAGTTCTCATAGTTTACAGTAAACTGCTTTAAAAAAAACAACAATATTTGTTTCTAATGTAATTGCACCGTTTTCAATTCTATTTTAGCAAACTAATAATATAATTAAAGTTTTCGAACGAGTCACCAGTCAGTAATCATTTTTTTGATTAGAATAACGAAAAATCCAAATATCTTTTAAACTATAGATTTTTGAACAGCAAAATAAACGAGAGTTTTATATTAGGAGTGCTAACTAAAAATGTTACAGTAATGCTTCTTATTGTTTTGGCTGAGGCTGCACTCAGATGAAATTTTGTATTTTGGTCCTATTTTGTTGTCATTTTTCGGGGGGGAGTAGATGTACTTTATAGAAGAGCCATCCGTACGTCAGGTATCTTACCTGTAAAATCGTTCTCTCAGCCACGTGTACTTTAGACGAACCTGACAAGCATTTCTCTCATAAATTATTGTTATATTTTGCATTTTTTGTAAAATGGGTATAAAGTCTGACCTATCTCCGGAATGCCAAAAGTTTGTTAAAAAGTTGTTTGCCTTTTTTAGTAAGGAAAAGGCAACGAAGAAGCCAATTGTCTCATTTGATAGGGTATATCAAGAGACATCTAAAGCTTTGGGTGTGTCTTACACTTCAGTGCACCGTATTATGAATGGTAAGAGGCCTTGTAAGTCTAATAGACCCAAAGAAAGAGCTATAATTTTTGACGACTTTGATCATTGTGTTATTAAAAAGAACAATCCACGGTTTATATTCACGGATAATTGCTCCGACCGTCTCAATAATACATAAGGAAATAAAAGATTCTATTAAAATATCAAAGTCTAAGCTTACTCTAACTCTCATTGATCTTGGACATACTTATAAACAAATAGGTGATAATCGAAGAGTTATGTACGATCAAGTGTCTATTATCAATGATAGGTGTAATTATCTGAGAAAGATAAAATATTTTAGGGAAGCAGGGTATGATATCGTGTACATGGATGAAACATGGGTTAACCAAAATCACTGCACAGATTATATGTGGCTTCCGAATGATGGATCTGATGCTCCAAAAATCCCCTCGGGTAAAGGCAAACGTTTGATTGTTTTGCATGCAGGTACGCCAAGTGAGGGTTTGATTGACGGCTGCGATTTAGTGTTTCTGGCCAAATCAAAGGATGGCGACTATCACCAGGAGATGAATAGTGTTGTCTTTCTTAAGTGGTTCGAAAATCAATTGATGCCTGCTCTGAAAATCCTAGCTTGGTTGTGTTAGATAATGCAAGTTATCACAATGTTAAAACAGAAGATACGGTGTGCCCAAATTTTAGTCAGAAAAAAGCTGTTCTCCAAAACTATCTTACACAAAACAACATTCCTTTTTCTGCTACTGATACCAAAAAAGTATTATATGAAAAAATAAAACAAAAAATGACCCCAGTAGTTTATAAAAAAGATAAAATTGCTAATTTACACGTACATGAAGTATTAAGAACCTCCGTTCGACACTGTGAACTTAAACCCGATAGAATTAATATGGGCGCAAGTGAAATGTTTCGTGGCTAAAAACAATATCACCTTCCGATTAAAAGATGTTAAAGAATTCACGTACGCCGCTTTCGGAAAAATTACAAAAGATGTGTGGACAAAAGCAGAAGAACATGTGGTCAAAATTGAAAAAGAATACTCCAAAGAAAACTGTGTAGATAGAAGTGTCATAGAACATATTATCATTGATTTTTGTGATGATGACTCGGATGACGACACGGGTTGAAGTATAATCATATTAAGTATAAAGGACAGAGAAAAAAATGTAAAAATCGAATAAATGTCACGTTAAAGCCAATGCCGAAAATATTTGGAGCATGTGTCTGCCAATTCATTAAAGTTTAAGAACAGTTGTAACTGTTGAAACTATCTGGGGTCAGATGAATTATTTAACCTATATTAATTATAACACATAAATAATACACACAACAACTTGACACAAAAAAAAGAAAAGATAAACAGGGACAGTTTATAATCCAACCGAAAATCAAACACAAAACGGGCCTCGTATTCATGAAAAGTCAAAACAAACAAACACAACGAAACTTCGGATTTCTGTTTTTGGATAAGCATTTCGAAGTGGAATAGGTTAAATATATATTTCCAAACTTTTAGCTCACGTTTGAGTTGAAAGATATAACTTGGTTTAGTATAATAGTTACGTAAAACAATTGCAAGTATCAATGATTCATCAATAATTTTTGCAGTTTTTAGGTATTTTTTACCAATGTTAAGTTGAAGGTTTGGTAAAAAAAATAGCTAAAAAAATGACAGTGCTCAATGTCATAATCATATCCCCCCCCCCAAAAAAAAAAATCAATCCTTCAATTGATCTCTGAGGTTCTATAATTCAAAAATGTACTAATTTTACGAGAATCTTTTAATTAGTAAGTTGCACAATCTCAAAACTCATTTTTCGCTCCGTTTCTTACACGTATATCAATTAAAAATGTCATACAGAATCGAACAAAACGACAGTGATATATTCTTCATATTATATGATATATGAAGACTTCATTTTTTCACTATTAAAGACAGAAGTGCTATATATTTAGTGAAACAATAAAAATAATGAAAAATGTCCCAGTCCAAGCATATTTTACAGGAAAAATATTTTACAGGTAAAAATAAATGAACCCAATAGTGCGTGTAGGAGATGGTGACGGGCTCTACGGAGAACAATGGAATCTTTCGAGTGACCGTCGAGTGTCTATTGTACTCAGGGATTTAAACCCACGACCGCAGGCTGTTCTCTTTTATAGACTTCTTCCCTCCGTATTTCATGAAACTTTGTCAAAATATACACCCAAAAACTCCTTTAAAATGCGATTTTTCTATATCAGCAGGGCCAAATACGTTCACTTTCTGGTCTCCAAACTTCCAAATTAAATTAGCACCCTTGATTCTCTACACAACTCTCGTTAGCACTTCTACTTTAAAATCTACAGTTTTTTATTTCAAATTTTCGTTATTACTTATCACACTCGGCGTTCTATTTGGCATTCTTTGCTGTCAATCCGGCGTACGCGTCACTGTGATTGCCTTTGTACTTCCATAAGGCGCTAATTTTGACAGAATGTAATCGTATCAATGCCTTTGCAGTTTACTGATAGGAAAATGATGAATAATTTGACGGATACTTGTATTGTTAATTGAATGATCCGTGAAGCTGTTCTCCAATATGACATTTTGATGGGCAGTGGATTACTATCATCCACTGTGGTTTTAAGTTTAATAAAGTTCATAGTCTTTCTGTTGATAGCAAATAAATACCTTTTAAATACACATAACTAGAGTGAAACACTTCTACCTCTCCAAAAATGGGAAAGGAAAAAATGTGGAGGAAACTATATATGACGTCAGTGATTTGTGAAATTAATTTGTTTCTTCATTTTGTATTATAGATGTTTCAGTGTCACCATAATTGGCTTTAACTTTATCTACTGCCACGTTAGGCAGCACATATTTCTGAACAATAGTATTGATACATGTTGATATCAGTAGTAAACCAATGAAAACGTAGATGGATGTTTCAATATAAAATCTATCGTCAGACGGCAGTAAATCACCGAAGCCAATAGTTGTAAGAGAAACAAACACGAAATACAGAGCGTCAACGTATTCCCAATCTTCCAATGCAGAGTACATAACTCCCCCAAGAAATATGTAAATTATGAAAATGGATATTGGAACAAAAACAGGAAGATTAAAGTTCGATTCATTTACTTCCGGTGTGGTTTCTATATTGACAATTGCATCATCGTTCTCATCTTCGAGATTCAGCGTGATCTTGTCTGTGGTGTGTGATATGTGTCCATAATTCATATTTCTTTCTTTACAACAACAATGTTTAATCTTGATGTACAACAGTAGTAGCCACTTTGTCAATCGGTTACCAATACGACCTATCACCATCACTGTGAGTGGTATGCCAATAGCAGAGTATAATATGACACCAATCTTTCCCATTCGTGTTGCTGGACAAATATTACCATATCCTATATTTAGATATAAATTCTATAATTAGTGCAGTACTTGAGGGACATCAATCTGTTCATCTCGTTATTATCATTCATATAGTCTATTTAAGAGACTTATTCAATCCGGTATTTTTCTCATTCATGACTTTGATCACCAGGTTTGGAACAAGAGTAACACGGAGTGTGTCACATATGGAACAAAAACTACTCACACTTCCGGAGCAGTGGAGGTCACTCCTGGTTTTTAGTGGGGTTCGTGTTGCTCGATCTTTTGTTGTCGGTGTAGTGCTTTGTATATCATTGTTTATCCCTTTGTCCTTTTTATGTTGACATTGTATTGTTTGTCATTCGACTTACAGCCTCTGATTACCTCTTTGGTATCTTCAAACTTTTCTTATTAAATAACGAACAAATGGACTTTTCGCAGAGTTATATCCAAGTGGATAATGAAATCATGAGTTTCGCATCTTATTATACCCTCGCCCCATCTATTGCCGACGGTAAGATTAAATATCCCGTCTCGTATTTGGCTTGTGTTCCATATCTTCAGTTTTCCATTATCAAATCATTTACGATTTATAGGCCATGGACAATAAAGGACAGGCCAATTGAGAATTTTGATTTTACCACTTTTAATTAATTTCAACAAATATTTTTGTTTGTCGTCATTACCAAGTTGTATTAAAAACTGTTGATCCAATTTGACATTTTGATGAGAGAATGGTCTAGTTTTTATCGGAGATTACTATCGTCAGTTAGAGTATGGACCTTATTTCTAAATGATGTTATTATATAACCAACGACAATATATGGAAGTATATGTGTAAACGATGAATTGGTCCTAGTAAAATAAGTCCGGATGAACAAATACACAAAACGTCATTAGGACGTGGCATTAATTTGTGTCTCATGTTTTGAAGAATGACACACTCCTTGTACGTCAAAGGCACATAACAACAGACCATAATGAAGAAGCTTTATAGGAGTGGTTGTTGGTCGGTCGTTGCAAAGCAAAAAGTTCCGATTATTATCCATTATTACAGTATGGCTTTGAAACAACCGTCAATGGATCAACACCAGCAATACCTTGTTCTCACCCGTTATTGTTTGCTAATGAATGCAAATGAATATTTACACTGATATGGATATTTAAACATGGACACTGAAAATTAAAAAGCTAAACAGTAGGGTGCACACTACAACCAATCACTAATCTTACTAAACAGTAGGCTGCATACTACAGACAATCACTCCTCTGACTAAACAGTAGGGTGCACACTACAACCAATCACTCCTCTGACTAAACAGTAGGGTGTACACTACAGTCTGTAGGGTGTACACTACAACCAATCACTCCTCTGACTAAACAGTAGGGTGCATACTACAACCAATCACTCCGCTGACTAAACAGTAGGGTGTACACTACAGTCTGTAGGGTGTACACTACAACCAATCACTCCTCTGACTAAACAGTAGGGTGCATACTACAACCAATCACTCCTCTGACTAAACAGTAGGGTGCACACTACAACCAATCACTCATCTGACTAAGCAGTAAGGTGCACACTACAACCAATCACTCCTCTGACTAAACAGTAGCGTGCACACTACAACCAATCACTCCTCTGACTAAACAGTAGGGTGCACACTACAACCAATCACTCCTCTGACTAAACAGTAGGGTGTACACTACAGTCTGTAGGGTGTACACTACAACCAATCACTCCTCTGACTAAACAGTAGGGTGCATACTACAACCAATCACTCCGCTGACTAAACAGTAGGGTGCACACTACAACCAATTACTTTTCTGACTAAACAATAGGGTGCACACTACAACCAATCATTGTTCTGACAAAACAGTAGGGTGCACACTACAACCAATCACCCATCTGAATAAACAGTAGGGTGCACATTACAACCAATCACTCCTCTGACAAACCAGTAGGATACATACTACAACCAATCACTCCGCTGACTAAACAGTAGGGTGCACACTACAGCCAATCACTATTCTGACTAACCAGTAGGGTGCACACTACAACCAATCACTGTTCTGACAAAACAGTAGGGTACATACTACAACCAATCACTCCTCTGACTAAACAGTAGGATGTACACTACAACCAATCACTGTTCTGACAAAACAGTAGGGTACACACTACAACCAATCACTCCTCTGTCTAAACAGTAGGATGCACAGTACACCCAATCACTCCTGTGACTAAACAGTAGGGTGCACACTACAACCAATCACTCCTCTAACTAACCAGTAGGTTGCACACTACAACCAATCACTCCTCTGACTAAACAGTAGGGTGCGCACTACAACCAATCACTCTTCTGACTAAACAGTAGTAGGGTGCACACTACAACCAATCAATCCTGTGACTGAACAGTAGGGTGCACACTACAACAAATCACGCCTCTAACTAAACAGTAGGGTGCACACTACAACCAATCACTCTTCTGACTAGGCAGTATGGTACACACTAAAACCAATCACTCCTCTGACTAAACAGTAGGGTGCACAATACAACCAATCATTCCTCTGACTAAACAGTAGGGTACACAATACAACCAATCACTCCTCTGACTAAACAGTAGGGTGCGCACTACAACCAATCACTCTTCTGACTAAACAGTAGTAGGGTGCACAGTACAACCAATCACTCCTGTGACTAAACAGTAGGGTGCACACTACAACCAATCACTCCTCTGACTAAACAGTAGGGTGCGCACTACAACCATTCACTCTTCTGACTAAACAGTAGTAGGGTGCACACTACAACCAATCACTCCTCTGACTAAACAGTAGGGTGCACACTACAACCAATCACTCCTCTGACTAAACAGTAGGGTGCATACTACAACCAATCACTCCGCTGACTAAACAGTAGGGTGCACACTACAACCAATCACTGTTCTGACAAAAGAATAGGGTGCACACTACAACCAATCACTCCTCTGACTAAACAGAAGGGTGCACATTACAACCAATCACTCCTCTGACTAACCAGTAGGGTACACACTACAACCAATCACTCCGCTGACTAAACAGTAGGGTGCACACTACAGCCAATCACTCCTCTGACTAAACAGTCGGGTGCACACAACAACCAATCACTGTTCTGACAAAACAGTAGGGTACACACTACAACCAATCACTCCTCTGACTAAACAGTAGGGTGCACACTACAACCAATCACTGTTCTGACAAAACAGTAGGGTACACACTACAACCAATCACTCCTCTGTCTAAACAGTAAGATGCACAGCACAACCAATCACTCCTGTGACTAAACAGTAGGGTGCACACTACAAACAATCACTCCTCTGACTAAACAGTAGGGTGCGCACTACAACCAATCATTCTTCTGACTAAACAGTAGTAGGGTACACACTACAACTAATCACTCCTGTGACTAAACAGTAGGGTGCACACTACAACCAATCACTCCTCTAACTAAACAGTAGGGTCCACACTACAACCAATCACTCTTCTGACTAAGCAGTAGGGTACACACTACAACCAATCACTCCTCTGACTAAACAGTAGGGTGCACAATACAACCAATCACTCCTCTGACTAAACAGTAGGGTACACACTAAATCCAATCACTCCTCTGACTAAACAGTAGGGTGCGCACTACAACCATTCACTCTTCTGACTAAACAGTAGTAGGGTGCACACTACAACCAATCACTCCTGTGACTAAACAGTAGGGTGTACACTACGACCAATCACTCATCTAACTAAACAGTAGGGTGCACACTACAACCAATCACTCTTCTGTCTAAGCAGTAGGGTACACACTAAAACCAATCACTCCTCTGACTAAACAGTAGGGTGCACAATACAACCAATCACTCCTCTGACTAAACAGTAGGGTACACACTAAAACCAATCACTCCTCTGACTACACAGTAGGGCGCACACTACAACCAATCACTCCTCTGACTAAACAGTAGGGTGCACACTACAACCAATCACTCCTCTGACTAAACAGTGGGGTGGACACTACCACCAATCACTCCTCTGACTAAACAGTAGGGTGCATACTACAACCAATCACTCCGCTGACTAAACAGTAGGGTGCATACTACAACCAATCACTGTTCTGACAAAAGAGTAGGGTGCACACTACAACCAATCACTCCTCTGACTAAACAGTAGGGTGCACATTACAACCAATCACTCCTCTGACTAACCAGTAGGGTACACACTACAACCAATCACTCCGCTGACTAAACAGTAGGGTGCACACTACAGCCAATCACTCTTCTGACTAAACAGTAGGGTGCACACTACAACCAGTCACTGTTCTGACAAAACAGTATGGTACACACTACAACCAATCACTCCTCTGACTAAACAGTAGGGTGCACACTACAACCAATCACTGTTCTGACTAGGCAGTATGGTACACACTAAAACCAATCACTCCTCTGACTAAACAGTAGGGTGCACAATACAACCAATCATTCCTCTGACTAAACAGTAGGGTACACATTACAACCAATCACTCCTCTGACTAAACAGTAGGGTGCGCACTACAACCAATCACTCTTCTGACTAAACAGTAGTAGAGTGCACAGTACAACCAATCACTCCTGTGACTAAACAGTAGGGTGCAGACTACAACCAATCACTCCTCTGACTAAACAGTAGGGTGCGCACTACAACCATTCACTCCTCTGACTAAACAGTAGTAGGGTGAACACTACAACCAATCACTCCTGTGACTAAACAGTAGGGTGCACACTACAACCAATCACTCATCTAACTAAACAGTAGGGGGCACACTACAACCAATCACTCATCTAACTAAACAGTAGGGTGCACACTACAACCAATCACTCTTCTGTCTAAGCAGTAGGGTACACACTAAAACCAATCACTCCTCTGACTAAACAGTAGGGTGCACAATACAACCAATCACTCCTCTGACTAAACAGTAGGGTACACACTAAAACCAATCACTCCTCTGACTAAACAGTAGGGCGCACACTACAACCAATCACTCCTCTGACTAAACAGTAGGGTGCACACTACAACCAATCACTCCTCTGACTAAACAGTAGGGTGCACACTACAACCAATCACTCCTCTGACTAAACAGTAGGGTGCATACTACAACCAATCACTCCGCTGACTAAACAGTAGGGTGCACACTACAACCAATCACTGTTCTGACAAAAGAGTAGGGTGCACACTACAACCAATCACTCCTCTGACTAAACAGTAGGGTGCACATTACAACCAATCACTCCTCTGACTAACCAATAGGGTACACACTACAACCAATCACTCCGCTGACTAAACAGTAGGTTGCACACTGCAGCCAATCACTCCTCTGACTAAACAGTAGGGTGCACACTACAACCAATCACTGTTCTGACAAAACAGTAGGGTACACACTACAACCAATCACTCTTCTGACTAAACAGTAGGGTGCACACTACAACCAATCACTGTTCTGACAAAACAGTAGGGTACACACTACAACCAATCACTCCTCTGTCTACACAGTAAGATGCACAGCACAACCAATCACTCCTGTGACTAAACAGTAGGGTGCACACTACAAACAATCACTCCTCTGACTAAACAGTAGGGTGCGCACTACAACCAATCACTCTTCTGACTAAACAGTAGTAGGGTACACACTACAACCAATCACTCCTGTGACTAAACTGTAGGGTGCACACTACAACCAATCACTCTTCTGACTAAGTAGTAGGGTACACACTACAACCAATCACTCCTCTGACTAAACAGTAGGGTGCACAATACAACCAAACACTCCTCTGACTAAACAGTAGGGTACACACTAAAACCAATCACTCCTCTGACTAAACAGTAGGGTGCGCAATACAACCATTTACTCTTCTGACTAAACAGTAGTAGGGTGCACACTACAACCAATCACTCCTGTGACTAAACAGTAGGGTGCACACTACAACCAATCACTCATCTAACTAAACAGTAGGGTACACACTACAACCAATCACTCCTGTGACTAAACAGTAGGGTGTACACTATAACCAATCACTCTTCTGAGTAAACAGTAGGGTTCACACTACAACCAATCACTGCTCTGATTAAGAAGTAAGGTGCACACTAGAACCAATCACTCCTCTGACTAAACAGTAGGGTGCACACTACAACCAATCACTCATCTAACTAAACAGTAGGGTGCACACTACAACCAATCACTCTTCTGTCTAAGCAGTAGGGTACACACTAAAACCAATCACTCCTCTGACTAAACAGTAGGGTGCACAATACAACCAATCACTCCTCTGACTAAACAGTAGGGTACACACTAAAACCAATCACTCCTCTGTCTAAACAGTAGGGCGCACACTAAAACCAATCACTCCTCTGACTAAACAGTAGGGTGCACACTACAACCAATCACTCCTCTTACTAAGCAGTAGGGTGCACACTACAACCAATCACTCATCTAACTAAACAGTAGGGTACACACTACCACCAATCACTCCTCTGACTAAACAGTAGGGCGCACACTACCACCAATCACTCCTCTGACTAAACAGTAGGGTGCACACTACAACCAATCACTCCTCTTACTAAGCAGTAGGGTGCACACTACAACCAATCACTCATCTAACTAAACAGTAGGGTACACACTAAAACCAATCACTCCTCTGACTAAACAGTAGGGCGCACACTACCACCAATCACTCCTCTGACTAAACAGTAGGGTGCACACTACAACCAATCACTCCTCTGACTAAACTGTAGGGTGCACACTACAACCAATCACTCCTCTGACTAAACAGTAGGGTGCATACTACAACCAATCACTCCGCTGACTAAACAGTAGGGTGCACACTACAACCAATCACTGTTCTGACAAAAGAGTAGGGTGCACACTACAACCAATCACTCCTCTGACTAAACAGTAGGGTGCACATTACAACCAATCACTCCTCTGACTAAACAGTAGGGTACACACTAAAACCAATCACTCCTCTGACTAAACAGTAGGGTGCGCACTACAACCATTCACTCTTCTGACTAAACAGTAGTAGGGTGCACACTACAACCAATCACTCCTGTGACTAAACAGTAGGGTGCACACTACAACCAATCACTCATCTAACTAAACAGTAGGGTGCACACTACAACCAATCACTCTTCTGTCTAAGCAGTAGGGTACACACTAAAACCAATCACTCCTCTGACTAAACAGTAGGGTGCACAATACAACCAATCACTCCTCTGACTAAACAGTAGGGTACACACTAAAACCAATCACTCCTCTGACTAAACAGTAGGGCGCACACTACCACCAATCACTCCTCTGACTAAACAGTAGGGTGCACACTACAACCAATCACTCCTCTGACTAAACAGTAGGGTGCACACTACAACCAATAACTCCTCCGACTAAACAGTAGGGTGCATACTACAACCAATCACTCCGCTGACTAAACAGTAGGGTGCACACTACAACCAATCACTGTTCTGACAAAAGAGTAGGGTGCACACTACAACCAATCACTCCTCGGACTAAACAGTAGGGTGCACATTACAACCAATCACTCCTCTGACTAACCAGTAGGGTAAACATTACAACCAATAACTCCACTGACTAAACAGTAGGGTGCCCACTACAACCAATCACTCCTGTGACTAAACAGTAGGGTGCACACTACAAACAATCACTCCTCTGACTAAACAGTAGGGTGCGCACTACAACCAATCATTCTTCTGACTAAACAGTAGTAGGGTACACACTACAACTAATCACTCCTGTGACTAAACAGTAGGGTACACACTACAACCAATCACTCCTCTAACTAAACAGTAGGGTCCACACTACAACCAATCACTCTTCTGACTAAGCAGTAGGGTACACACTACAACCAATCACTCCTCTGACTAAACAGTAGGGTGCACAATACAACCAATCACTCCTCTGACAAAACAGTAGGGTACACACTAAATCCAATCACTCCTCTGACTAAACAGTAGGGTGCGCACTACAACCATTCACTCTTCTGACTAAACAGTAGTAGGGTGCACACTACAACCAATCACTCCTGTGACTAAACAGTAGGGTGTACACTACGACCAATCACTCATCTAACTAAACAGTAGGGTGCACACTACAACCAATCACTCTTCTGTCTAAGCAGTAGGGTACACACTAAAACCAATCACTCCTCTGACTAAACAGTAGGGTGCACAATACAACCAATCACTCCTCTGACTAAACAGTAGTGTACACACTAAAACCAATCACTCCTCTGACTACACAGTAGGGCGCACACTACAACCAATCACTCCTCTGACTAAACAGTAGGGTGCACACTACAACCAATCACTCCTCTGACTAAACAGTGGGGTGCACACTACCACCAATCACTCCTCTGACTAAACAGTAGGGTGCATACTACAACCAATCACTCCGCTGACTAAACAGTAGGGTGCACACTACAACCAATCACTGTTCTGACAAAAGAGTAGGGTGCACACTACAACCAATCACTCCTCTGACTAAACAGTAGGGTGCACATTACAACCAATCACTCCTCTGACTAACCAGTAGGGTACACACTACAACCAATCACTCCGCTGACTAAACAGTAGGGTGCACACTACAGCCAATCACTCTTCTGACTAAACAGTAGGGTGCACACTACAACCAGTCACTGTTCTGACAAAACAGTATGGTACACACTACAACCAATCACTCCTCTGACTAAACAGTAGGGTGCACACTACAACCAATCACTGTTCTGACTAGGCAGTATGGTACACACTAAAACCAATCACTCCTCTGACTAAACAGTAGGGTGCACAATACAACCAATCATTCCTCTGACTAAACAGTAGGGTACACATTACAACCAATCACTCCTCTGACTAAACAGTAGGGTGCGCACTACAACCAATCACTCTTCTGACTAAACAGTAGTAGGGTGCACAGTACAACCAATCACTCCTGTGACTAAACAGTAGGGTGCAGACTACAACCAATCACTCCTCTGACTAAACAGTAGGGTGCGCACTACAACCATTCACTCCTCTGACTAAACAGTAGTAGGGTGCACACTACAACCAATCACTCCTGTGACTAAACAGTAGGGTGCACACTACAACCAATCACTCATCTAACTAAACAGTAGGGGGCACACTACAACCAGTCACTCATCTAACTAAACAGTAGGGTGCACACTACAACCAATCACTCTTCTGTCTTAGCAGTAGGGTACACACTAAAACCAATCACTCCTCTGACTAAACAGTAGGGTGCACAATACAACCAATCACTCCTCTGACTAAACAGTAGGGTACACACTAAAACCAATCACTCCTCTGACTAAACAGTAGGGCGCACACTACAACCAATCACTCCTCTGACTAAACAGTAGGGTGCACACTACAACCAATCAATCCTCTGACTAAACAGTAGGGTGCACACTACAACCAATCACTCCTCTGACTAAACAGTAGGGTGCATACTACAACCAATCACTCCGCTGACTAAACAGTAGGGTGCACACTACAACCAATCACTGTTCTGACAAAAGAGTAGGGTGCACAATACAACCAATCACTCCTCTGACTAAACAGTAGGGTACACACTAAAACCAATCACTCCTGTGACTAAACAGAAGGGTGCACACTACAACCAATCACTCCTCTAACTAAACAGTAGGGTCCACGCTACAACCAATCACTCTTCTGACTAAGCAGTAGGGTACACACTAAAACCAATCACTCCTCTGACTAAACAGTAGGGTGCACAATACAACCAATCATTCCTCTGACTAAACAGTAGGGTACACATTACAACCAATCACTCCTCTGACTAAACAGTAGGGTGCGCACTACAACCAATCACTCTTCTGACTAAACAGTAGTAGGGTGCACAGTACAACCAATCACTCCTGTGACTAAACAGTAGGGTGCAGACTACAACCAATCACTCCTCTGACTAAACAGTAGGGTGCGCACTACAACCATTCACTCCTCTGACTAAACAGTAGTAGGGTGCACACTACAACCAATCACTCCTGTGACTAAACAGTAGGGTGCACACTACAACCAATCACTCATCTAACTAAACAGTAGGGGGCACACTACAACCAATCACTCATCTAACTAAACAGTAGGGTGCACACTACAACAAATCACTCTTCTGTCTAAGCAGTAGGGTACACACTAAAACCAATCACTCCTCTGACTAAACAGTAGGGTGCACAATACAACCAATCACTCCTCTGACTAAACAGTAGGGTACACACTAAAACCAATCACTCCTCTGACTAAACAGTAGGGCGCACACTACAACCAATCACTCCTCTGACTAAACAGTAGGGTGCACACTACAACCAATCACTCCTCTGACTAAACAGTAGGGTGCACACTACAACCAATCACTCCTCTGACTAAACAGTAGGGTGCATACTACAACCAATCACTCCGCTGACTAAACAGTAGGGTGCACACTACAACCAATCACTGTTCTGACAAAAGAGTAGGGTGCAAAATACAACCAATCACTCCTCTGACTAAACAGTAGGGTACACACTAAAACCAATCACTCCTGTGACTAAACAGAAGGGTGCACACTACAACCAATCACTCCTCTAACTAAACAGTAGGGTCCACGCTACAACCAATCACTCTTCTGACTAAGCAGTAGGGTACAAACTAAAACCAATCACTCCTCTGACTAAACAGTAGGGTGCACACTACAACCAATAACTCCTCCGACTAAACAGTAGGGTGCATACTACAACCAATCACTCCGCTGACTAAACAGTAGGGTGCACACTACAACCAATCACTGTTCTGACAAAAGAGTAGGGTACACACTACAACCAATCACTCCTCTGTCTACACAGTAAGATGCACAGCACAACCAATCACTCCTGTGACTAAACAGTAGGGTGCACACTACAAACAATCACTCCTCTGACTAAACAGTAGGGTGCGCACTACAACCAATCACTCTTCTGACTAAACAGTAGTAGGGTACACACTACAACCAATCACTCCTGTGACTAAACAGTAGGGTGCACACTACAACCAATCACTCTTCTGACTAAGTAGTAGGGTACACACTACAACCAATCACTCCTCTGACTAAACAGTAGGGTGCACAATACAACCAAACACTCCTCTGACTAAACAGTAGGGTACACACTAAAACCAATCACTCCTCTGACTAAACAGTAGGGTGCGCAATACAACCATTTACTCTTCTGACTAAACAGTAGTAGGGTGCACACTACAACCAATCACTCCTGTGACTAAACAGTAGGGTGCACAATACAACCAATCACTCATCTAACTAAACAGTAGGGTGCACACTACAACCAATCACTCCTGTGACTAAACAGTAGGGTGTACACTATAACCAATCACTCTTCTGAGTAAACAGTAGGGTTCGCACTACAACCAATCACTACTCTGATTAAGAAGTAAGGTGCACACTAGAACCAATCACTCCTCTGACTAAACAGTAGGGTGCACACTACAACCAATCACTCATCTAACTAAACAGTAGGGTGCACACTACAACCAATCACTCTTCTGTCTAAGCAGTAGGGTACACACTAAAACCAATCACTCCTCTGACTAAACAGTAGGGTGCACAATACAACCAATCACTCCTCTGACTAAACAGTAGGGTACACACTAAAACCAATCACTCCTCTGACTAAACAGTAGGGCGCACACTAAAACCAATCACTCCTCTGACTAAACAGTAGGGTGCACACTACAACCAATCACTCCTCTTACTAAGCAGTAGGGTGCACACTACAACCAATCACTCATCTAACTAAACAGTAGGGTACACACTAAAACCAATCACTCCTCTGACTAAACAGTAGGGCGCACACTAACACCAATCACTCTTCTGACTAAACAGTAGGGCGCACACTACCACCAATCACTCCTCTGACTAAACAGTAGGGTGCACACTACTACCAATCACTCCTCTTACTAAGCAGTAGGGTGCACACTACAACCAATCACTCATCTAACTAAACAGTAGGGTACACACTAAAACCAATCACTCCTCTGACTAAACAGTAGGGCGCACACTACCACCAATCACTCCTCTGACTAAACAGTAGGGTGCACACTACAACCAATCACTCCTCTGACTAAACTGTAGGGTGCACACTACAACCAATCACTCCTCTGACTAAACAGTAGGGTGCGTACTACAACCAATCACTCCGCTGACTAAACAGTAGGGTGCACACTACAACCAATCACTGTTCTGACAAACGAGTAGGGTGCACACTACAACCAATCACTCCTCTGACTAAACAGTAGGGTGCACATTACAACCAATCACTCCTCTGACTAAACAGTAGGGTACACACTAAAACCAATCACTCCACTGACTAAACAGTAGGGTGCGCACTACAACCATTCACTCTTCTGACTAAACAGTAGTAGGGTGCACACTACAACCAATCACTCCTGTGACTAAACAGTAGGGTGCACACTACAACCAATCACTCATCTAACTAAACAGTAGGGTGCACACTACAACCAATCACTCTTCTGTCTAAGCAGTAGGGTACACACTAAAACCAATCACTCCTCTGACTAAACAGTAGGGTGCACAATACAACCAATCACTCCTCTGACTAAACAGTAGGGTACACACTAAAACCAATCACTCCTCTGACTAAACAGTAGGGCGCACACTACCACCAATCACTCCTCTGACTAAACAGTAGGGTGCACACTACAACCAATCACTCCTCTGACTAAACAGTAGGGTGCACACTACAACCAATAACTCCTCCGACTAAACAGTAGGGTGCATACTACAACCAATCACTCCGCTGACTAAACAGTAGGGTGCACACTACAACCAATCACTGTTCTGACAAAAGAGTAGGGTGCACACTACAACCAATCACTCCTCGGACTAAACAGTAGGGTGCACATTACAACCAATCACTCCTCTGACTAACCGGTAGGGTAAACATTACAACCAATCACTCCACTGACTAAACAGTAGGGTGCGCATTACAACCAATCACTCCTGTGACTAAACAGAAGGGTGCACACTACAACCAATCACTCCTCTAACTAAACAGTAGGGTCCACGCTACAACCAATCACTCTTCTGACTAAGCAGTAGGGTACACACTACAACCAATCACTCCTCTGACTAAACAGTAGGGTACAAACTAAAACCAATCACTCCTCTGACTAAACAGTAGGGCGCACACTACAACCAATCACTCTTCTGATTAAACAGTAGTAGGATGCACAGTACAATCAATCACTCCTGTGACTAAACAGTAGGGCGCGAACTACAACCAATCACTCTTCTGACTAAACAGTAGTAGGATGCACAGTACAACCAGTCACTCCTGTGACTAAACAGTAGGGTGCACACTACAACCAATCACTCCTCTAAATAAACAGTAGGGTGCACACTACAACCAATCACTCCTCTGACTAAACAGTAGGGTGCGAACTACAACCACACACTCTTCTGACTAAACAGTAGTAGGGTCCACACTACAACCAATCACTCATATGACTAAACAGTAGAGTCCACACTACAACCAATCACTCCTCTGACTAAACAGTAGTATGCGCACTACAACCAATCACTCCTCTGACTAAACAGTAGGGTACACACTAAAACCAATCACTCCTCTGACTAAACAGTAGGGTGCACACTACAACCAACCACTCTTATGACTAAGCAGTAGGGTACACACTAAAACCAATCACTCCTCTGACTAAACAGTAGGGTGCGCACTACAACCAATCACTCCACTGAATAAACAGTAGGGTTCGCACTACAACCAATCACTCCTCTGACTAAACAGTAGGGTACACACTACAACCAATCACTCCTCTGACTAATCAGTAGGGTGCACACTACAACCAATCACTCTTCTGACTAAGCAGTAGGGTACACACTAAAACCAATCACTCCTCTGACTAAACAGTAGGGTGCACAATACAACCAATCACTCCTCTGACTAAACAGTAGGGTCCACACTACAACCAATCATCATGTGACTAAACAGTAGGGTGCGCAATACAACCAATCACTCCTCTGACTAAACAGTAGAGTGCACACTACAACCAATCACCCTTCTTATTAAACAGTAGGGTGCACACTACAACCAATGACTCCTGTGACTAAACAGTAGGGTGCACACTACAACCTATCACTCCTCTAACTAAACAGTAGAGTGCACACTACAAACCATTACTCCTCTGACGAAACAGTAGGGTGCACACTACAACCAGTCACTCTTCTGACTAAGCAGTAGGGCGCACACTACAACCAATAACTCCTCCGACTAAACAGTAGGGTGCATACTACAACCAATCACTCCGCTGACTAAACAGTAGGGTGCACACTACAACCAATCACTGTTCTGACAAAAGAGTAGGGTGCACACTACAACCAATCACTCCTCTGACTAAACAGTAGGGTGCACATTACAACCAATCACTCCTCTGACTAACCAGTAGGGTAACATTACAACCAATCACTCCGCTGACTAAACAGTAGGGTGCGCACTACAACCAATCACTCCTGTGAATATACAGAAGGGTGCACACTACAACCAATCACTCCTCTAACTAAACAGTAGGGTCCACGCTACAACCAATCACTCTTCTGACTAAGCAGTAGGGTACACACTACAACCAATCACTCCTCTGACTAAACAGTAGGGTACACACTAAAACCAATCACTCCTCTGACTAAAGAGTAGGGCGCACACTGCAACCAATCACTCCTCTGACTAAACAGTAGTAGGATGCACAGTACAATCAATCACTCCTGTGACTAAACAGTAGGGCGCGCACTACAACCAATCACTCTTCTGACTAAACAGTAGTAGGATGCACAGTACAACCAGTCACTCCTGTGACTAAACAGTAGGGTGCACACTACAACCAATCACTCCTCTAAATAAACAGTAGGGTGCACACTACAACCAATCACTCCTCTGACTAAACAGTAGGGTGCGAACTACAACCAAACACTCTTCTGACTAAACAATAGTAGGGTCCACACTACAACCAATCACTCATATGACTAAACAGTAGAGTCCACACTACAACCAATCACTCCTCTGACTAAACAGTAGTGTGCGGACTACAACCAATCACTCCACTGACTAAACAGTAGGGTACACACTAAAACCAATCACTCCTCTGACTAAACAGTAGGGTACACACTACAACCAACCACTCTTCTGACTAAGCAGTAGTGTACACACTAAAACCAATCACTCCTCTGACTAAACAGTAGGGTGCGCACTACAACCAATCACTCCACTGAATAAACAGTAGGGTGCACACTACAACCAATCACTCCTCTGACTAAACAGTAGGGTACACACTACAACCAATCACTCCTCTGACTAATCAGTAGGGTGCACACTACAACCAATCACTCTTCTGACTAAGCAGTAGGGTACACACTAAAACCAATCACTCCTCTGACTAAACAGTAGGGTGCACAATACAACCAATCACTCCTCTGACTAAACAGTAGGGTCCACACTACAACCAATCATCATGTGACTAAACAGTAGGGTGCGCAATACAACCAATCATTCCTCTGACTAAACAGTAGAGTGCACACTACAACCATTCACCTTTCTTATTAAACAGTAGGGTGCACACTACAACCAATGACTCCTGTGACTAAACAGTAGGGTGCACACTACAACCTATCACACCTCTAACTAAACAGTAGAGTGCACACTACAAACCATTACTCCTCTGACGAAACAGTAGGGTGCACACTACAACCAGTCACTCTTCTGACTAAGCAGTAGGGCGCACACTACAACCAATCACTCCTCTGACTAAATAGTATAGTGAACACTAAACCAATCACTCCTCTGACTAACCAATAGGATGCACACTACAACCAATCACTCCTCTGACTAAACAGTAGGGTACACACTAAAACCAATCACTCCTCTGACTAAACAGTAGGGTGCACACTACAACCAATCACTCCTCTGACTAAACAGTAGAGTGCACACTACAACCCATCACTCCTCTGACTAAACAGTAGGGTGCACACTACAACCAATCATTCCTCTGACTAACCAGTAGGGTGCACACTACAACCAATTTCTACTCTGGCGAAACAGTAGAGTGCACACTACAACCCATCACTCCTCTGACTAAACAGTAGGGTGCACACTACAACCAATCACTCTTCTTATTAAACAGTAGGGTGCACAATACAACCAAGTACTCCTCTGACTAAACAGTAGGTACACACTACAACCAATCAATCCTCTGACTAAACAGTAGGGTTCACACTACAATCAATCACTCCTCTGACTAAACAGTAGAGTGCACACTAAAACAAATCACTCCTCTGACTAAACAGTAGGGTGCACAATACAACCAATCTCTACTCTGAAGAAACAGTAGAGTGCACATTACAACCAATCACTCCTCTGACTAAACAGTAGAGTGCACACTACAACCCATCACTCCTCTGACGAAACAGTAGGGTGCACGCTACAACCAAACACTCTTCTTATTAAACAGTAGGATGCACAATACAACCAATGACTCCTCTGACTAAACAGTAAGGTCAACACTACAACCAATCAACCCTCTGACTAAACAGTAGGGTGCACATTACAACCAATCACTCCTCTGACTAAACAGTAGTGTGCACACTACAACCAATCACCCCTCTAAATAAACAGTAGGGTGCACATTACAACCAATCACTCCTCTGACTAAACAGTAGGGTGCACACTACAGCCAATCACTGCTCTGACAAAACAGTAGGGTACACACTACAACCAATTACTCCTCTGACTAAACAGTAGGGTGCACACTACAACCAATCACTGTTTTGACTAAACAGTAGGGTACACACTACAACCAATCACTCCTCTGTCTAAACAGTTGGATGCACAGTACAACCAATCACTCCTGTGATTAAACAGTAGGGTACACACTACAACCAATCACTCCTCTGACTAAACAGTAGGGTGCGCACTACAACCAATCACTCTTCTGATTAAATAGTAGTAGGATGCACATTACAACCAATCACTCCTGTGACTAAACAGTAGGGTGCATACTACAACCAATCACTTCTCTAACTAAACAGTAGGGTGCATACTACAACCAATCACTCTTCTGACTAAGCAGTAGGGTACATACTAAAATCAATCACTCCTCTGACTAAACAGTAGGGTGCACAATACAACCAATCACTCCCCTGACTAAACAGTAGGGTACACACTAAAACCAATCACTCCTCTGACTAAACAGTAGGGCGCACACTACAACCAATCACTCCTCTGAATAAACAGTAGGGTGCACACTACAACCAATCACTTCTCTGACTAAACAGTAGGGTGCAAACTACAACCAATCACTCCTCTGAATAAACAGTAGGGTGCATACTACAACCAATCACTTCGCTGACTAAACAGTAGGGTGCACACTACAACCAATTAGTCTTCTGACTAAACAATAGGATGCACGCTACAACCAATCACTGTTCTGACAAAACAGTAGGGTGCACACTACAACCAATCACCCCTCTGACTAAACAGTAGGGTGCACACTACAGCCAATCATTCCTCTGACTAAACAATAGGGTGCACACTACAGCCAATCACTCCTCTGTCTAAACAGTAGGGTGCACACTACAACCAATCACTGTTCTGACAAAACAGTAGGGTACACACTACAACCAATCACTCCTCTGCCTAAACAGTAGGCTGCACACTACAACCAATCACTCTGTTGAAAAAACAGTAGGGTACACACTACAACCAATCACTCCTCTGTCTAAACAGTAGGATGCACAGTACAACCAATCACTCCTGTGACAAAACAGTAGGGTGCACACTACAACCAATCACTCCTCTAACTAACCAGTAGGTTGCACACTACAACCAATCACTCCTCTGACTAAGCAGTAGGGTGCGCACTACAACCAATCACTCTTCTGACTAAACAGTAGTAGGATGCACACTACAACCAATCACTCCTGTGACTAAACAGTAGGGTGCACACTACAACCAATCACTCCTCTAACTAAACAGTAGGGTGCACACTACAACCAATCACTCTTCTGACTAAGCAGTAGGGTACACATTAAAACCAATCACTCCTCTGACTAAACAGTAGGGTGCACAATACAACCAATCACTCCTCTGACTAAACAGTAGGGTACACACTAAAACCAATCACTCCTCTGACTAAACAGTTGGGCGCACACTACAACCAATCACTCCTCTTACTAAACAGTAGGGTGCACACTACAACCAATCACTCCTCTGACTAAACAGTAGGGTGCACACTACAACCAATCACTCTTCTTACTAAGCAGTAGGGTACACACTAAAACCAATCACTCCTCTGACTAAACAGTAGGGTGCACAATACAAACAATCACTCCTCTGACTAAACAGTAGGGTACACACTGAAACCAATCACTCCTCTGACTAAACAGTAGGGCGCACACTACAACCAATCACTCCTCTGACTAAACAGTAGGGTGCACACTACAACCAATCACTCCTCTGACTAAATAGTAGGGTGAACACTACAACCAATCACTCCTCTGACTAAACAGTAGGGTGCAGACTACAACCCATCACTCCTCTGACAAAACAGTAGGGTGCACACTACACCCAATCACTCCTCTGACTAACCAGTAGGATGCACACTACTACCAATCACTCCTCTGACTAAACAGTAGGGTACACACTAAAACCAATCACTCCTCTGACTAAACAGTAGGATGCACACTACAACCAATCACTCCTCTGACTAAACAATAAAGTGCACACTACAACCAAACACTCCTCTGACTAAACAGTAAAGTGCACACTACAACCAATCACTCCTCTGACTAAACAGTAGGGTGCACACTACAACCAATCACTCCTCTGACTAAACAGTAGGGTGCACACTACAACCAATCATTCCTCTGACTAAACAGTAGGGTGCACACTACAACCAATATCTACTCTGACGAAACAGTAGAGTGCACACTACAACCAATCACTCCTCTGACTAAACAGTAGAGTGCACACTACAACCCATCACTCCTCTGACTAAACAGTAGGGTGCACACTACAACCAATCCATCTTCTTATTAAACAGTAGGGTGCACAATACAACCAATTACTCCTCTGACTAAACAGTAGGGTACACACTAAAACCAATCATTCCTCTGACTAAACAGTAGGATGCACACTACAACCAATCACTCCTCTGACTAAAAAGTAGAGTGAACACTACAACCAACCACTCCTCTGACTAAACAGTAGAGTGCACACTACAACCAATCACTCCTCTGACTAAACAGTAGGCTGCATACTACAACCGATCACTCCTCTGACTAAACAGTAGAGTGCACACTACAACCAATCACTCTTCTTATTAAACAGTAGGGTACATACTAAAACCAATCACTCCTTTGACTAAACAGTAGGGTGCAAACTACAACCAATCACTCCTCTGACAAAACAGTAGGGTGCACACTACAACCAATCACTCTTCTTATTAAACAGTAGGGTGCACAATACAACCAATGACTCCTCTGACTAAGCAAAAGGGTACACACTGCAGACAATCACTCCTCTGACTAAAAAGTAGGATGCACATTACAACCAATCACTCCTCTGACTAAGCAGTAGGGTGCACACTACAACCAATCACTCCTCTTACTAAGCAGTTGGGTGCACACTACAACCAACCACTCTTCTAACTAAACAGTAGGGTGCACACTACAACCACTCAATCATCTGACTAAACAGTAGGGTGCACACAACAACCAATCATTCCTCTGACTAAGCAGTGGGGTGCACACTGCAGACAATCACTCCTCTGACTAAAAAGTAGGATGCACATTACAACCAATCACTCCTCTGACTAAACAGTAGGGTGCACGCTACAACCAAACACTCTTCTTATTAAACAGTAGGGTGCACAATACAACCAATGACTCCTCTGACTAAGCAGTAGGGTACACACTGCAGACAATCACTCCTCTGACTAAAAAGTAGGATGCACATTACAACCAATCACTCCTCTGACTAAACAGTAGGGTGCACACTACAACCAATCACTCCTCTTACTAAGCAGTTGGGTGCACACTACAACCAACCACTCTTCTAACTAAACAGTAGGGTGCACACTACAACCACTCAATCATCTGACTAAACAGTAGGGTGCACACTACAACCAATCACTCCTCTGACTAAACAGTAGGGTGCACACTACAAGCAATCACTCCTCTGACTAAACAGTGGGGTGCACACTACAACCAATCACTGTTCTGACAAAACAGTAGGGCGCACACTACAACCAATCATTCCTCTGACTAAACAGTAGGGTGCACATTACAACCAATCACTCCTCTGACTAACCAGTAGGGGACACACTACAACCGATCACTCCTCTGACTAATCAGTAGGATGCACAGTACAACCAATCACTCCTCTTACAAACCAGTAGGGTGCACACTACAACCAATCACTCCTCTGACCAAACAGTAGTAGGGTGCACACTACAACCAATCACTCCTCTGACTAAACAGTAGGATGCACAGTACAACCAATCACTCCTGTGACTAAACAGTATGATGCACACTACAACCAATCACTGTTCTGACAAAACAGTAGGGTGCACACTACAACCAATAATTCCTCTGACTAAGCAATAGGGTGCACATTACAACCAATCACTTCTCTGACTAACGAGTAGGGTACACACTACAACCAATCACTCCTCTGACTAAACAGTAGGGTGCTCACTACAGCCATTCACTCCTCTGACTAAACAGTAGGATGCACAGTACAACCAATCACTCCTGTGACTAAACAGTATGGCGCACACTACAACCAATCACTCCTCTAACAAACCAGTAGGGTGCACACTACAACCAATCACTCCTCTGACTAAACAGTAGTAGGGTGCAAACTACAACCAATCACTCCTGTGAATAAACAGGAGGGTGCACACTACAACCAATCACTCCTATGACTAAACAGTAGTAGGGTGCACACTACAACCAATCACTCCTCTGACTAAACAGTAGTAGGGTGCACACAACAACCAATCACTCCTGTGACTAAACAGGAGGGTGCACACTACAACCAATCACTCCTCTGACTAAACAGTAGGGCGCACACTACCACCAATCACTCCTCTGACTAAACAGTAGGGTGCACACTACAAACAATCACTCATCTAACTAAACAGTAGGGTACACACTAAAACCAATCACTCCTCTGACTAAACAGTAGGGCGCACACTACCACCAATCACTCCTCTGACTAAACAGTAGGGTGCACACTACAACCAATCACTCCTCTGACTAAACAGTAGGGTGCACACTACAACCAATCACTCCTCTGACTAAACAGTAGGGTGCACAATACAACCAATCACTCCTCTGACTAAACAGTAGGGTACACACTAAAACCAATCACTCCTCTGACTAAACAGTTGGGCGCACACTACAACCAATCACTCCTCTGACTAAACAGTAGTAGGGTGCACACTACAACCAATCACTCCTCTGACTAAACAGTAGTAGGGTGCACACAACAACCAATCACTCCTGTGACTAAACAGGAGGGTGCACACTACAACCAATCACTCCTCTGACTAAACAGTAGGGCGCACACTACCACCAATCACTCCTCTGACTAAACAGTAGGGTGCACACTACAAACAATCACTCATCTAACTAAACAGTAGGGTACACACTAAAACCAATCACTCCTCTGACTAAACAGTAGGGCGCACACTACCACCAATCACTCCTCTGACTAAACAGTAGGGTGCACACTACAACCAATCACTCCTCTGACTAAACAGTAGGGTGCACACTACAACCAATCACTCCTCTGACTAAACAGTAGGGTGCACAATACAACCAATCACTCCTCTGACTAAACAGTAGGGTACACACTAAAACCAATCACTCCTCTGACTAAACAGTTGGGCGCACACTACAACCAATCACTCCTCTGACTAAACAGTAGGGTGCACACTACAACCAATCACTCCTCTGACTAAACAGTAGGGTGCACACTACAACCAATCACTCTTCTTACTAAGCAGTAGGGTACACACTAAAACCAATCACTCCTCTGACTAAACAGTAGGGTGCACAATACAAACAATCACTCCTCTGACTAAACAGTAGGGTACACACTGAAACCAATCACTCCTCTGACTAAACAGTAGGGCGCACACTACAACCAATCACTCCTCTGACTAAACAGTAGGGTGCACACTACAACCAATCACTCCTCTGACTAAATAGTAGGGTGAACACTACAACCAATCACTCCTCTGACTAAACAGTAGGGTGCAGACTACAACCCATCACTCCTCTGACAAAACAGTAGGGTGCACACTACACCCAATCACTCCTCTGACTAACCAGTAGGATGCACACTACTACCAATCACTCCTCTGACTAAACAGTAGGGTACACACTAAAACCAATCACTCCTCTGACTAAACAGTAGGATGCACACTACAACCAATCACTCCTCTGACTAAACAATAAAGTGCACACTACAACCAAACACTCCTCTGACTAAACAGTAAAGTGCACACTACAACCAATCACTCCTCTGACTAAACAGTAGGGTGCACACTACAACTAATCACTCCTCTGACTAAACAGTAGGGTGCACACTACAACCAATCATTCCTCTGACTAAACAGTAGGGTGCACACTACAACCAATATCTACTCTGACGAAACAGTAGAGTGCACACTACAACCAATCACTCCTCTGACTAAACAGTAGAGTGCACACTACAACCCATCACTCCTCTGACTAAACAGTAGGGTGCACACTACAACCAATCCATCTTCTTATTAAACAGTAGGGTGCACAATACAACCAATTACTCCTCTGACTAAACAGTAGGGTACACACTAAAACCAATCATTCCTCTGACTAAACAGTAGGATGCACACTACAACCAATCACTCCTCTGACTAAAAAGTAGAGTGAACACTACAACCAACCACTCCTCTGACTAAACAGTAGAGTGCACACTACAACCAATCACTCCTCTGACTAAACAGTAGGCTGCATACTACAACCGATCACTCCTCTGACTAAACAGTAGAGTGCACACTACAACCAATCACTCTTCTTATTAAACAGTAGGGTACATACTAAAACCAATCACTCCTTTGACTAAACAGTAGGGTGCAAACTACAACCAATCACTCCTCTGACAAAACAGTAGGGTGCACACTACAACCAATCACTCTTCTTATTAAACAGTAGGGTGCACAATACAACCAATGACTCCTCTGACTAAGCAAAAGGGTACACACTGCAGACAATCACTCCTCTGACTAAAAAGTAGGATGCACATTACAACCAATCACTCCTCTGACTAAGCAGTAGGGTGCACACTACAACCAATCACTCCTCTTACTAAGCAGTTGGGTGCACACTACAACCAACCACTCTTCTAACTAAACAGTAGGGTGCACACTACAACCACTCAATCATCTGACTAAACAGTAGGGTGCACACAACAACCAATCATTCCTCTGACTAAGCAGTGGGGTGCACACTGCAGACAATCACTCCTCTGACTAAAAAGTAGGATGCACATTACAACCAATCACTCCTCTGACTAAACAGTAGGGTGCACGCTACAACCAAACACTCTTCTTATTAAACAGTAGGGTGCACAATACAACCAATGACTCCTCTGACTAAGCAGTAGGGTACACACTGCAGACAATCACTCCTCTGACTAAAAAGTAGGATGCACATTACAACCAATCACTCCTCTGACTAAACAGTAGGGTGCACACTACAACCAATCACTCCTCTTACTAAGCAGTTGGGTGCACACTACAACCAACCACTCTTCTAACTAAACAGTAGGGTGCACACTACAACCACTCAATCATCTGACTAAACAGTAGGGTGCACACTACAACCAATCACTCCTCTGACTAAACAGTAGGGTGCACACTACAAGCAATCACTCCTCTGACTAAACAGTGGGGTGCACACTACAACCAATCACTGTTCTGACAAAACAGTAGGGCGCACACTACAACCAATCATTCCTCTGACTAAACAGTAGGGTGCACATTACAACCAATCACTCCTCTGACTAACCAGTAGGGGACACACTACAACCGATCACTCCTCTGACTAATCAGTAGGATGCACAGTACAACCAATCACTCCTCTTACAAACCAGTAGGGTGCACACTACAACCAATCACTCCTCTGACCAAACAGTAGTAGGGTGCACACTACAACCAATCACTCCTCTGACTAAACAGTAGGATGCACAGTACAACCAATCACTCCTGTGACTAAACAGTATGATGCACACTACAACCAATCACTGTTCTGACAAAACAGTAGGGTGCACACTACAACCAATAATTCCTCTGACTAAGCAATAGGGTGCACATTACAACCAATCACTTCTCTGACTAACGAGTAGGGTACACACTACAACCAATCACTCCTCTGACTAAACAGTAGGGTGCTCACTACAGCCATTCACTCCTCTGACTAAACAGTAGGATGCACAGTACAACCAATCACTCCTGTGACTAAACAGTATGGCGCACACTACAACCAATCACTCCTCTAACAAACCAGTAGGGTGCACACTACAACCAATCACTCCTCTGACTAAACAGTAGTAGGGTGCAAACTACAACCAATCACTCCTGTGAATAAACAGGAGGGTGCACACTACAACCAATCACTCCTATGACTAAACAGTAGTAGGGTGCACACTACAACCAATCACTCCTCTGACTAAACAGTAGTAGGGTGCACACAACAACCAATCACTCCTGTGACTAAACAGGAGGGTGCACACTACAACCAATCACTCCTCTGACTAAACAGTAGGGCGCACACTACCACCAATCACTCCTCTGACTAAACAGTAGGGTGCACACTACAAACAATCACTCATCTAACTAAACAGTAGGGTACACACTAAAACCAATCACTCCTCTGACTAAACAGTAGGGCGCACACTACCACCAATCACTCCTCTGACTAAACAGTAGGGTGCACACTACAACCAATCACTCCTCTGACTAAACAGTAGGGTGCACACTACAACCAATCACTCCTCTGACTAAACAGTAGGGTGCACACTACAACCAATCACTCCTCTGACTAAACAGTAGGGTGCGAACTACAACCAAACACTCTTCTGACTAAACAATAGTAGGGTCCACACTACAACCAATCACTCATATGACTAAACAGTAGAGTCCACACTACAACCAATCACTCCTCTGACTAAACAGTAGTGTGCGGACTACAACCAATCACTCCTCTGACTAAACAGTAGGGTACACACTAAAACCAATCACTCCTCTGACTAAACAGTAGGGTGCACACTACAACCAACCACTCTTCTGACTAAGCAGTAGGGTACACACTAAAACCAATCACTCCTCTGACTAAACAGTAGGGTGCGCACTACAACCAATCACTCCACTGAATAAACAGTAGGGTGCACACTACAACCAATCACTCCTCTGACTAAACAGTAGGGTACACACTACAACCAATCACTCCTCTGATTAATCAGTAGGGTGCACACTACAACCAATCACTCTTCTGACTAAGCAGTAGGGTACACACTAAAACCAATCACTCCTCTGACTAAACAGTAGGGTGCACAATACAACCAATCACTCCTCTGACTAAACAGTAGGGTCCACACTACAACCAATCATCATGTGACTAAACAGTAGGGTGCGCAATACAACCAATCACTCCTCTGACTAAACAGTAGAGTGCACACTACAACCAATCACCCTTCTTATTAAACAGTAGGGTGCACACTACAACCAATGACTCCTGTGACTAAACAGTAGGGTGCACACTACAACCTATCACTCCTCTAACTAAACAGTAGAGTGCACACTACAAACCATTACTCCTCTGACGAAACAGTAGGGTGCACACTACAACCAGTCACTCTTCTGACTAAGCAGTAGGGCGTACACTACAACCAATCACTCCTCTGACTAAATAGTATAGTGAACACTAAACCAATCACTCCTCTGACTAACCAATAGGATGCACACTACAACCAATCACTCCTCTGACTAAACAGTAGGGTACACACTAAAACCAATCACTCCTCTGACTAAACAGTAGGGTGCACACTACAACCAATCACTCCTCTGACTAAACAGTAGAGTGCACACTACAACCCATCACTCCTCTGACTAAACAGTAGGTTGCACACTACAACCAATCATTCCTCTGACTAACCAATAGGGTGCACACTACAACCAATTTCGACTCTGGCGAAACAGTAGAGTGCACACTACAACCCATCACTCGTCTGACTAAACAGTAGGGTGCACACTACAACCAATCACTCTTCTTATTAAACAGTAGGGTGCACAATACAACCAAGTACTCCTCTGACTAAACAGTAGGGTACACACTACAACCAATCAATCCTCTGACTAAACAGTAGGGTTCACACTACAATCAATCACTCCTCTGACTAAACAGTAGAGTGCACACTAAAACCAATCACTCCTCTGACTAAACAGTAGGGTGCACAATACAACCAATCTCTACTCTGACGAAACAGTAGAGTGCACATTACAACCAATCACTCCTCTGACTAAACAGTAGAGTGCACACTACAACCCATCACTCCTCTGACGAAACAGTAGGGTGCACGCTACAACCAAACACTCTTCTTATTAAACAGTAGGATGCACAATACAACCAATGACTCCTCTGACTAAACAGTAAGGTCAACACTACAACCAATCACCCCTCTGACTAAACAGTAGGGTGCACATTACAACCAATCACTCCTCTGACTAAACAGTAGTGTGCACACTACAACCAATCACCCCTATGACTAAACAGTAGGGTGCACATTACAACCAATCACTCCTCTGACTAAACAGTAGGGTGCACACTACAGCCAATCACTGCTCTGACAAAACAGTAGGGTACACACTACAACCAATCACTCCTCTGACTAAACAGTAGGGTGCACACTACAACCAATCACGCTTTTGACTAAACAGTAGGGTACACACTACAACCAATCACTCCTCTGTCTAAACAGTTGGATGCACAGTACAACCAATCACTCCTTTGATTAAACAGTAGGGTACAAACTACAACCAATCACTCCTCTGACTAAACAGTAGGGTGCGCACTACAACCAATCACTCTTCTGATTAAATAGTAGTAGGATGCACATTACAACCAATCACTCCTGTGACTAAACAGTAGGGTGCATACTACAACCAATCACTTCTCTAACTAAACAGTAGGGTGCATACTACAACCAATCACTCTTCTGACTAAGCAGTAGGGTACACACTAAAATCAATCACTCCTCTGACTAAACAGTAGGGTGCACAATACAACCAATCACTCCCCTGACTAAACAGTAGGGTACACACTAAAACCAATCACTCCTCTGACTAAACAGTAGGGCGCACACTACAACCAATCACTCCTCTGAATAAACAGTAGGGTGCACACTACAACCAATCACTTCTCTGACTAAACAGTAGGGTGCAAACTACAACCAATCACTCCTCTGAATAAACAGTAGGGTGCATACTACAACCAATCACTTCGCTGACTAAACAGTAGGGTGCACACTACAACCAATTAGTCTTCTGACTAAACAATAGGATGCACGCTACAACCAATCACTGTTCTGACAAAACAGTAGGGTGCACACTACAACCAATCACCCCTCTGACTAAACAGTAGGGTGCACACTACAGCCAATCATTCCTCTGACTAAACAATAGGGTGCACACTACAACCAATCACTGTTCTGACAAAACAGTAGGGTACACACTACAACCAATCATTCCTCTGACTAAACAGTAGGGTGCACACTACAGCCAATCACTCCTCTGTCTAAACAGTAGGGTGCACACTACAACCAATCACTGTTCTGACAAAACAGTAGGGTGCACACTACAGCCAATCACTGCTCTGACAAAACAGTAGGGTACACACTACAACCAATCACTCCTCTGACTAAACAGTAGGGTGCACACTACAACCAATCACTGTTTTGACTAAACAGTAGGGTACACACTACAACCAATCACTCCTCTGTCTAAACAGTTGGATGCACAGTACAACCAATCACTCCTTTGATTAAACAGTAGGGTACAAACTACAACCAATCACTCCTCTGACTAAACAGTAGGGTGCGCACTACAACCAATCACTCTTCTGATTAAATAGTAGTAGGATGCACATTACAACCAATCACTCCTGTGACTAAACAGTAGGGTGCATACTACAACCAATCACTTCTCTAACTAAACAGTAGGGTGCATACTACAACCAATCACTCTTCTGACTAAGCAGTAGGGTACACACTAAAATCAATCACTCCTCTGACTAAACAGTAGGGTGCACAATACAACCAATCACTCCCCTGACTAAACAGTAGGGTACACACTAAAACCAATCACTCCTCTGACTAATCAGTAGGGCGCACACTACAACCAATCACTCCTCTGAATAAACAGTAGGGTGCACACTACAACCAATCACTTCTCTGACTAAACAGTAGGGTGCAAACTACAACCAATCACTCCTCTGAATAAACAGTAGGGTGCATACTACAACCAATCACTTCGCTGACTAAACAGTAGGGTGCACACTACAACCAATTAGTCTTCTGACTAAACAATAGGATGCACGCTACAACCAATCACTGTTCTGACAAAACAGTAGGGTGCACACTACAACCAATCACCCCTCTGACTAAACAGTAGGGTGCACACTACAGCCAATCATTCCTCTGACTAAACAATAGGGTGCACACTACAACCAATCACTGTTCTGACAAAACAGTAGGGTACACACTACAACCAATCATTCCTCTGACTAAACAGTAGGGTGCACACTACAGCCAATCACTCCTCTGTCTAAACAGTAGGGTGCACACTACAACCAATCACTGTTCTGACAAAACAGTAGGGTACACACTACAACCAATCACTCCTCTGCCTAAACAGTAGGCTGCACACTACAACCAATCACTCTTTTGAAAAAAACAGTAGGGTACACACTACAACCAATCACTCCTCTGTCTAAACAGTAGGATGCACAGTACAACCAATCACTCCTGTGACTAAACAGTAGGGTGCACACTACAACCAATCACTCCTCTAACTAACCAGTAGGTTGCATACTACAACCAATCACTCCTGTGACTAAACAGTATGGTGCACACTACCACCAATCACTCCTCTAACTAAACAGTAGGGTGCACACTACAACCAATCACTCTTCTGACTAAGCAGTAGGGTACACATTAAAACCAATCACTCCTCTGACTAAACAGTAGGGTGCACAATACAACCAATCACTCCTCTGACTAAACAGTAGGGTACACACTAAAACCAATCACTCCTCTGACTAAACAGTAGGGCGCACACTACAACCAATCACTCCTCTGACTAAACAGTAGGGTGCACACTACAACCAATCACTCCTCTGACTAAACAGTAGGGTGCACACTACAACCAATCACTCTTCTTACTAAGCAGTAGGGTACACACTAAAACCAATCACTCCTCTGACTAAACAGTAGGGTGCACAATACAAACAATCACTCCTCTGACTAAACAGTAGGGTACACACTGAAACCAATCACTCCTCTGACTAAACAGTAGGGCGCACACTACAACCAATCACTCCTCTGACTAAACAGTAGGGTGCACACTACAACCAATCACTCCTCTGACTAAATAGTAGGGTGCACACTACAACCAATCACTCCTCTGACTAAACAGTAGGGTGCAGACTACAACCCATCACTCCTCTGACAAAACAGTAGGGTGCACACTACAACCAATCACTCCTCTGACTAACCAGTAGGATGCACACTACTACCAATCACTCCTCTGACTAAACAGTAGGGTACACACTAAAACCAATCACTCCTCTGACTAAACAGTAGGATGCATACTACAACCAATTAGTCTTCTGACTAAACAATAGGATGCACGCTACAACCAATCACTGTTCTGACAAAACAGTAGGGTGCACACTACAACCAATCACCCCTCTGACTAAACAGTAGGGTGCACACTACAGCCAATCATTCCTCTGACTAAACAATAGGGTGCACACTACAACCAATCACTGTTCTGACAAAACAGTAGGGTACACACTACAACCAATCATTCCTCTGACTAAACAGTAGGGTGCACACTACAGCCAATCACTCCTCTGTCTAAACAGTAGGGTGCACACTACAACCAATCACTGTTCTGACAAAACAGTAGGGTACACACTACAACCAATCACTCCTCTGCCTAAACAGTAGGCTGCACACTACAACCAATCACTCTTTTGAAAAAACAGTAGGGTACACACTACAACCAATCACTCCTCTGTCTAAACAGTAGGATGCACAGTACAACCAATCACTCCTGTGACTAAACAGTAGGGTGCACACTACAACCAATCACTCCTCTAACTAACCAGTAGGTTGCATACTACAACCAATCACTCCTGTGACTAAACAGTATGGTGCACACTACAACCAATCACTCCTCTAACTAAACAGTAGGGTGCACACTACAACCAATCACTCTTCTGACTAAGCAGTAGGGTACACATTAAAACCAATCACTCCTCTGACTAAACAGTAGGGTGCACAATACAACCAATCACTCCTCTGACTAAACAGTAGGGTACACACTAAAACCAATCACTCCTCTGACTAAACAGTAGGGCGCACACTACAACCAATCACTCCTCTGACTAAACAGTAGGGTGCACACTACAACCAATCACTCCTCTGACTAAACAGTAGGGTGCACACTACAACCAATCACTCTTCTTACTAAGCAGTAGGGTACACACTAAAACCAATCACTCCTCTGACTAAACAGTAGGGTGCACAATACAAACAATCACTCCTCTGACTAAACAGTAGGGTACACACTGAAACCAATCACTCCTCTGACTAAACAGTAGGGCGCACACTACAACCAATCACTCCTCTGACTAAACAGTAGGGTGCACACTACAACCAATCACTCCTCTGACTAAATAGTAGGGTGCACACTACAACCAATCACTCCTCTGACTAAACAGTAGGGTGCAGACTACAACCCATCACTCCTCTGACAAAACAGTAGGGTGCACACTACAACCAATGACTCCTCTGACTAACCAGTAGGATGCACACTACTACCAATCACTCCTCTGACTAAACAGTAGGGTACACACTAAAACCAATCACTCCTCTGACTAAACAGTAGGATGCACACTACAACCAATCACTCCTCTGACTAAACAATAAAGTGCACACTACAACCAATCACTCCTCTGACTAAACAGTAGGGTGCACACTACAACCAATCACTCCTCTGACTAAACAGTAGGGTGCACACTACAACCAATCATTCCTCTGACTAAACAGTAGGGTGCACACTACAACCAATATCTACTCTGACGAAACAGTAGAGTGCACACTACAACCAATCACTCCTCTGACTAAACAGTAGGGTGCACACTACAACCCATCACTCCTCTGACTAAACAGTAGGGTGCACACTACAACCAATCCCTCTTCTTATTAAACAGTAGGGTGCACAATACAACCAATTACTCCTCTGACTAAACAGTAGGGTACACACTAAAACCAATCATTCCTCTGACTAAACAGTAGGATGCACACTACAACCAATCACTCCTCTGACTAAAAAGTAGAGTGCACACTACAACCAACCACTCCTCTGACTAAACAGTAGAGTGCACACTACAACCAATCACTCCTCTGACTAAACAGTAGGATGCATACTACAACCGATCACTCCTCTGACTAAACAGTAGAGTGCACACTACAACCAATCACTCGTCTTATTAAACAGTAGGGTACATACTAAAACCAATAACTCCTTTGACTAAACAGTAGGGTGCAAACTACAACCAATCACTCCTCTGACTAAAGAGTAGGGTGCACACTACAACCAATCACTCTTCTTATTAAACAGTAGGGTGCACAATACAACCAATCACTCTTCTGACTAAACAGTAAAGTGCACACTACAACCAATCACTCCTCTGACTAAACAGTAGGGTGCACACTACAACCAATCACTCCTCTGACTAAACAGTAGGGTGCACACTACAACCAATCATTCCTCTGACTAAACAGTAGGGTGCACACTACAACCAATCTCTACTCTGACGAAACAGTAGAGTGCACACTACAACCAATCATTCCTCTGACTAAACAGTAGAGTGCACACTACAACCCATCACTCCTCTGACTAAATAGTAGGGTGCACACTACAACCAATCCCTCTTCTTATTAAACAGTAGGGTGCACAATACAACCAATTACTCCTCTGACTTAACAGTAGGGTGCACACTAAAACCAATCATTCCTCTGACTAAACAGTAGGATGCACACTACAACCAATCACTCCTCTGACTAAAAAGTAGAGTGTACACTACAACCAACCACTCCTCTGACTAAACAGTAGAGTGCACACTACAACCAATCACTCCTCTGACTAAACAGTAGGATGCATACTACAACCGATCACTCCTCTGACTAAACAGTAGAGTGCACACTACAACCAATCACTCTTCTTATTAAACAGTAGGGTACATACTAAAACCAATCACTCCTTTGACTAAACAGTAGGGTGCAAACTACAACCAATCACTCCTCTGACTAAACAGTAGAGTGCAGACTACAACCCATCACTCCTCTGACAAAACAGTAGGGTGCACACTACAACCAATCACTCTTCTTATTAAACAGTAGGGTGCACAATACAACCAATGACTCCTCTGACTAAGCAAAAGGGTACACACTGCAGACAATCACTCCTCTGACTAAAAATTAGGATGCACATTACAACCAATCACTCCTCTGACTAAACAGTAGGGTGCACACTACAACCAATCACTCCTCTTACTAAGCAGTTGGGTGCACACTACAACCAACCACTCTTCTAACTAAACAGTAGGGTGCACACTACAACCACTCAATCATCTGACTAAACAGTAGGGTGCACACTACAACCAATCACTCCTCTGACTAAGCAGTGGGGTGCACACTGCAGACAATCACTCCTCTGACTAAAAAGTAGGATGCACATTACAACCAATCACTCCTCTGACTAAACAGTAGGGTGCACGCTACAACCAAACACTCTTCTTATTAAACAGTAGGGTGCACAATACAACCAATGACTCCTCTGACTAAGCAGTAGGGTACACACTGCAGACAATCACTCCTCTGACTAAAAAGTAGGATGCACATTACAACCAATCACTCCTCTGACTAAACAGTAGGGTGCACACTACAACCAATCACTCCTCTTACTAAGCAGTTGGGTGCACACTACAACCAACCACTCTTCTAACTAAACAGTAGGGTGCACACTACAACCACTCAATCATCTGACTAAACAGTAGGGTGCAAACTACAACCAATCACTCCTCTGACTAAACAGTAGGGTGCATACTACAACCAATCACTCCGCTGACTAAACAGTAGGATGCACACTACAACCAATTACTCTTCTGACTAAACAGTAGGGTGCACACTACAAGCAATCACTCCTCTGACTAAACAGTGGGGTGCACACTACAACCAATCACTGTTCTGACAAAACAGTAGGGTGCACACTACAACCAATCATTCCTCTGACTAAACAGTAGGGTGCACATTACAACCAATCACTCCTCTGACTAACCAGTAGGGGACACACTACAACCGATCACTCCTCTGACTAAACAGTAGGATGCACAGTACAACCAATCACTCCTCTAACAAACCAGTAGGGTGCACACTACAACCAATCACTCCTCTGACTAAACAGTAGTAGGGTGCACACTACAACCAATCACTCCTCTGACTAAACAGTAGGATGCACAGTACAACCAATCACTCCTGTGACTAAACAGTATGATGCACACTACAACCAATCACTGTTCTGACAAAACAGTAGGGTGCACACTACAACCAATAATTCCTCTGACTAAACAATAGGGTGCACATTACAACCAATCACTTCTCTGACTAACCAGTAGGATACACACTACAACCAATCACTCCTCTGACTAAACAGTAGGGTGCTCACTACAGCCATTCACTCCTCTGACTAAACAGTAGGATGCACAGTACAACCAATCACTCCTGTGACTAAACAGTATGGCGCACACTACAACCAATCACTCCTCTAACAAACCAGTAGGGTGCACACTACAACCAATCACTCCTCTGACTAAACAGTAGTAGGGTGCAAACTACAACCAATCACTCCTGTGAATAAACAGGAGGGTGCACACTACAACCAATCACTCCTCTGACTAAACAGTAGTAGGGTGCACACTACAACCAATCACTCCTCTGACTAAACAGTAGTAGGGTGCACACAACAACCAATCACTCCTGTGACTAAACAGGAGGGTGCACACTACAACCAATCACTCCTCTGACTAAACAGTAGTAGGGTGCACACTATAACCAATCACTCCTCTGACTAAACAGTAGTAGGGTGCACAGTACAACCAATCACTCCTGTGACTAAACAGGAGGGTGCACACTACAACCAATCACTCCTCTAACTAACCAGTAGGTTGCACACTACACCCAATTACTCCTCTGACTAAACAGTAGGGTGCGCACTACAACCAATCACTCTTCTGACTAAACAGTAGTAGGATGCACACTACAACCAATCACTCCTGTGACTAAACAGTAGGGTGCACACTACAACCAATCACTCCTCTAACTAAACAGTAGGGTGCACACTACAACCAATCACTCTTCTGACTAAGCAGTAGGGTACACATTAAAACCAATCACTCCTCTGACTAAACAGTAGGGTGCACAATACAACCAATCACTCCTCTGACTAAACAGTAGGGTACACACTAAAACCAATCACTCCTCTGACTAAACAGTAGGGCGCACACTACAACCAATCACTCCTCTGACTAAACAGTAGGGTGCACACTACAACCAATCACTCTTCTTACTAAGCAGTAGGGTACACACTAAAACCAATCACTCCTCTGACTAAACAGTAGGGTGCAAAATACAAACAATCACTCCTCTGACTAAACAGTAGGGTACACACTGAAACCAATCACTCCTCTGACTAAACAGTAGGGCGCACACTACAACCAATCACTACTCTGACTAAACAGTAGGGTGCACACTACAACCAATCACTCCTCTGACTAAATAGTAGGGTGCACACTACAACCAATCACTCCTCTGACTAAACAGTAGGGTGCAGACTACAACCCATCACTCCTCTGACAAAACAGTAGGGTGCACACTACAACCAATCACTCCTCTGACTAACCAGTAGGATGCACACTACTACCAATCACTCCTCTGACTAAACAGTAGGGTACACACTAAAACCAATCACTCCTCTGACTAAACAGTAGGATGCACACTACAACCAATCACTCCTCTGACTAAACAGTAAAGTGCACACTACAACCAAACACTCCTCTGACTAAACAGTAAAGTGCACACTACAACCAATCACTCCTCTGACTAAACAGTAGGGTGCACACTACAACCAATCACTCCTCTGACTAAACAGTAGGGTGCACACTACAACCAATCATTCCTCTGACTAAACAGTAGGGTGCACACTACAACCAATCACTCTTCTGACTAAGCAGTAGGGTACACATTAAAACCAATCACTCCTCTGACTAAACAGTAGGGTGCACAATACAACCAATCACTCCTCTGACTAAACAGTAGGGTACACACTAAAACCAATCACTCCTCTGACTAAACAGTAGGGCGCACACTACAACCAATCACTCCTCTGACTAAACAGTAGGGTGCACACTACAACCAATCACTCTTCTTACTAAGCAGTAGGGTACACACTAAAACCAATCACTCCTCTGACTAAACAGTAGGGTGCAAAATACAAACAATCACTCCTCTGACTAAACAGTAGGGTACACACTGAAACCAATCACTCCTCTGACTAAACAGTAGGGCGCACACTACAACCAATCACTACTCTGACTAAACAGTAGGGTGCACACTACAACCAATCACTCCTCTGACTAAATAGTAGGGTGCACACTACAACCAATCACTCCTCTGACTAAACAGTAGGGTGCAGACTACAACCCATCACTCCTCTGACAAAACAGTAGGGTGCACACTACAACCAATCACTCCTCTGACTAACCAGTAGGATGCACACTACTACCAATCACTCCTCTGACTAAACAGTAGGGTACACACTAAAACCAATCACTCCTCTGACTAAACAGTAGGATGCACACTACAACCAATCACTCCTCTGACTAAACAGTAAAGTGCACACTACAACCAAACACTCCTCTGACTAAACAGTAAAGTGCACACTACAACCAATCACTCCTCTGACTAAACAGTAGGGTGCACACTACAACCAATCACTCCTCTGACTAAACAGTAGGGTGCACACTACAACCAATCATTCCTCTGACTAAAAAGTAGGGTGCACACTACAACCAATCTCTACTCTGACGAAACAGTAGAGTGCACACTACAACCAATCATTCCTCTGACTAAACAGTAGAGTGCACACTACAACCCAACACTCCTCTGACTAAACAGTAGGGTGCACACTACAACCAATCCCTCTTCTTATTAAACAGTAGGGTGCACAATACAACCAATTACTCCTCTGACTAAACAGTAGGGTGCACACTAAAACCAATCATTCCTCTGACTAAACAGTAGGATGCACACTACAACCAATCACTCCTCTGACTAAAAAGTAGAGTGTACACTACAACCAACCACTCCTCTGACTAAACAGTAGAGTGCACACTACAACCAATCACTCCTCTGACTAAACAGTAGAGTGCACACTACAACCAATCACTCTTCTTATTAAACAGTAGGGTACATACTAAAACCAATCACTCCTTTGACTAAACAGTAGGGTGCAAACTACAACCAATCACTCCTCTGACTAAACAGTAGAGTGCAGACTACAACCCATCACTCCTCTGACAAAACAGTAGGGTGCACACTACAACCAATCACTCTTCTTATTAAACAGTAGGGTGCACAATACAACCAATGACTCCTCTGACTAAGCAAAAGGGTACACACTGCAGACAATCACTCCTCTGACTAAAAATTAGGATGCACATTACAACCAATCACTCCTCTGACTAAACAGTAGGGTGCACGCTACAACCAAACACTCTTCTTATTAAACAGTAGGGTGCACAATACAACCAATGACTCCTCTGACTAAGCAGTAGGGTACACACTGCAGACAATCACTCCTCTGACTAAAAAGTAGGATGCACATTACAACCAATCACTCCTCTGACTAAACAGTAGGGTGCACACTACAACCAATCACTCCTCTTACTAAGCAGTTGGGTGCACACTACAACCAACCACTCTTCTAACTAAACAGTAGGGTGCACACTACAACCACTCAATCATCTGACTAAACAGTAGGGTGCACACTACAACCAATCACTCCTCTGACTAAACAGTAGGGTGCATACTACAACCAATCACTCCGCTGACTAAACAGTAGGATGCACACTACAACCAATTACTCTTCTGACTAAACAGTAGGGTGCACACTACAAGCAATCACTCCTCTGACTAAACAGTGGGGTGCACACTACAACCAATCACTGTTCTGACAAAACAGTAGGGTGCACACTACAACCAATCATTCCTCTGACTAAACAGTAGGGTGCACATTACAACCAATCACTCCTCTGACTAACCAGTAGGGGACACACTACAACCGATCACTCCTCTGACTAAACAGTAGGATGCACAGTACAACCAATCACTCCTCTAACAAACCAGTAGGGTGCACACTACAACCAATCACTCCTCTGACTAAACAGTAGTAGGGTGCACACTACAACCAATCACTCCTCTGACTAAACAGTAGGATGCACAGTACAACCAATCACTCCTGTGACTAAACAGTATGATGCACACTACAACCAATCACTGTTCTGACAAAACAGTAGGGTGCACACTACAACCAATAATTCCTCTGACTAAACAATAGGGTGCACATTACAACCAATCACTTCTCTGACTAACCAGTAGGGTACACACTACAACCAATCACTCCTCTGACTAAACAGTAGGGTGCTCACTACAGCCATTCACTCCTCTGACTAAACAGTAGGATGCACAGTACAACCAATCACTCCTGTGACTAAACAGTATGGCGCATACTACAACCAATCACTCCTCTAACAAACCAGTAGGGTGCACACTACAACCAATCACTCCTCTGACTAAACAGTAGTAGGGTGCAAACTACAACCAATCACTCCTGTGAATAAACAGGAGGGTGCACACTACAACCAATCACTCCTCTGACTAAACAGTAGTAGGGTGCACACTACAACCAATCACTCCTCTGACTAAACAGTAGTAGGGTGCACACAACAACCAATCACTCCTCTGACTAAAAAGTAGAGTGTACACTACAACCAACCACTCCTCTGACTAAACAGTAGAGAGCACACTACAACCAATCACTCCTCTGACTAAACAGTAGGATGCATACTACAACCGATCACTCCTCTGACTAAACAGTAGAGTGCACACTACAACCAATCACTCTTCTTATTAAACAGTAGGGTACATACTAAAACCAATCACTCCTTTGACTAAACAGTAGAGTGCAGACTACAACCCATCACTCCTCTGACAAAACAGTAGGGTGCACACTACAACCAATCACTCTTCTTATTAAACAGTAGGGTGCACAATACAACCAATGACTCCTCTGACTAAGCAAAAGGATACACACTGCAGACAATCACTCCTCTGACTAAAAATTAGGATGCACATTACAACCAATCACTCCTCTGACTAAACAGTAGAGTGCACACTACAACCAATCACTCCTCTTACTAAGCAGTTGGGTGCACACTACAACCAACCACTATTCTAACTAAACAGTAGGGTGCACACTACAACCACTCAATCATCTGACTAAACAGTAGGGTGCACACTACAACCAATCACTCCTCTGACTAAGCAGTGGGGTGCACACTGCAGACAATCACTCCTCTGACTAAAAAGTAGGATGCACATTACAACCAATCACTCCTCTGACTAAACAGTAGGGTGCACGCTACAACCAAACACTCTTCTTATTAAACAGTAGGGTGCACAATACAACCAATGACTCCTCTGACTAAGCAGTAGGGTACACACTGCAGACAATCACTCCTCTGACTAAAAAGTAGGATGCACATTACAACCAATCACTCCTCTGACTAAACAGTAGGGTGCACACTACAACCAATCACTCCTCTTACTAAGCAGTTGGGTGCACACTACAACCAACCACTCTTCTAACTAAACAGTAGGGTGCACACTACAACCACTCAATCATCTGACTAAACAGTAGGATGCACACTACAACCAATTACTCTTCTGACTAAACAGTAGGGTGCACACTACAAGCAATCACTCCTCTGACTAAACAGCGGGGTGCACACTACAACCAATCATTGTTCTGACAAAACAGTAGGGTGCACACTACAACCAATCATTGCTCTGACTAAACAGTAGGGTGCACATTACAACCAATTACTCCTCTGACTAACCAGTAGGGGACACACTACAACCGATCACTCCTCTGACTAAACAGTAGGATGCACAGTACAACCAATCACTCCTCTAACAAACCAATAGGGTGCACACTACAACCAATCACTCCTCTGACTAAACAGTAGTAGGGTGCACACTACAACCAATCACTCCTCTGACTAAACAGTAGGATGCACAGTACAACCAATCACTCCTGTGACTAAACAGTATGATGCACACTACAACCAATCACTGTTCTGACAAAACAGTAGGGTGCACACTACAACCAATAATTCCTCTGACTAAACAATAGGGTGCACATTACAACCAATCACTTCTCTGACTAACCAGTAGGGTACACACTACAACCAATCACTCCTCTGACTAAACAGTAGGATGCACAGTACAACCAATCACTCCTGTGACTAAACAGTATGATGCACACTACAACCAATCACTGTTCTGACAAAACAGTAGGGTGCACACTACAACCAATAATTCCTCTGACTAAACAATAGGGTGCACATTACAACCAATCACTTCTCTGACTAACCAGTAGGGTACACACTACAACCAATCACTCCTCTGACTAAACAGTAGGGTGCTCACTACAGCCATTCACTCCTCTGACTAAACAGTAGGATGCACAGTACAACCAATCACTCCTGTGACTAAACAGTATGGCGCATACTACAACCAATCACTCCTCTAACAAACCAGTAGGGTGCACACTACAACCAATCACTCCTCTGACTAAACAGTAGTAGGGTGCAAACTACAACCAATCACTCCTGTGAATAAACAGGAGGGTGCACACTACAACCAATCACTCCTCTGACTAAACAGTAGTAGGGTGCACACTACAACCAATCACTCCTCTGACTAAACAGTAGTAGGGTGCACACAACAACCAATCACTCCTCTGACTAAAAAGTAGAGTGTACACTACAACCAACCACTCCTCTGACTAAACAGTAGAGAGCACACTACAACCAATCACTCCTCTGACTAAACAGTAGGGTACATACTACAACCGATCACTCCTCTGACTAAACAGTAGAGTGCACACTACAACCAATCACTCTTCTTATTAAACAGTAGGGTACATACTAAAACCAATCACTCCTTTGACTAAACAGTAGAGTGCAGACTACAACCCATCACTCCTCTGACAAAACAGTAGGGTGCACACTACAACCAATCACTCTTCTTATTAAACAGTAGGGTGCACAATACAACCAATGACTCCTCTGACTAAGCAAAAGGATACACACTGCAGACAATCACTCCTCTGACTAAAAATTAGGATGCACATTACAACCAATCACTCCTCTGACTAAACAGTAGAGTGCACACTACAACCAATCACTCCTCTTACTAAGCAGTTGGGTGCACACTACAACCAACCACTATTCTAACTAAACAGTAGGGTGCACACTACAACCACTCAATCATCTGACTAAACAGTAGGGTGCACACTACAACCAATCACTCCTCTGACTAAGCAGTGGGGTGCACACTGCAGACAATCACTCCTCTGACTAAAAAGTAGGATGCACATTACAACCAATCACTCCTCTGACTAAACAGTAGGGTGCACGCTACAACCAAACACTCTTCTTATTAAACAGTAGGGTGCACAATACAACCAATGACTCCTCTGACTAAGCAGTAGGGTACACACTGCAGACAATCACTCCTCTGACTAAAAAGTAGGATGCACATTACAACCAATCACTCCTCTGACTAAACAGTAGGGTGCACACTACAACCAATCACTCCTCTTACTAAGCAGTTGGGTGCACACTACAACCAACCACTCTTCTAGCTAAACAGTAGGGTGCACACTACAACCACTCAATCATCTGACTAAACAGTAGGGTGCACACTACAACCAATCACTCCTCTGACTAAACAGTAGGGTGCATACTACAACCAATCACTCCGCTGACTAAACAGTAGGATGCACACTACAACCAATTACTCTTCTGACTAAACAGTAGGGTGCACACTACAAGCAATCACTGCTCTGACTAAACAGCGGGGTGCACACTACAACCAATCATTGTTCTGACAAAACAGTAGGGTGCACACTACAACCAATCATTGCTCTGACTAAACAGTAGGGTGCACATTACAACCAATTACTCCTCTGACTAACCAGTAGGGGACACACTACAACCGATCACTCCTCTGACTAAACAGTAGGATGCACAGTACAACCAATCACTCCTCTAACAAACCAATAGGGTGCACACTACAACCAATCACTCCTCTGACTAAACAGTAGTAGGGTGCACACTACAACCAATCACTCCTCTGACTAAACAGTAGGATGCACAGTACAACCAATCACTCCTGTGACTAAACAGTATGATGCACACTACAACCAATCACTGTTCTGACAAAACAGTAGGGTGCACACTACAACCAATAATTCCTCTGACTAAACAATAGGGTGCACATTACAACCAATCACTTCTCTGACTAACCAGTAGGGTACACACTACAACCAATCACTCCTCTGACTAAACAGTAGGGTGCTCACTACAGCCATTCACTCCTCTGACTAAACAGTAGGATGCACAGTACAACCAATCACTCCTGTGACTAAACAGTATGGCGCACACTACAACCAATCACTCCTCTAACAAACCAGTAGGGTGCACACTACAACCAATCACTCCTCTGACTAAACAGTAGTAGGGTGCAAACTACAACCAATCACTCCTGTGAATAAACAGGAGGTTGCACACTACAACCAATCACTCCTCTGACTAAACAGTAGTAGGGTGCACACTACAACCAATCACTCCTCTGACTAAACAGTAGTAGGGTGCACACAACAACCAATCACTCCTCTGACTAAAAAGTAGAGTGTACACTACAACCAACCACTCCTCTGACTAAACAGTAGAGAGCACACTACAACCAATCACTCCTCTGACTAAACAGTAGGATGCATACTACAACCGATCACTCCTCTGACTAAACAGTAGAGTGCACACTACAACCAATCACTCTTCTTATTAAACAGTAGGGTACATACTAAAACCAATCACTCCTTTGACTAAACAGTAGAGTGCAGACTACAACCCATCACTCCTCTGACAAAACAGTAGGGTGCACACTACAACCAATCGCTCTTCTTATTAAACAGTAGGGTGCACAATACAACCAATGACTCCTCTGACTAAGCAAAAGGATACACACTGCAGACAATCACTCCTCTGACTAAAAATTAGGATGCACATTACAACCAATCACTCCTCTGACTAAACAGTAGAGTGCACACTACAACCAATCACTCCTCTTACTAAGCAGTTGGGTGCACACTACAACCAACCACTATTCTAACTAAACAGTAGGGTGCACACTACAACCACTCAATCATCTGACTAAACAGTAGGGTGCACACTACAACCAATCACTCCTCTGACTAAGCAGTGGGGTGCACACTGCAGACAATCACTCCTCTGACTAAAAAGTAGGATGCACATTACAACCAATCACTCCTCTGACTAAACAGTAGGGTGCACGCTACAACCAAACACTCTTCTTATTAAACAGTAGGGTGCACAATACAACCAATGACTCCTCTGACTAAGCAGTAGGGTACACACTGCAGACAATCACTCCTCTGACTAAAAAGTAGGATGCACATTACAACCAATCACTCCTCTGACTAAACAGTAGGGTGCACACTACAACAAATCACTCCTCTTACTAAGCAGTTGGGTGCACACTACAACCAACCACTCTTCTAACTAAACAGTAGGGTGCACACTACAACCACTCAATCATCTGACTAAACAGTAGGGTGCACACTACAACCAATCACTCCTCTGACTAAACAGTAGGGTGCATACTACAACCAATCACTCCGCTGACTAAACAGTAGGATGCACACTACAACCAATTACTCTTCTGACTAAACAGTAGGGTGCACACTACAAGCAATCACTCCTCTGACTAAACAGTGGGGTGCACACTACAACCAATCACTGTTCTGACAAAACAGTAGGGTGCACACTACAACCAATCATTCCTCTGACTAAACAGTAGGGTGCACATTACAACCAATCACTCCTCTGACTAACCAGTAGGGGACACACTACAACCGATCACTCCTCTGACTAAACAGTAGGATGCACAGTACAACCAATCACTCCTCTAACAAACCAGTAGGGTGCACACTACAACCAATCACTCCTCTGACTAAACAGTAGTAGGGTGCACACTACAACCAATCACTCCTCTGACTAAACAGTAGGATGCACAGTACAACCAATCACTCCTGTGACTAAACAGTATGATGCACACTACAACCAATCACTGTTCTGACAAAACAGTAGGGTGCACACTACAACCAATAATTCCTCTGACTAAACAATAGGGTGCACATTACAACCAATCACTTCTCTGACTAACCAGTAGGGTACACACTACAACCAATCACTCCTCTGACTAAACAGTAGGGTGCTCACTACAGCCATTCACTCCTCTGACTAAACAGTAGGATGCACAGTACAACCAATCACTCCTGTGACTAAACAGTATGGCGCACACTACAACCAATCACTCCTCTAACAAACCAGTAGGGTGCACACTACAACCAATCATTCCTCTGACTAAACAGTAGTAGGGTGCAAACTACAACCAATCACTCCTGTGAATAAACAGGAGGGTGCACACTACAACCAATCACTCCTCTGACTAAACAGTAGTAGGGTGCACACTACAACCAATCACTCCTCTGACTAAACAGTAGTAGGGTGCACACAACAACCAATCACTCCTGTGACTAAACAGGAGGGTGCACACTACAACCAATCACTCCTCTGACTAAACAGTAGTAGGGTGCACACTATAACCAATCACTCCTCTGACTAAACAGTAGTAGGGTGCACATTACAACCAATCACTCCTGTGACTAAACAGGAGGGTGCACACTACAACCAATCACTCCTCTAACTAAACAGTAGGGTGCACACTACAACCAATCACTCTTCTGGCTAAGCAGTGGGGTGCACACTACAACCAACCACTCCTCTGACCAAACAGTAGGGTACACACTACAACCAATCACTCCTCTGACTAAACAGTAGGGTACACACTAAAACCAATCACTCCTCTGACTAAACAGTAGGGTGCACACTACAGCCATTCACTCCTCTGACTAAACAGTAGGGTGCACACTACAACCAATCCCTCTTCTTATTAAACAGTAGGGTGCACAATACAACCAATTACTCCTCTGACTAAACAGTAGGGTACACACTAATACCAATCATTCCTCTGACTAAACAGTAGGATGCACACTACAACCAATCACTCCTCTGACTAAAAAGTAGAGTGCACACTACAACCAACCACTCCTCTGACTAAACAGTAGAGTGCAGACTACAACCAATCACTCCTCTGACTAAACAGTAGGATGCATACTACAACCGATCACTCCTCTGACTAAACAGTAGAGTGCACACACTACAACCAATCACTCTTCTTATTAAACAGTAGGGTACATACTAAAACCAATCACTCCTTTGACTAAACAGTAGGGTGCAAACTACAACCAATCACTCCTCTGACTAAACAGTAGAGTGCAGACTACAACCCATCACTCCTCTGACAAAACAGTAGGGTGCACACTACAACCAATCACTCTTCTTATTAATTCTTATTAAACAGTAGGGTGCACAATACAACCAATGACTCCTCTGACTAAGCAGTAGGGTACACACTGCAGATAATCACTCCTCTGACTAAAAAGTAGGATGCACATTACAACCAATCACTCCTCTGACTAAACAGTAGGGTCACACTACAACCAATCACTCCTCTTACTAAGCAGTTGGGTGCACACTACAACCAACCACTCTTCTAACTAAACAGTAGGGTGCACACTACAACCACTCAATCATTTGACTAAACAGTAGGGTGCACACTACAACCAATCACTCCTCTGACTAAGCAGTGGGGTGCACACTACAACCAATCACTCCTCTGACTAAACAGTAGGGTGCATACTACAACCAATCACTCCGCTGACTAAACAGTAGGATGCACACTACAACCAATTACTCTTCTGACTAAACAGTAGGGTGCACACTACAAGCAATCGCTCCTCTGACTAAACAGTGGGGTGCACACTACAACCAATCACTGTTCTGACAAAACAGTAGGGTGCACACTACAACCAATCATTCCTCTGACTAAACAGTAGGGTGCACATTACAACCAATCACTCCTCTGACTAACCAGTAGGGGACACACTACAACCGATCACTCCTCTGACTAAACAGTAGGATGCACAGTACACCAATCACTCCTCTAACAAACCAGTAGGGTGCACACTACAACCAATCACTCCTCTGACTAAACAGTAGTAGGGTGCACACTACAACCAATCACTCCTCTGACTAAACAGTAGGATGCACAGTACAACCAATCACTCCTGTGACTAAACAGTATGATGCACACTACAACCAATCACTGTTCTGACAAAACAGTAGGGTGCACACTACAACCAATAATTCCTCTGACTAAACAATAGGGTGCACATTACAACCAATCACTTCTCTGACTAATCAGTAGGGTACACACTACAACCAATCACTCCTCTGACTAAACAGTAGGGTGCTCACTACAGCCATTCACTCCTCTGACTAAACAGTAGGATGCACAGTACAACCAATCACTCCTGTGACTAAACAGTATGGCGCACACTACAACCAATCACTCCTCTAACAAACCAGTAGGGTGCACACTACAACCAATCACTCCTCTGACTAAACAGTAGTGGGGTGCAAACTACAACCAATCACTCCTGTGAATAAACAGGAGGGTGCACACTACAACCAATCACTCCTCTGACTAAACAGTATTAGGGTGCACACTACAACCAATCACTCCTCTGACTAAACAGTAGTAGGGTGCACACAACAACCAATCACTCCTCTGACTAAACAGGAGGGTGCACACTACAACCAATCACTCCTCTGACTAAACAGTAGTAGGGTGCACACTACAACCAATCACTCCTCTGACTAAACAGTAGTAGGGTGCACATTACAACCAATCACTCCTGTGACTAAACAGGAGGGTGCACACTACAACCAATCACTCCTCTAACTAAACAGTAGGGTGCACACTACAACCAATCACTCTTCTGACTAAGCAGTGGGGTGCACACTACAACCAACCACTCCTCTGACCAAACAGTAGGGTACACACTACAACCAATCACTCCTCTGACTAAACAGTAGGGTACACACTAAAACCAATCACTCCTCTGACTAAACAGTAGGGTGCACACTACAGCCATTCACTCCTCTGACTAAACAGTAGGATGCACACTACAACCAATCACTCCTCTAACAAACAGTAGGGTGCACACTACAACCAATCACTCCTCTGACTAAACAGTAGTAGGGTGCACACTACAACCAATCACTCCTGTGACTAAACAGGAGGGTGCACACTACAACCAATCACTCCTCTAACTAAACAGTAGGGTGCACACTACAACCACTCAATCATCTGACTAAACAGTAGGGTGCACACTACAACCAATCACTCCTCTGACTAAGCAGTGGGGTGCACACTACAACCAATCACTCCTCTGACTAAACAGTAGGGTGCATACTACAACCAATCACTCCGCTGACTAAACAGTAGGATGCACACTACAACCATTTACTCTTCTGACTAAACAGTAGGGTGCACACTACAAGCAATCACTCCTCTGACTAAACAGTGGGGTGCACACTACAACCAATCACTGTTCTGACAAAACAGTAGGGTGCACACTACAACCAATCATTCCTCTGACTAAACAGTAGGGTGCACATTACAACCAATCACTCCTCTGACTAACCAGTAGGGGACACACTACAACCGATCACTCCTCTGACTAAACAGTAGGATGCACAGTACAACCAATCACTCCTCTAACAAACCAGTAGGGTGCACACTACAACCAATCACTCCTCTGACTAAACAGTAGTAGGGTGCACACTACAACCAATCACTCCTCTGACTAAACAGTAGGATGCACAGTACAACCAATCACTCCTGTGACTAAACAGTATGATGCACACTACAACCAATCACTGTTCTGACAAAACAGTAGGGTGCACACTACAACCAATAATTCCTCTGACTAAACAATAGGGTGCACATTACAACCAATCACTTCTCTGACTAACCAGTAGGGTACACACTACAACCAATCACTCCTCTGACTAAACAGTAGGGTGCTCACTACAGCCATTCACTCCTCTGACTAAACAGTAGGATGCACAGTACAACCAATCACTCCTGTGACTAAACAGTATGGCGCACACTACAACCAATCACTCCTCTAACAAACCAGTAGGGTTCACACTACAACCAATTACTCCTCTGACTAAACAGTAGTAGGGTGCAAACTACAACCAATCAATCCTGTGAATAAACAGGAGGGTGCACACTATAACCAATCACTCCTCTGACTAAACAGTAGTAGGGTGCACACTACAACCAATCACTCCTCTGACTAAACAGTAGTAGGGTGCACACAACAACCAATCACTCCTGTGACTAAACAGGAGGGTGCACACTACAACCAATCACTCCTCTGACTAAACAGTAGTAGGGTGCACACTATAACCAATCACTCCTCTGACTAAACAGTAGTAGGGTGCACATTACAACCAATCACTCCTGTGACTAAACAGGAGGGTGCACACTACAACCAATCACTCCTCTAACTAAACAGTAGGGTGCACACTACAACCAATCACTCTTCTGGCTAAGCAGTGGGGTGCACACTACAACCAACCACTCCTCTGACCAAACAGTAGGGTACACACTACAACCAATCACTCCTCTGACTAAACAGTAGGGTACACACTAAAACCAATCACTCCTCTGACTAAACAGTAGGGTGCACACTACAGCCATTCACTCCTCTGACAAAACAGTAGGATGCACACTACAACCAATCCCTCTTCTTATTAAACAGTAGGGTGCACAATACAACCAATTACTCCTCTGACTAAACAGTAGGGTTCACACTAATACCAATCATTCCTCTGACTAAACAGTAGGATGCACACTACAACCAATCACTCCTCTGACTAAAAAGTAGAGTGCACACTACAACCAACCACTCCTCTGACTAAACAGTAGAGTGCACACTACAACCAATCACTCCTCTGACTTAACAGTAGGATGCATACTACAACCGATCACTCCTCTGACTAAACAGTAGAGTGCACACTACAACCAATCACTCTTCTTATTAAACAGTGGGGTACATACTAAAACCAATCACTCCTTTGACTAAACAGTAGGGTGCAAACTACAACCAATCACTCCTCTGACTAAACAGTAGAGTGCAGACTACAACCCATCACTCCTCTGACAAAACAGTAGGGTGCACACTACAACCAATCACTCTTCTTATTAAACAGTAGGGTGCACAATACAACCAATGACTCCTCTGACTAAGCAGTAGGGTACACACTGCAGATAATCACTCCGCTGACTAAAAAGTAGGATGCACATTACAACCAATCACTCCTCTGACTAAACAGTAGGGTCACACTACAACCAATCACTCCTCTTACTAAGCAGTTGGGTGCACACTACAACCAACCACTCTTCTAACTAAACATTAGGGTGCACACTACAACCACTCAATCATCTGACTAAACAGTAGGGTGCACACTACAACCAATCACTCCTCTGACTAAGCAGTGGGGTGCACACTACAACCAATCACTCCTCTGACTAAACAGTAGGGTGCATACTACAACCAATCACTCCGCTGACTAAACAGTAGGATGCACACTACAACCAATTACTCTTCTGACTAAACAGTAGGGTGCACACTACAAGCAATCACTCCTCTGACTAAACAGTGGGGTGCACACTACAACCAATCACTGTTCTGACAAAACAGTAGGGTGCACACTACAACCAATCATTCCTCTGACTAAACAGTAGGGTGCACATTACAACCAATCACTCCTCTGACTAACCAGTAGGGGACACACTACAACCGATCACTCCTCTGACTAAACAGTAGGATGCACAGTACAACCAATCACTCCTCTAACAAACCAGTAGGGTGCACACTACAACCAATCACTCCTCTGACTAAACAGTAGTAGGGTGCACACTACAACCAATCACTCCTCTGACTAAACAGTAGGATGCACAGTACAACCAATCACTCCTGTGACTAAACAGTATGATGCACACTACAACCAATCACTGTTCTGACAAAACAGTAGGGTGCACACTACGACCAATAATTCCTTCTTCTAAACAATAGGGTGCACATTACAACCAATCACTTCTCTGACTAATCAGTAGGGTACACACTACAACCAATCACTCCTCTGACTAAACAGTAGGGTGCTCACTACAGCCATTCACTCCTCTGACTAAACAGTAGGATGCACAGTACAACCAATCACTCCTGTGACTAAACAGTATGGCGCACACTACAACCAATCACTCCTCTAACAAACCAGTAGGGTGCACACTACAACCAATCACTCCTCTGACTAAACAGTAGTGGGGTGCAAACTACAACCAATCACTCCTGTGAATAAACAGGAGGGTGCACACTACAACCAATCACTCCTCTGACTAAACAGTATTAGGGTGCACACTACAACCAATCACTCCTCTGACTAAACAGTAGTAGGGTGCACACAACAACCAATCACTCCTCTGACTAAACAGGAGGGTGCACACTACAACCAATCACTCCTCTGACTAAACAGTAGTAGGGTGCACACTACAACCAATCACTCCTCTGACTAAAAGGTTTAATTTTACTGAACATGTTTTGGCATAACTAAATAAACTACAATATGTATATTAAAAGGAATTGAGCATCTGTCTTAATATATGTCTCAATAAAAATTTCTTTGATCAACATGTGATATTGTAGCACAACCAGATCACCCACCTTTAATTAAAAATTGGATTTAAATTACAATGTACATAATTAAGTTTCATTTCAGGTTTTGGTTTTATGGTTTTATGTAATAACTGTATGGACCATGATCTGTTAGTTGGTAAAAAGACAAACTGGATTTAGAGAATAACTAACTGGTGTCAGATCAGTTTTCGCCTGTTGTTTATTTGATCAAATCTGTTATGTGCAAATGAATTTTGCCCCAAAAAAATTTCAGAAGCTTAAATGTTGATGAAATTGAAGTCATCCTCCCCAGTAACTTGACAGAAGATTTGTTTGAGGGAAAAAAAACCTCTGAAAAGGGATGTTATTCTCTGATAATACATACATACTTTTTGGTTGTCGATTATTAGTATGCATTGAGAATTGATCCTACACAAGTTGTCAGAATGGACAATTTGCCTTTCCAAGACAAGGTGTTATGGAGATTGTATGTTACTTGTAAAGAAAACAAATGTAAATTCTAAAAATAAACAGGACCCCCAACCTATCAAGATATTTTTTGTATAAAGATTCAAACGTTTTTTAATGGTTTTCTTCATTATAGTCCTTATATTGATTATTCCTCTATAAATTGTGTTCCACAACTTGCAAAAAAGGGGGTGGTGGTGTCTGATTCACCTGTGCCTGTAGCAAAAATAGATACTGCATGCAAATCAAACATCTCGATCTTAAAAAAAAAGATCACGAAAATGTTGGTATTGACATGATAGAGTTCTAGGCTTATGTATCTTATTTTGATTCTCCATGTGCTTTCTTCAAGTTCGGTAGGTATAGTATACGACCCCCTTTTTTCAGTATACATGTGCTTCAGGAGATTGTCATTATTAATTTAAACTAAGGTTTACCTCTCAGCATCATTTGTCTGCAACTGACGATGTGTACATTTTCCTTTTTTTTGTGAAATTCTGCTACATAAGTATCATATTGATAGTAAACAGGTGCGTGTGTATCATTCTCGTATTTGTCAACAAACAAGCTTTTTGGCGATGGCGATTTCCAAATATGGGCATTGACGGGGTGGAGCTTCGCAAGACTGACAAGCGCCAAAAATCATATATTACAATCGACGTTTTCAAAATAATGATATATTCACAATCTGGATAGTCAATAAATATATATGTTAATCTTACTGTCACAAAACGAACAAGGAATAAGTGCATTAGATCTGCAAAAACACATTTTTCCTTCGGGCAGTTCATCCATGAAGAGTACGTTTCCATGGATGCAACGTCATTACGTAAACTATTACAAAGGGTAGCAACTGTATGAAACAAACCGACGTGAAACAGCCTTAACACACCCGCGTGAATAAACAGTAGGATGCACACTACAACAAATCACTCCTCTGACTAAACAGTAGGGTGAACACTACAACCAATCACTCTTCTTACTAAGCAGTGGAGTGCACACTACAACCAACCACTCCTCTAACTAAACAGTAGGGTGCACACTACAACCACTCACTCATCTGATTAAACAGAAGGGTGCACACTTCAACCAATCACTCCTCTGACTAAGCAGTAGGGTGCACACTACAACCAATCACTCCTCTGACTAAACAGTAGGGAGCATACTACAACCAATCACCCCGCTGACTAAACAGTAGGATGCACACTACAACCAATTACTCTTCTGACTAAACAGTAGGGTACACACTACAACCAATCACTCCTCTGACTAAACAGTAGGATGCACACTACAGCCAATCACTCCTCTGACTAAACAGTAGGATGTACAGTACAACCAATCACTCCTGTAACTAAACAGTATGGTGCACACTACAACCAATCACTCCTCTAACAAACCAGTAGGGTGCACACTACAACCAATCACTCCTCTGACTAAACAGTAGTAGGGTCCACACTACAACCAATCACTCCTGTGACTAAACAGTAGGGTGCACACTACAACCTATCACTCCTCTAACTAAACAGTAGAGTGCACACTACAACCCATTACTCTTCCGACGAAACAGTAGGGTGCACATTACAAACAATCACTCTTCTGACTAAACAGTAGGGTGCACACTACAACCAATCACTCCTCTTACTAAGCAGTGGGGTGCACACTACAACCAATCACTCCTCTGACTAAACAGTAGGGTGAACACTATAACCAATCATTCCTCTGACTAAACAGTAGGGTGCACAATACAACCAATCACTCCTCTGACGAAACAGTAGAGTGCACACTACAACCAATCACTCCTCTGACGAAACAGTAGAGTGCACACTACAACCAATCACTCCTCTGACTAAACAGTAGGGTGCACACTACAACCAATCACTCTTCTTATTAAACAGTAGGGTACACACTAAACCCAATCACTCCTCTGACTAAACAGTAGGATGCACACTACAACCAATCACTCCTCTGACTAAACAGTAGAGTGCACACTACAACCCATCATTCTTCTGATTAAACAGTAGGGTGCACACTACAACCAATCACTCTTCTTATTAAACAGTAGGGTACACACTAAAACCAATCACTCCTCTGACTAAACAATAGGGTGCACACTACAATCAATCACTCCTCTTACTAAGCTGTTGGGTGCACACTACAACCAACCAATCCTCTAACTAAATAGTAGGGTGCACACTACAACCAATCACTCCTCTGACTAAACAGTAGGGTGCACATTAGAACCAATCACTCCTCTGACGAAACAGTAGGGTGAACACTATAACCAATCATTCCTCTGACTAAACAGTAGGGTGCACAATACAACCAATCACTCCTCTGACGAAACAGTAGAGTGCACGCTACAACCAATCACTCCTCTGATTAAACAGTAGAGTGCACACTACAACCTATCACTCCTCTGTCTAAACAGTAGGGTGCACACTACAACCAATCACTCTTATTATTAAACAGTAGGGTACACACTAAACCCAATCACTCCTCTGACTAAACAGTAGGATGCACACTACAACCAATCACTCCTCTGACTAAACAGTAGAGTGCAAACTACAACCCATCACTCCTCTGACTAAACAGTAGGATGCACAGTACAACTAATCACTCCTCTAAAAAACCAGTAGGGTGCACACTACAACCAATCACTCCTCTAACTAAACACAAGGGTGCACACTACAACCAATCACTCTTCTGACTAAGCAATAGGGTACACACTAAAACCAATCACTCCTCTGACTAAACAGTAGGGTGCACAATACAACCAATCACTCCTCTGATTAAACAGTAGGGTACACACTAAAACCAGTCACTCCTCTGACTAAACAGTAGGGTGCACAATACAACTAATCACTCATCTGACTAAACAGTAGTAGGATACGCAGTACAACCAATCACTCCTGTGACTAAACAGTAGGGTGCACAATACAACCAATCACTCCTCTAACTAAACAGTCGGGTGTACACTACAACCAATCACTCCTCTGACTAAACCATAGGGTGCACACTGCAACCAATCACTCCTCGGACTAAACAGTAGTAGGGTCCACACTACAACCAATCACTCCTGTGACTAAACAGTAGGGTGTACACTACAACCTATCACTCCTCTAACTAAACAGTAGAGTGCACACTACAACCCATTACTCCTCTGACGAAACAGTAGGGTGCACATTACAAACAATCACTCTTCTGACTAAAGAGTAGGGTGCACACTACAACCAATCACTCCTCTTACTAAGCAGTGGGGTGCACACTACAACCAATCACTCCTCTGACTAAACAGTAGGGTGAACACTATAACCAATCATTCCTCTGACTAAACAGTAGGGTGCACAATACAACCAATCACTCCTCTGACGAAACAGTAGAGTGCACACTACAACCAATCACTCCTCTGACTAAACAGTAGAGTGCACACTACAACCTATCACTCCTCTGTCTAAACAGTAGGGTGCACACTACAACCAATCACTCTTCTTATTAAACAGTAGGGTACACACTAAACCCAATCACTCCTCTGACTAAACAGTAGGATGCACACTACAACCAATCACTCCTCTGACTAAACAGTAGAGTGCACACTACAACCCATCATTCCTCTGATTAAACAGTAGGGTGCACACTACAACCAATCACTCTTCTTATTAAACAGTAGGGTACACACTAAAACCAATCACTCCTCTGACTAAACAATAGGGTGCACACTACAATCAATCACTCCTCTTACTAAGCAGTTGGGTGCACACTACAACCAACCACTCCTCTAACTAAACAGTAGGGTGCACACTACAACCAATCACTCCTCTGACTAAGCAGTAGGGTGCACACTACAACCAATCACTCCTCTGACTAAACAGTAGGGTGCACATTAGAACCAATCACTCCTCTGACGAAACAGTAGGGTGAACACTATAACCAATCATTCCTCTGACTAAACAGTAGGGTGCACAATACAACCAATCACTCCTCTGACGAAACAGTAGAGTGCACACTACAACCAATCACTCCTCTGAATAAACAGTAGAGTGCACACTACAACCTATCACTCCTCTGTCTAAACAGTAGGGTGAACACTACAACCAATCACTCTTCTTATTAAACAGTAGGGTACACACTAAACCCAATCACTCCTCTGACTAAACAGTAGGATGCACACTACAACCAATCACTCCTCTGACTAAACAGTAGAGTGCAAACTACAACCCATCACTCCTCTGACTAAACAGTAGGATGCACAGTACAACTAATTACTCCTCTAAAAAACCAGTAGGGTGCACACTACAACCAATCACTCCTCTAACTAAACACAAGGGTGCACACTACAACCAATCACTCCTCTGATTAAACAGTAGGGTACACACTAAAACCAGTCACTCCTCTGACTAAACAGTAGGGTGCACAATACAACTAATCACTCATCTGACTAAACAGTAGTAGGATACGCAGTACAACCAATCACTCCTGTGACTAAACAGTAGGGTGCACAATACAACCAATCACTCCTCTAACTAAACAGTCGTGTGTACACTACAACCAATCACTCCTGTGACTAAACCATAGGGTGCACACTGCAACCAATCACTCCTCGGACTAAACAGTAGTAGGGTCCACACTACAACCAATCACTCCTGTGACTAAACAGTAGGGTGCACACAACAACCTATCACTCCTCTAACTAAACAGTAGAGTGCACACTACAACCCATTACTCCTCTGACGAAACAGTAGGGTGCACTTTACAAACAATCACTCTTCTGACTAAACAGTAGGGTGCACACTACAACCAATCACTCCTCTTACTAAGCAGTGGGGTGCACACTACAACCAATCACTCCTCTGACTAAACAGTAGGGTGCACATTAGAACCAATCACTCCTCTGACTAAACAGTAGGGTGAAAACTATAACCAATCATTCCTCTGACTAAACAGTAGTGTGAACACTATAACCAATCATTCCTCTGACTAAACAGTAGGGTGCACAATACAACCAATCACTCCTCTGACGAAACAGTAGAGTGCACACTACAACCAATCACTCCTCTGACTAAACAGTAGAGTGCACACTACAACCTATCACTCCTCTGTCTAAACAGTAGGGTGCACACTACAACCAATCACTCTTCTTATTAAACAGTAGGGTACACACCAAACCCAATCACTCCTCTGACTAAACAATAGGGTGAACACTACAATCAATCACTCCTCTTACTAAGCAGTTGGGTGCACACTACAACCAACCACTCCTCTAACTAAATAGTAGGGTGCACACTACAACCAATCACTCCTCTGACTAAGCAGTAGGGTGCACACTACAACCAATCACTCCTCTGACTAAACAGTAGGGTGCACATTAGAACAAATCACTCCTCTGACGAAACAGTAGGGTGAACACTATAACCAATCATTCCTCTGACTAAACAGTAGGGTGCACAATACAACCAATCACTCCTCTGACGAAACAGTAGAGTGCACACTACAACCAATCACTCCTCTGATTAAACAGTAGAGTGCAGACTACAACCTATCACTCCTCTGTCTAAACAGTAGGGTGCACACTACAACCAATCACTCTTCTTATTAAACAGTAGGGTACACACTAAACCCAATCAATCCTCTGACTAAACAGTAGGATGCACACTACAACCAATCACTCCTCTGACTAAACAGTAGAGTGCAAACTACAACCCATCACTCCTCTGACTAAACAGTAGGATGCACACTACAACCAATCACTCCTCTAACTAAACACAAGGGTGCACACTACAACCAATCACTCTTCTGACTAAGCAATAGGGTACACACTAAAACCAATCACTCCTCTGACTAAACAGTAGGGTGCACAATACAACCAATCACTCCTCTGATTAAACAGTAGGGTACACACTAAAACCAGTCACTCCTCTGACTAAACAGTAGTGTGCACAATACAACTAATCACTCATCTGACTAAACAGTAGTAGGATACGCAGTACAACCAATCACTCCTGTGACTAAACAGTAGGGTGCACAATACAACCAATCACTCCTCTATCTAAACAGTCGGGTGTACACTACAACCAATCACTCCTCTGACTAAACCATAGGGTGCACACTGCAACCAATCACTCCTCGGACTAAACAGTAGTAGGGTCCACACTACAACCAATCACTCCTGTGACTAAACAGTAGGGTGCACACTACAACCTATCACTCCTCTAACTAAACAGTAGAGTGCACACTACAACCCATTACTCCTCTGACGAAACAGTAGGGTGCACATTACAAACAATCACTCTTCTGACTAAACAGTAGGGTGCACACTACAACCAATCACTCCTCTTACTAAGCAGTGGGGTGCACACTACAACCAATCACTCCTCTGACTAAACAGTAGGGTGCACATTAGAACCAATCACTTCTCTGACTAAACAGTAGGGTGAAAACTATAACCAATCATTCCTCTGACTAAACAGTAGGGTTCACAATACAACCAATCACTCCTCTGACGAAACAGTAGAATGCACACTACAACCAATCAATCCTCTGACTAAACTGTAGAGTGCACACTACAGCCTATCACTCCTCTGTCTAAACAGTAGGGTGCACACTACAACCAATCACTCTTCTTATTAAACAGTAGGGTACACACTAAACCCAATCACTCCTCTGACTAAACAGTAGGATGCACACTACAACCATTCACTCCTCTGACTAAACAGTAGAGTGCACACTACAACCCATCACTCCTTTGACGAAACAGTAGGGTGCACACTACAACCAATCACTCTACTCATTAAACAGTAGGATACACACTAAAACCAATCACTCCTCTGACTAAACAGTAGGATACACACTACAGCCAATCACTCCTCTGACTAAACAGTAGGATGCACACTACAACCAATCACTCCTCTGACTGAACAGTAGGGTGCACTCTACAACCAATCACTCCTCTTACTAAGCAGTGGGGTGCACACTACAACAAACCACTCCTCCAACTAAACAGTAGGGTGCACACTATAACCAATCATTCCTCTGACTAAACAGTAGGGTGCAGAATACAGCCAATCACTCCTTTGACGAAACAGTAGAGTGCACACTACAACCAATCACTCCTCTGACTAAACAGTAGGGTGCACACCACAACCAATCACTCCGCTGACTAAACAGTAGGATGCACAATACAACCAACTACTCTTCTGACTAATGAGTTGGGTGTACACTACAACCAATCACTCCTCTGACTACACAGTAGGGTGCACACTACAACCAATCACTCCTCTGACTAAACAGTAGGGTGCACTATACAGCCAATCACTCCTCTGACTAAACAGTAGAGTGCACACTACAACCAGTCACTCCTCTTACTAAGCAATATGGTGCATACTACACCCAATCACTCCTCTGACTAAGCAGTGGGGTGCACATTACAACCAACCAATCCTCTGACTAAGCAGTAAGGTGCACACTACAACCAATCACTCATCTGACTAAACAGTAAGGTGCATAATACAACCAATCACTCCTCTGACAAACAGTAGAGTGTACACTACAACCAATCACTCCTCTGACTAAATAATAGGGTACACACTACAACCAATCACTCCTCTGACTAAACAGTAGGATGCACGCTACAACCAATCACTCCCCTGTCTAAACAGTAAGATGCACGCTACAACCAATCACTCCTGTGACTAAACAGTATGGTGCACACTACAACCAATCACTCCTCTGTCTAAACAGTAGGGTGCACACTACAACCAATCACTCCTCTTACTAAGCAGTATGGTGCATACTACAACCAATCACTCCTCTTACTAAGTAGTGGGGTGCACACCACATCCAACCACTCCTCTGACTAAACAGTAGGGTTCACACTACAACCAATCACTCCTCTGACTAAACAGTATGGTGCACACTACAACCAATCACTCCTCTCACTAAACAGTAGGGTGCACACTACAACCAATCACTCCTCTGACGAAACAGTTAAGTGCACATTACAACCAACCACTCCTCTGACTAAACAGTAGGGTGCACACTACAACCAATCACTCTTTAGACTAAACAGTAGGATGCACAATACAACCAACTACTCTTCTGACTAATAAGTAGAGTGCACACTACAACCAATCACTCCTCTGACTAAACAGTAGGGTGCACACTACAGCCAATCACTCCTCTGACTAAACAGTAGGATGCACAGTACAATCAATCACTCCTCTGACTAAACAGTAGGGGGCATACTATAACCAATCACACCGCTGACTAAACAGTAGGATGCACAATACAACCAACTACTCTTCTGACTAATGAGTTGGGTGCACACTACAACCAATCACTCCTCTGACTAAACAGTAGGGTGCACACTACAGCCAATCACTCCTCTGACTAAACAGTAGGATGCACAGTACAATCAATCACTCCTTTGACTAAACAGTATGGTGCACACTACAACCAATCACTCCTCTGACTAAACAGTAGGGTGCAAAATACAACCAATCACTCCTCTAACTAAACAGTAGGGTGCATACTACAACCAATCACCCCTCTAACTAAACAGTAGGGTGCACACTACAACCAATCACTCTTCTGACTAAGCAGTAGGGTACAAACTAAAACCAATCATTACTCTAACTAAACAGTAGGATGCACAATGCAACCAACCACTCCTCTGACTAAACAATAGGGTACACACTACAACCAATCACTCCTCTGACTAAATAGTAGGGTACACACTAAAACCAATCACTCCTCTGACTAAACAGAAGGGTACACACTACAGCTAATCACTCCTCTGACTAAACAGTAGGATGCACACTACAACCAATCACTCTTCTTATTAAACAGTAGGGTGCTCACTACCGCCAATCACTTCTGTGACTAAACAGTAGGGTGCTCACAACAACCAATAACTCTTCTAACTAAACTGTAGTAGGATGCACAGTACAATCAGTCACTCCTGTGACTAAACAGTAGGGTGCACACTACAACCAATCACTCCTCTATCTAAACAGTAGAGTGCACACTACAACCAATCACTCCTCTGACTAAACAGTAGGGTGCACACTACAACCAATCACTCTTTAGACTAAACAGTAGGATGCACAATACAACCAACTACTCTTCTGACTAATAAGTTGGGTGCACACTACAACCAATCACTCCTCTGACTAAACAGTAGGGTGCACACTACAGCCAATCACTCCTCTGACTAAACAGTAGGATGCACAGTACAATCAATCACTCCTCTGACTAAACAGTAGGGGGCATACTATAACCAATCACACCGCTGACTAAACAGTAGGATGCACAATACAACCAACAACTCTTCTGACTAATGAGTTGGGTGCACACTACAACCAATCACTCCTCTGACTAAACAGTAGGGTGCACACTACAGCCAATCACTCCTCTGACTAAACAGTAGGATGCACAGTACAATCAATCACTCCTTTGACTAAACAGTATGGTGCACACTACAACCAATCACTCCTCTGACTAAACAGAAGGGTGCAAAATACAACCAATCACTCCTCTAACTAAACAGTAGAGTGCATACTACAACCAATCACCCCTCTAACTAAACAGTAGGGTGCACACTACAACCAATCACTCTTCTGACTAAGCAGTAGGGTACACACTAAAACCAATCATTACTCTAACTAAACAGTAGGATGCACAATGCAACCAACCACTCCTCTGACTAAACAATAGGGTACACACTACAACCAATCACTCCTCTGACTAAACAGTAGGGTACACACTAAAACCAATCACTCCTCTGACTAAACAGAAGGGTACACACTACAGCCAATCACTCCTCTGACTAAACAGTAGGATGCACACTACAACCAATCACTCTTCTTATTAAACAGTAGGGTGCTCACTACCGCCAATCACTTCTGTGACTAAACAGTAGGGTGCGCACAACAACCAATAACTCTTCTAACTAAACTGTAGTAGGATGCACAGTACAATCAGTCACTCCTGTGACTAAACAGTAGGGTGCACACTACAACCAATCACTCCTCTATCTAAACAGTAGAGTGCACACTACAACCAATCACTCCTCTGACTAAACAGGAGGGTGCGCCCTACAACCAATCACTCCTCTGACTAAACAGTAGTAGGGTCCACACTACAACCAATCACTCCTGTGACTAAGCAGTAGGGCGCACACTACAACCTATCACTCGTCTAACAAAGCAGTAGGGCGCACACTACAACCAATCACTCATCTGACTTAACAGTAGGGTACACACTAAAACCAATCACTTCTCTGACTAAACAGTAGGATGCACACTACAACCAATCACTCCTCTGACTAAACAGTAGAGTGCACACTACAACCCATCACTTCTCTGATTAAACAGTAGGGTGCACACTACAACCAATCACTATTCTTATTAAACAGTAGGGTACACACTAAAACCAATCACTTCTCTGACTAAACAGTAAGATGCACAATACAACCAATCACTCCTCTGACTAAACAGTAGAGTGCACACTACAACCCATCACTCCTCTGACTAAACAGTAGGGTGCACACTACAACCAATCACTCTTCTTATTAAACAGTAGGGTACACACTAAAACCAATCACTCCTCTGACTAAACAGTAGGGTACACACTAAAACCAATCACTCCTCTGACTAAACAGTAGGGTACACACTACAGCCAATCACTCCTCTGACTAAACAGTAGGATGCACACTACAACCAATCACTCCTCTGACTAAACAATAGGGTGTACACTACAACCAATCACTCCTCTGACTAAACAGTAGGCTGCACACTACAACCAATCACTCCTCTGACTAAACAGTATGGTGCACACTACAACCAATCACTCCTCTCACTAAACAGTAGGGTGCACACTACAACCAATCACTCCTCTGACGAAACAGTTAAGTGCACATTACAACCAACCACTCCTCTGACTAAACAGAAGGGTGCACAATACAACCAATAACTCTTTAGACTAAACAGTAGAGTGCATACTACAACCAATCACTCCGCTGACTAAACAGTAGGATGCATAATACAACCAACTACTCTTCTGACTAATAAGTTGGGTGCACACTACAACCAATCACTCCTCTGACTAAACAGTAGGGTGCACACTACAGCCAATTACTCCTCTGACTAAACAGTAGGATGCACAGTACAATCAATCACTCCTCTGACTAAACAGTAGGGGGCATACTATAACCAATCACACCGCTGACTAAACAGTAGGATGCACAATACAACCAACTACTCTTCTGACTAATGAGTTGGGTGCACACTACAACCAATCACTCCTCTGACTAAACAGTAGGGTGCACACTACAGCCAATCACTCCTCTGACTAAACAGTAGGATGCACAGTACAATCAATCACTCCTTTGACTAAACAGTATGGTGCACACTACAACCAATCACTCCTCTGACTAAACAGTAGGGTGCAAAATACAACCAATCACTCCTCTAACTAAACAGTAGGGTGCATACTACAACCAATCACCCCTCTAACTAAACAGTAGGGTGCACACTACAACCAATCACTCTTCTGACTAAGCAGTAGGGTACACACTAAAACCAATCATTACTCTAACTAAACAGTAGGATGCACAATGCAACCAACCACTCCTCTGACTAAACAATAGGGTACACACTACAACCAATCACTCCTCTGACTAAACAGTAGGGTACACACTAAAACCAATCACTCCTCTGACTAAACAGAAGGGTACACACTACAGCCAATCACTCCTCTGACTAAACAGTAGGATGCACACTACAACCAATCACTCTTCTTATTAAACAGTAGGGTGCTCACTACCGCCAATCACTTCTGTGACTAAACAGTAGGGTGCGCACAACAACCAATAACTCTTCTAACTAAACTGTAGTAGGATGCACAGTACAATCAGTCACTCCTGTTACTAAACAGTAGGGTGCACACTACAACCAATCACTCCTCTATCTAAACAGTAGAGTGCACACTACAACCAATCACTCCTCTGACTAAACAGGAGGGTGCGCCCTACAACCAATCACTCCTCTGACTAAACAGTAGAAGGGTCCACACTACAACCAATCACTCCTGTGACTAAACAGTTGAGTGCACACTACAACCCATCACTTCTCTGATTAAACAGTAGGGCGCACACTACAACCTATCACTCGTCTAACAAAGCAGTAGGGCTTACACTACAACCAATCACTCATCTGACTTAACAGTAGGGTACACACTAAAACCAATCACTTCTCTGACTAAACAGTAGAGTGCACACTACAACCCATCACTTCTCTGATTAAACAGTAGGGTGCACACTACAACCAATCACTCTTCTTATTAAACAGTAGGGTACACACTAAAACCAATCACTTCTCTGACTAAACAGTAAGATGCACACTACAACCAATCACTCCTCTGACTAAACAGTAGAGTGCACACTACAACCCATCACTCCTCTGACTAAACAGTAGGGTGCACACTACAACCAATCACTCTTCTTATTAAACAGTAGGGTACACACTAAAACCAATCACTCCTCTGACTAAACAGTAGGGTACACACTACAACCAATCACTCCTCTGACTAAACAGTAGGGTACACACTACAGCCAATCACTCCTCTGACTAAACAGTAGGATGCACACTACAACCAATCACTCCTCTGACTAAACAATAGGGTGTACACTACAACCAATCACTCCTCTTACTAAGCAGTAGGGTGCACACTACAACCAACCACTCCTCTAACTAAACAGTAGGGTGCACACTACAACCAATCACTCATCTGACGAAACAGTAGGGTGCACACTACAACCAATCACTCCTCTGACTAAGCAGTAGGGTGCACACTACAACCAATCACTCCTCTGACTAAACAGTAGGGTGCACACTACAACCAATCACTCTTCTGACTAAACAGTAGGGTGCATACTACAACCAATCACTCCTGCGACTGAACAGTAGGGTGCACACTACAACCAATTACTCTTCTGACTAAAAGTAGGGTGTACACTACAACCAATCACTCCTCTGACTAAACAGTGGGGCGCACACTACAACCAATCACTGTTCTGATAAAACAGTAGGGTGCACACTACAACCAATCACTCCTCTGACTAAACAGTAGGGTGCACATTACAACCAATCACTCCTCTGACTAACCAGTAGTGTACACACTACAACCAATCACTCCTCTGACTAAACAGAAGGGTGCACACTACAGCCAATCACTCCTCTGACTAAATAGTAGGATGCACAGTACCACCAATCACTCCTCTAACAAACCGGTAGGGTGCACACTACAACCAATCACTCCTCTGACTAAACAGTATGGTGCGCACTACTAGCAATCACTCTTCTGACTAAACAGTAGGGTGCACACTACAGCCAATCACTCCTCTGACTAAACAGTAGGATGCACACTACAACCAATCACTCTTCTTATTAAACAGTAGGGTGCTCACTACCGCCAATCACTTCTGTGACTAAACAGTATGGTGCGCACAACAACCAATAACTCTTCTAACAAAACAGTAGTAGGATGCACAGTACAATCAGTCACTCCTGTGACTAAACAGTAGGGTGCACACTACAACCAATCATTCCTCTATCTAAACAGTAGAGGGCACACTACAACCAATCACTCCTCTGACTAAACAGGAGGGTGCGCCCTACAACCAATCACTCCTCTGACTAAACAGTAGTAGGGTCCACACTACAACCAATCACTCCTGTGACTAAGCAGTAGGGCGCACACTACAACCTATCACTCGTCTAACAAAGCAGTAGGGCTTACACTACAACCAATCACTCCTCTGACTTAACAGTAGGGTACACACTAAAACCAATCACTTCTCTGACTAAACAGTAGGATGCACACTACAACCAATCACTCCTCTGACTAAACAGTAGAGTGCACACTACAACCCATCACTTCTCTGATTAAACAGTAGGGTGCACACTACAACCAATCACTCTTCTTATTAAACAGTAGGGTACACACAAAAACCAATCACTTCTCTGACTAAACAGTAAGATTCACACTACAACCAATCACTCCTCTGACTAAACAGTAGAGTGCACACTACAACCCATCACTCCTCTGACTAAACAGTAGGGTGCACACTACAACCACTCACTCTTCTTATTAAACAGTAGGGTACACACTAAAACCAATCACACCTCTGACTAAACAGTAGGGTACACACTAAAACAAATCACTCCTCTGACTAAACAGTAGGGTGCACACTACAGCCAATCACTCCTCTGACTAAACAGTAGGATGCACACTACAACCAATCACTCCTCTGACTAAACAATAGGGTGTACACTACAACCAATCACTCCTCTTACTAAGCAGTAGGGTGCACACTACAACCAACCACTCCTCTAACTAAACAGTAGGGTGCACACCACAACCAATCACTCATCTGACTAAACAGTAGGGTGCACACTACAACCAATCACTCCTCTGACTAAGCAGTAGGGTGCACACTACAACCAATCACTCCTCTGACTAAACAGTAGGGTGCACACTACAACCAATCACTCTTCTGACTAAACAGTAGGGTGCATACTACAACCAATCACTCCTGCGACTGAACAGTAGGGTGCACACTACAACCAATTACTCTTCTGACTAAACAGTAGGGTGTACACTACAACCAATCACTCCTCTGACTAAACAGTGGGGCGCACACTACAACCAATCACTGTTCTGATAAAACAGTAGGGTGCACACTACAACCAATCACTCCTCTGACTAAACAGTAGGGTGCACATTACAACCAATCACTCCTCTGACTAACCAGTAGTGTACACACTACAACCAATCACTCCTCTGACTAAACAGAAGGGTGCACACTACAGCCAATCACTCCTCTGACTAAATAGTAGGATGCCCAGTACCACCAATCACTCCTCTGACTAAACAGTATGGTGCGCACTACTAGCAATCACTCTTCTGACTAAACAGTAGGGTGCTCACTACCGCCAATCACTTCTGTGACTAAACAGTAGGGTGCGCACAACAACCAATAACTCTTCTAACTAAACATTAGTAGGATGCACATTACAATCAGTCACTCCTGTGACTAAACAGTAGAGTGCACACTACAACCAATCACTCCTCTATCTAAACAGTAGAGTGCACACTACAACCAATCACTCCTCTGACTAAACAGGAGGGTGCGCCCTACAACCAATCACTCCTCTGACTAAACAGTAGTAGGGTCCACACTACAACCAATCACTTATTTGACTAAGCAGTAGGGCGCACACTACAACCTATCACTCGTCTAACAAAGCAGTAGGGCTTACACTACAACCAATCACTCCTCTGACTTAACAGTAGGGTACACACTAAAACCAATCACTTCTCTGACTAAACAGTAGGATGCACACTACAACCAATCACTCCTCTGACTAAACAGTAGAGTGCACACTACAACCCATCACTTCTCTGATTAAACAGTAGGGTGCGCACTACTAGCAATCACTCTTCTGACTAAACAGTAGGGTGCACACTACAACCAATCACTCCTGTGACTAAACAGTAGGGTACACACTAAAACCAATCACTCCTCTGACTAAACAGTATGGTGCACACTACAACCCATCACTCCTCTGACGAAACAGTAGGGTGCACACTACAACCAATCACTCTTCTTATTAAACAGTAGGATACACACTAAAACCAATTACTCCTCTGACTAAACAGTAGGATACACACTAGAGCCAATCACTACTCTGACTAAACAGTAGGATGCACACTACAACCAATCACTCCTCTGACTAAACAGTAGAGTGCACACTACAACCCATCACTTCTCTGATTAAACAGTAGGGTGCACACTACAACCAATCACTCTTCTTATTAAACAGTAGGGTACACACTAAAACCAATCACTTCTCTGACTAAACATTAAGATGCACACTACAAGCAATCACTCCTCTGACTAAACAGTAGAGTGCACACTACAACCCATCACTCCTCTGACTAAACAGTAGGGTGCACACTACAACCAATCACTCTTCTTATTAAACAGTAGGGTACAAACTAAAACCAATCACTCCTCTGACTAAACAGTAGGGTACACACTAAAACCAATCACTCCTCTGACTAAACAGTAGGGTACACACTACAGCCAATCACTCCTCTGACTAAACAGTAGGATGCACACTACAACCAATCACTCCTCTGACTAAACAATAGGGTGTACACTACAACCAATCACTCCTCTTACTAAGCAGTAGGGTGCACACTAATACCAACCACTCCTCTAACTAAACAGTAGGGTGCACACTACAACCAATCACTCATCTGACTAAACAGTAGGGTGCACACTACAACCAATCACTCCTCTGACTAAGCAGTAGGGTGCACACTACAACCAATCACTCCTCTGACTAAACAGTAGGGTGCACACTACAACCAATCACTCCTCTGACTAAACAGTAGGGTGCATACTACAACCAATCACTCCTGCGACTGAACAGTAGGGTGCACACTACAACCAATTACTCTTCTGACTAAACAGTAGGGTGTACACTACAACCAATCACTCCTCTGACTAAACAGTGGGGCGCACACTACAACCAATCACTGTTCTGATAAAACAGTAGGGTGCACACTACAACCAATCACTCATCTGACTAAACAGTAGGGTGCACATTACAACCAATCACTCCTCTGACTAACCAGTAGTGTACACACTACAACCAACCACTCCTCTGACTAAACCGAAGGGTGCACACTACAGCCAATCACTCCTCTGACTAAACAGTGGGGTGCACACTACAACCAATCACTGTTCTGACAAAACAGTAGGGTGCACACTACAACCAATCACTCCTGCGAATAAACAGTAAGGTGCACACTACAACCAATTACTCTTCAGACTAAACAGTAGGGTGCACACTACAACCAATCACTCCTCTGACTAAAAGTGGGGTGCACACTACAACCAATCACTGTTCTGACAAAACAGTAGGGTGCACACTACAACCAATCACTCCTGCGACTAAACAGTAAGGTGCACACTACAACCAATTACTCTTCTGACTAAACAGTAGGGTGTACACTACAACCAATCACTCCTCTGACTAAACAGTGGGGTGCACACTACAACCAATCACTGTTCTGATAAAACAGTAGGGTGCACACTACAACCAATCACTCCTCTGACTAAACAGTAGGGTGCACATTACAACCAATCACTCCTCTGACTAACCAGTAGTGTACACACTACAACCAATCACTCCTCTGACAAAACAGAAGGGTGCACACTACAGCCAATCACTCCTCTGACTAAATAGTAGGATGCACAGTACCACCAATCACTCCTCTAACAAATCAGTAGGGTGCACACTACAAGCAATCACTCCTCTGACTAAACAGTATGGTGCGCACTACTAGCAATCACTCTTCTGACTAAACAGTAGGGTGCACACTACAACCAATCACTCCTGTGACTAAACAGTAGGGTACACACTAAAACCAAACACTCCTCTGACTAAACAGTATGGTGCACACTACAACCAATCACTCCTCTGACTAAACAGTATGGTGCGCCCTACTAGCAATCACTCTTCTGATTAAACTGTAGGATGCACACTACAACCCATCACTCCTCTGACGAAACAGTAGGGTGCACACTACAACCAATCACTCTTCTTATTAAACAGTAGGATACACACTAAAACCAATTACTCCTCTGACTAAACAGTAGGATGCACACTACAACCAATCACTCCTCTGACTAAACAGTAATGTGCACACTACAACCAATCACTCCTCTTACTAAGCAGTGGGGTGCATACTACAACCAACCACTCCTCTAACTAAACAGTAGGGTGCACACTATAACCAATGATTCCTCTGCTTAAACAGTAGGGTGCAGAATACAACCAATCACTCCTCTGACGATATAGTAGAGTGCACACTACAACCAATCACTCCTCTGACTAAACAGTATGGTGTACACTACAACCAGACACTCCTCTGACTACACAGTAGGGTGCACACTACAACCAATCACCCTTTTGACTAAACAGTAGGGTGCACACTACAACCAATCACTCCTCTGACTAAACAGTAGGGTGCACAATACAACCAATCACTCCTCTGACTAAACAGTGGGGTGCACACTACAACCAATCACTGTTCTGACAAAACAGTAGGGTGCACACTACAACCAATCACTCCTGCGACTAAACAGTAAGGTGCACACTACAACCAATTACTCTTCAGACTAAACAGTAGGGTGCACACTACAACCAATCACTCCTCTGACTAAAAGTGGGGTGCACACTACAACCAATCACTGTTCTGACAAAACAGTAGGGTGCACACTACAACCAATCACTCCTGCGACTAAACAGTAAGGTGCACACTACAACCAATTACTCTTCTGTCTAAACAGTAGGGTGTACACTACAACCAATCACTCCTCTGACTAAACAGTGGGTGCACACTACAACCAATCACTGTTCTGATAAAACAGTAGGGTGCACACTACAACCAATCACTCCTCTGACTAAACAGTAGGGTGCACATTACAACCAATCACTCCTCTGACTAACCAGTAGTGTACACACTACAACCAATCACTCCTCTGACAAAACAGAAGGGTGCACACTACAGCCAATCACTCCTCTGACTAAATAGTAGGATGCACAGTACCACCAATCACTCCTCTAACAAACCAGTAGGGTGCACACTACAAGCAATCACTCCTCTGACTAAACAGTATGGTGCGCACTACTAGCAATCACTCTTCTGACTAAACAGTAGGGTGCACACTACAACCAATCACTCCTGTGACTAAACAGTAGGGTACACACTAAAACCAAACACTCCTCTGACTAAACAGTATGGTGCACACTACAACCAATCACTCCTCTGACTAAACAGTATGGTGCGCCCTACTAGCAATCACTCTTCTGATTAAACTGTAGGATGCACACTACAACCCATCACTCCTCTGACGAAACAGTAGGGTGCACACTACAACCAATCACTCTTCTTATTAAACAGTAGGATAGACACTAAAACCAATTACTCCTCTGACTAAACAGTAGGATGCACACTACAACCAATCACTCCTCTGACTAAACAGTAATGTGCACACTACAACCAATCACTCCTCTTACTAAGCAGTGGGGTGCATACTACAACCAACCACTCCTCTAACTAAACAGTAGGGTGCACACTATAACCAATGATTCCTCTGCTTAAACAGTAGGGTGCAGAATACAACCAATCACTCCTCTGACGATAAAGTAGAGTGCACACTACAACCAATCACTCCTCTGACTAAACAGTATGGTGTACACTACAACCAGACACTCCTCTGACTACACAGTAGGGTGCACACTACAACCAATCACCCTTTTGACTAAACAGTAGGGTGCACACTACAACCAATCACTCCTCTGACTAAACAGTAGGGTGCACAATACAACCAATCACTCCTCTGACTAAACAGTAGAGTGCAAACTACAACCAGTCACTCCTCTTACTAAGCAATATGGTGCATACTACAACCAATCACTCCTCTGACTAAGCAGTGGGGTGCACACTACAACCAACCACTCCTCTGACTAAACAGTAGGGTGCACACTATAACCAATCATTCCTCTGCCTAAACAGTAGGGTGCAGAATACAACCAATCACTCCTCTGACGAAATAGTAGAGTGCACACTACAACCAATCACTCCTCTGACTAAACAGTAGGGTGCACACTACAACCAGTCACTCTTCTGACTAAACAATAAGGTGCACACTACAACCAATCACCTCTTTGACTAAACAGTAGAGTGCACACTACAACCAATCACACCTCTAACTAAACAGTAGGGTGCACACCACATCCAATCACTCCTCTGACTAAACAATAGAGTGCACACTACAACCAATCACTCCTCTGACTAAACAGTAGAGTGTACACTACAACCAATCACTCATCTGACTAAACAGTAGTGTGTACACTACAACCAATCACTCCTTTGACTAAACAGTAGGGTGCACACTACAACCAGTCACTCCTCTGACTACACAGTAGGCTGCACAATACAACCAATCACCCTTTTGACTAAACAATAGGGTGCACACTACAACCAATCACTCCTCTGACTAAACAGTAGGGTGCACAATAGAACCAATCACTCCTCCGACTAAACAGTAGAGTGCACACTACAACCAATCACTCCTCTGACTAAACAGTAGGGTGCACACTACAACCAATCACTCCTATGACTAAACAGTAGAGTGCACACTACAACCAATCACTCCCCTGACTAAACAGTAGGGTGCACACTAAAACCACCCACTCCTCTAACTAAACAGTAGGGTGCACATTGCAACCAGTCACTCCTCTCACTAAACAGTAGGGTGCACACTACATCTAATCACTCCTCGGAATAAACAGTAGGGTGCACAACACAACCAATCATTCCTCTGACTAAACAGTATAGTGCACACTACAACCAATCACTCCTCTGACTAACCAGTAGGTTGCACACTACAGCCAATCGTTCCTCTGACTAAACAGTAGGGTGTACACTACAACCAATCACTCCTCTGAGTAAACAGTAGGGTTCACACTACAACGAATCACTGCTCTGATTAAGAAGTAAGGTTCACACTACAACCAATCACTCTTCTGACTAAACAGTAGGGTGCACACTACAACCAATCACTCATCTGACTAAACACTAGGGTGAACACTACAACCAATCACTACTCTGACTAAACAATAGGATGCACACTACAACCAATTACTATTCTGACTAAACAGTAGGGTGCACACTACAACCAATCACTCCTCTGACTAAACAGTAGTAGGATGCACAGTACAACCAGTCACTCCTGTGACTAAACAGTAGGGTGCACACTACAACCAATCACTCCTCTATCTAAACAGTAGTGTGCACACTACAACCAATCACTCCTCTGTCTAAACAGTAGGGTGCGCCCTACAACCAGTCACTCCTCTTACTAAACAGTAGTAGGGTCCACACTACAACAAATCACTCCTGTGACTAAGCAGTAGGGTGCACACTACAACCTATCACTCGTCTAACTAAACAGTAGAGTGCACACCACAACCCATTACTCCTCGGACGAAACAGTAGGATCACTCTTCTGACTAAGCAGTAGGGCGCACACTACAACCAATCACTCGTCTAACTAAACAGTAGAGTGCACACTGCAACCCATTATTCTTCCGACGAAACAGTAGGGTGCACATTACAAACAATCACTCTTCTGACTAAGCAGTAGGGCGCACACTACAACCAATCACTCCTCTGACTAAACAGTAGAGTACACACTAAAACCAATCACTCCTCTGACTAAACAGTAGGATGCACACTACAACCAATCACTCCTCTGACTAAACAGTAGGTTGCACACTACAACCACTCATTCCTCTGACTAAACAGTAGGGTGCACAATGCAACCAATCACTCCTCTGACGAAACAGTAAGATGCATACTACAACCAATCACTCCTCTGACTAAACAGTAGACTGCACACTACAACCCATCACTCCTCCGACTAAACAGTAGGGTGCACACTACAACCAATCATTCGTCTGACTAAACAGTAGGGTGCACAATGCAACCAATCACTCCTCTGACGAAACAGTAGAGTGCACACTACAACCAATCACTCCTCTGACTAAACAGTAGAGTGCACACTACAACCCATCATTCCTCTGACTAAGCAGTAGGGTGCACACTACAACCAATCACTCTTCTTATTAAACAGTACCGTACACACTAAAACCAATCACTCCTCTGACTAAACAGTAGGATGCACACTACAACAAATCACTCCTCTGACTAAACAATAGGGTGCACACTACAACCAATCACTCCTCTTACTAAGCAGTAGGGTGCACACTACAACCAACCACTCCTCTAACTAAACAGAAGGGTGCACACTACAACCAATCACTCCTCTGACTAAGCAGTAGGGTGCACACTACAATTAATCACTCCTCTGACTAAACAGTAGGGTGCACACTACAACCAATCACTACTCTGACTAAACAGTAGGGTGCATACAACAACCAATCACTCCGATGACTAAACAGTAGGATGCACACTACAACCAATTACTCTTCTGACTAAACATTAGGGTGCACACTACAACCAATCACTCCTCTCACTAAACAGTAGGGTGCACACTACAACCAATCACTCCTCTGACGAAACAGTAGAGTGCACACTACAACCAATCACTCCTCTGACTAAACAGTAGAGTGCACACTACAACCAATCACTCCTCTGACTAAACAGTAGTGTGCACACTACAACCAATAACTCCTCTGACTAAACAGTAGGCTGCACACTACAACCATTCACTCCTCTGACTAAACAGTAGGGTGCACACTACAACCATTCACTCCTCTGACTAAGCAGTAGGGTGCACACTACAACCAATCACTCCTCTGTCTAAACAGTAGGGGTCATACTACAACCAATCACTCCGCTGACTAAACCTTAGGGTGCACATTACAGCCAATCACTCCTCTGAGTAAACAGTAGGGTTCACACTACAACGAATCACTGCTCTGATTAAGAAGTAAGGTTCACACTACAACCAATCACTCTTCTGACTAAACAGTAGGGTGCACACTACAACCAATCACTCATCTGACTAAACAGTAGGGTGAACACTACAACCAATCACTACTCTGACTAAACAATAGGAAGCACACTACAACCAATTACTATTCTGACTAAACAGTAGGGTGCACACTACAACCAATCACTCCTCTGACTAAACAGTAGTAGGATGCACAGTACAACCAGTCACTCCTGTGACTAAACAGTAGGGTGCACACTACAACCAATCACTCCTCTATCTAAACAGTAGTGTGCACACTACAACCAATCACTCCTCTGACTAAACAGTAGGGTGCGCCCTACAACCAGTCACTCCTCTTACTAAACAGTAGTAGGGTCCACACTACAACAAATCACTCCTGTGACTAAGCAGTAGGGTGCACACTACAACCTATCACTCGTCTAACTAAACAGTAGAGTGCACACCACAACCCATTACTCCTAGGACGAAACAGTAGGGTGCACATTACAAACAATCACTCTTCTGACTAAGCAGTAGGGCGCACACTACAACCAATCACTCGTCTAACTAAACAGTAGAGTGCACACTACAACCCATTATTCTTCCGACGAGACAGTATGGTGCACATTACAAACAATCACTCTTCTGACTAAGCAGTAGGGCGCACACTACAACCAATCACTCCTCTGACTAAACAGTAGAGTACACACTAAAACCAATCACTCCTCTGACTAAACAGTAGGATGCACACTACAACCAATCACTCCTCTGACTAAACAGTAGGTTGCACACTACAACCACTCATTCCTCTGACTAAACAGTAGGGTGCACAATACAACCAATCACTCCTCTGACGAAACAGTAAGATGCATACTACAACCAATCACTCCTCTGACTAAACAGTAGACTGCACACTACAACCCATCACTCCTCCGACTAAACAGTAGGATGCACACTACAACCAATCATTCGTCTGACTAAACAGTAGGGTGCACAATGCAACCAATCACTCCTCTGACGAAACAGTAGAGTGCACACTACAACCAATCACTCCTCTGACTAAACAGTAGAGTGCACACTACAACCCATCATTCCTCTGACTAAGCAGTAGGGTGCACACTACAACCAATCACTCTTCTTATTAAACAGTACCGTACACACTAAAACCAATCACTCCTCTGACTAAACAGTAGGATGCACACTACAACAAATCACTCCTCTGACTAAACAATAGGGTGCACACTACAACCAATCACTCCTCTTACTAAGCAGTAGGGTGCACACTACAACCAACCACTCCTCTAACTAAACAGAAGGGTGCACACTACAACCAATCACTCCTCTGACTAAGCAGTAGGGTGCACACTACAATTAATCACTCCTCTGACTAAACAGTAGGGTGCACACTACAACCAATCACTACTCTGACTAAACAGTAGGGTGCATACAACAACCAATCACTCCGATGACTAAACAGTAGGATGCACACTACAACCAATTACTCTTCTGACTAAACATTAGGGTGCACACTACAACCAATCACTCCTCTCACTAAACAGTAGGGTGCACACTACAACCAATCACTCCTCTGACGAAACAGTAGAGTGCACACTACAACCAATCACTCCTCTGACTAAACAGTAGAGTGCACACTACAACCAATCACTCCTCTGACTAAACAGTAGTGTGCACACTACAACCAATAACTCCTCTGACTAAACAGTAGGCTGCACACTACAACCATTCACTCCTCTGACTAAACAGTAGGGTGCACACTACAACCATTCACTCCTCTGACTAAGCAGTAGGGTGCACACTACAACCAATCACTCCTCTGTCTAAACAGTAGGGGTCATACTACAACCAATCACTCCGCTGACTAAACCTTAGGGTGCACATTACAGCCAATCACTCCTCTGACTAAACAGTAGGATGCACAGTACAATCAATCACTCCTGTGACTAAACAGTATGGTGCACACTACAACCAATCACTCCTCTGACTAAACAGTAGAGTGCAAACTACAACCAATCACTCCTCTGACTAAACAGTAGTGTGCACACTACAACCAATAACTCCTCTGACTAAACAGTAGGGTGCACACTACAACCATTCACTCCTCTGACTAAACAGTAGGGTGCACACTACAACCATTCACTCCTCTGACTAAGCAGTAGGGTGCACACTACAACCAATCACTCCTCTGACTAAACAGTAGGGGTCATACTACAACCAATCACTCCGCTGACTAAACCTTAGGGTGCACATTACAGCCAATCACTCCTCTGACTAAACAGTAGGATGCACAGTACAATCAATCACTCCTGTGACTAAACAGTATGGTGCACACTACAACCAATCACTCCTCTGACTAAATAGTAGGGTGCACACTACAATCAATCACTCCTCTAACTAAACAGTAGGGTGCACACTACAACCAATTACTCCTCTGACGAAACAGTAGAATGCACACTACAACCAATCACTCATCTGACGAAACAGTAGAGTGCACACTACAACCAATCACTCCTCTGACTAAACAGTAGTGTGCACACTACAACCAATAACTCCTGTGACTAAACAGTAGGGTGCACACTACAACCATTCACTCCTCTGACTAAACAGTAGGGTGCACACTACAACCATTCACTCCTCTGACTAAGCAGTAGGGTGCACACTACAACCAATCACTCCTCTGACTAAACAGTAGGGGGCATACTACAACCAATCACTCCGCTGACTAAACCGTAGGGTGCACATTACAGCCAATCACTCCTCTGACTAAAAAGTAGGATGCACAGTACAATCAATCACTCCTGTGACTAAACAGTATGGTGAACACTACAACCAATCACTATTCTAACTAAACAGTAGGGTGCACACTACAACCAATCACTCCTCTGACGAAACAGTAGAATGCACACTACAACCAATCACTCCTCTGACGAAACAGTAGAGTGCACACTACAACCAATCACTCCTCTGACTAAACAGTAGTGTGCACACTACAACCAATAACTCCTGTGACTAAACAGTAGGGTGCACACTACAACCAATCACTCCTCTAACTAAACAGTAGGGTTCACACTACAACCAATCACTCTTCTGACTAAGCATTAGTGTAAACACTAAAACCAATCACTACTCTGACTAAACAGTAGGATGCACAATACAACCAACCACTCCTCTGACTAAACAGTAGGGTACACACTACAACCAATCACTCCTCTGACTAAACAGTAGGGTACACACTAAAACCAATCACTCGTCTGACTAAACAGTAGGGTACACACTACAGCCAATAACTCCTCAGACTAAATAGTAGGATGCACACTACAAGCAATCACTCTTCTTATTAAACAGTAGGGTGCTCACTACCGCCAATCACTTCTGTGACTAAACAGTAGGGTGCACACAACAACCAATCACTCTTCTGACTAAACAGTAGTAGGATGCACAGTACAATCAGTCAGACCTGTGACTAAACAGTAGGGTGCACACTACAACCAATCACTCCTCTATCTAAACAGTAGGGTGCACACTACAACTAATCACTCCTCTGACTAAACTGTAGGGTGCACACTACAACCAATCACTCCTCTGACGAAACAGTAGAGTGCACACTACAACCAATCACTCCTCTGACTAAACAGTAGAGTGCACACTACAACCAATCACTCCTCTGACTAAACAGTAGGGTGCACACTACAACCAATCACTCCTCTGACGAAACAGTAGAGTGCACACTACAACCAATCACTTCTCTGACTAAACAGTAGAGTGCACACTACAACCAATCACTCCTCTGACTAAACAGTAGTGTGCACACTACAACCAATAACTCCTCTGACTAAACAGTAGGGTGCACACTACAACCATTCACTCCTCTGACTAAACAGTAGGGTGCACACTACAACCATTCACTCCTCTGACTAAGCAGTAGGGTGCACACTACAACCAATCACTCCTATGACTAAACAGTAGGGGGCATACTACAACCAATCACTCCGCTGACTAAACCGTAGGGTGCACATTACAGCCAATCACTCCTCTGACTAAACAGTAGGATGCACATTACAATCAATCACTCCTATGACTAAACAGTATGGTGAACACTACAACCAATCACTCCTCTGACTAAATAGTAGTGTGCACACTACAACCAATCACTAATCTAACTAAACAGTAGGGTGCACACTACAACCAATCACTCCTCTAACTAAACAGTAGGGTGCACACTACAACCAATCACTCTTCTGACTAAGCAGTAGGGTACACACTAAAACCAATCACTACTCTGACTAAACAGTAGGATGCACAATACAACCAACCACTCCTCTGACTAAACAGTAGGGTACACACTACAACCAATCACTCCTCTGACTAAACAGTAGGGTACACACTAAAACCAATCACTCCTCTGACTAAACAGTAGGGTACACACTACAGCCAATCACTCCTCTGACTAAATAGTAGGATGCACACTACAAGCAATCACTCTTCTTATTAAACAGTAGGGTGCTCACTACCGCCAATCACTTCTGTGACTAAACAGTAGGGTGCACACAACAACCAATCACTCTTCTGACTAAACAGTAGTAGGATGCACAGTACAATCAGTCACACCTGTGACTAAACAGTAGGGTGCTCACTACCGCCAATCACTTCTGTGACTAAACAGTAGGGTGCACACAACAACCAATCACTCTTCTGACTAAACAGTAGTAGGATGCACAGTACAATCAATCACACCTGTGACTAAACAGTAGGGTGCACACTACAACCAATCACTCCTCTGACTAAACAGTAGGGTGCGCCCTACAACCAATCACTCCCCTGACTAAACAGTAGTAGGGTCCACACTACAACCAATCCCTCCTGTGACTAAGCAGTAGGGTGCACACTACAACCTATCACTCCTCTGACTAAACAGTAGAGTGCACACTAAAACCAATCATTTCTCTGACTAAACAGTAGGATGCACACTACAACCAATCACTCCTCTGACTAAACAGTAGAGTGCACACTACAACCCATCACTTCTCTGATTAAACAGTAGGGTGCACACTACAACCAATCACTCTTCTTATTAAACAGTAGGGTACACACTAAAACCAATCATTTCTCTGACTAAACATTAGGGTGCACACTACAGCCAATCACTCCTCTGGCTAAACAGTAGGATGCACAGTACAACCAATCACTCCTCTAACAAACCAGTAGGGTGCACACTACAACCAATCATTCCTCTGACTAAACAGTAGGGTGCACACTACAACCAATCACTCCTCTAACTAAACACTAGGGTGCACACTACAACCAATCACTCTTCTGACTAAGCAATAGGTTACACACTAAAACCAATCACTCCTCTGACTAAACAGTAGGGTGAACAATACAACCAATCACTCCTCTGATTAAACAGTAGGGTACACACTAAAACCAATCACTCCTCTGAGTAAACAGTAGTGTGCACACTACAGTCAATCACTCCTGTGACTAAACAGAAGGGTGCGCACTACATCTAATCACTCTTCTGACTAAACAGTAGTAGGATGCACAGTACCACCAATCATTCCTGTGTCTAAACAGAAGGGTGCACACTACAACCAATCACATCTCTAACTAAACAGTAGGGTGCACACTACAACCAATCACTCCTCTGACTAAACAGTAGGGTGCACACTGCAACCAATCACTCCTCTGACTAAACAGTAGTAGGGTCCACACTACAACCAATCACTCCTGTGACTAAACAGTAGGGTGCACACTACAACATATCACTCCTCTAACTAAACAGCAGAGTGCACACTACAACCCATTACTCCTCTGAGGATACAGTGTGGTGCACATTACAAACAATCACTCTTCTGACTAAACAGTAGGGTGCACACTACAACCAATACATCCTCTTACTAAGCAGTGGGGTGCACACTACAACCAACCACTCCTCTAACTAAACAGTAGGATGCACACTACAACCAATCACTCCTCTGACTAAACAGTAGGGTGCACATTAGAACCAATCACTCCTCTGACTAAACAGTAGGGTGCACAATACAACCAATCACTCCTCTGACGAAACAGTAGAGTGCACACTACAACCAATCACTCCTCTGACTAAACAGTAGAGTGCACACTACAACCTATCACTCCTCTGTCTAAACAGTAGGGTGCACACTACAACCAATCACTCTTCTTATTAAACAGTAGGGTACACACTAAACCCAAACACTCCTCTGACTAAACAGTAGGATGCACACTACAACGAATCACTCCTCTGACTAAACAGTAGAGTGCACACTACAACCCATCATTCCTCTGACTAAACAGTAGGGTGCACACTACAACCAATCACTATTCTAACTAAACAGTAGGGTGCACACTACAACCAATCACTCCTCTGACTAAACAGTAGGGTGTACACTACAACCAATCACTCTTCTGACTAAGCAGTAGGGTACACACTAAAACCAATCACTACTCTGACTAAACAGTATGGTACACACTACAACCAATCACTCCTCTGACTAAACAGTAGAGTACACACTAAAACCAATCACTCCTCTGACTAAACAGTAGGGTACACACTACAGCCAATCACTCCTCTGACTAAACAGTAGGATGCACACTACAACCAATCACTCTTCTTATTAAACAGAAGGGTGCACACAACAACCAATCACTCTTCTGACTAAACAGTAGTAGGATGCATAGTACAATCAGTCACTCCTATGACTAAACAGTAGGGTGCACACTACAACCAATCACTCCTCTATCTAAACAGTAGGGTGCACACTACAACCAATCACTCCTCTGACTAAACAGTAGGGTGCGCCCTACAACCAATCACTCCTCTGAGTAAACAGTAGTAGGGTCCACACAACAACCAATCACTCTTCTGACTAAACAGTAGTAGGATGCATAGTACAATCAGTCACTCCTGTGACTAAGCAGTAGGGTGCACACTACAACCTATCACTCGTCTAACTAAGCAGTAGGGCGCACACTACAACCAATCACTCCTCTGACTAAACAGTAGGGTACACACTAAAACCAATCATTTCTCTGCCTAAACAGTAGGATGCACACTACAACCAATCACTCCTCTGACTAAACAGTAGAGTGCACACTACAACCCATCACTTCTCTGATTAAACAGTAGGGTGCACACTACAACCAATCACTCTTCTTATTAAACAGTAGGGTACACACTATAACCAATCACTCCTCTGACTATACAGTAGGATGCACAGTACAATCAATCACTCCTGTGACTAAACAGTATGGTGCACACTACAACCAATCACTCCTCTGACTAAACAGTAGGATGCACATTACAACCAATCACTCCTCTGATTAAACAGTAGGGTACACACTAAAACCAATCACTCCTCTGAGTAAACAGTAGTGTGCACACTACAGTCAATCACTCCTGTGACTAAACAGAAGGGTGCGCACTACATCTAATCACTCTTCTGACTAAACAGTAGTAGGATGCACATTACCACCAATCATTCCTGTGTCTAAACAGAAGGGTGCACACTACAACCAATCACATCTCTAACTAAACAGTAGGGTGCACACTACAACCAATCACTCCTCTGACTAAACAGTAGGGTGCACACTGCAACCAATCACTCCTCTGACTAAACAGTAGTAGGGTCCACACTACAACCAATCACTCCTGTGACTCAACAGTAGGGTGCACACTACAACATATCACTCCTCTAACTAAACAGCAGAGTGCACACTACAACCCATTACTCCTCTGAGGATACAGTGTGGTGCACATTACAAACAATCACTCTTCTGACTAAACAGTAGGGTGCACACTACAACCAATAACTCCTCTTACTAAGCAGTGGGGTGCACACTACAACCAACCACTCCTCTAACTAAACAGTAGGATGCACACTACAACCAATCACTCCTCTGACTAAACAGTAGGGTGCACATTAGAACCAATCACTCCTCTGACTAAACAGTAGGGTGCACAATACAACCAATCACTCCTCTGACGAAACAGTAGAGTGCACACTACAACCAATCACTCCTCTGACTAAACAGTAGAGTGCACACTACAACCTATCACTCCTCTGTCTAAACAGTAGGGTGCACACTACAACCAATCACTCTTCTTATTAAACAGTAGGGTACACACTAAACCCAAACACTCCTCTGACTAAACAGTAGGATGCACACTACAACGAATCACTCCTCTGACTAAACAGTAGAGTGCACACTACAACCCATCATTCCTCTGACTAAACAGTAGGGTGCACACTACAACCAATCACTATTCTAACTAAACAGTAGGGTGCACACTACAACCAATCACTCCTCTGACTAAACAGTAGGGTGCACACTACAACCAATCACTCCTCTGACTAAACAGTAGAGTGCACACTACAACCTATCACTCCTCTGTCTAAACAGTAGGGTGCACACTACAACCAATCACTCTTCTTATTAAACAGTAGGGTACACACTAAACCCAAACACTCCTCTGACTAAACAGTAGGATGCACACTACAACGAATCACTCCTCTGACTAAACAGTAGAGTGCACACTACAACCCATCATTCCTCTGACTAAACAGTAGGGTGCACACTACAACCAATCACTATTCTAACTAAACAGTAGGGTGCACACTACAACCAATCACTCCTCTGACTAAACAGTAGGGTGTACACTACAACCAATCACTCTTCTGACTAAGCAGTAGGGTACACACTAAAACCAATCACTACTCTGACTAAACAGTAGGATGCACACTACAACCAATCACTCCTCTGACTAAACAGTATGGTACACACTACAACCAATCACTCCTCTGACTAAACAGTAGGATACACACTAAAACCAATCACTCCTCTGACTAAACAGTAGGGTACACACTACAGCCAATCACTCCTCTGACTAAACAGTAGGATGCACACTACAACCAATCACTCTTCTTATTAAACAGTAGGGTGCACACAACAACCAATCACCCTTCTGACTAAACAGTAGTAGGATGCATAGTACAATCAGTCACTCCTGTGACTAAACAGTAGGGTGCACACTACAACCAATCACTCCTCTATCTAAACAGTAGGGTGCACACTACAACCAATCACTCCTCTGACTAAACAGTAGGGTGCGCCCTACAACCAATCACTCCTCTGAGTAAACAGTAGTAGGGTCCACACTACAACCAATCACTCCTCTATCTAAACAGTAGGGTGCACACTACAACCAATCACTCCTCTGACTAAACAGTAGGGTGCGCCCTACAACCAATCACTCCTCTGAGTAAACAGTAGTAGGGTCCACACTACAACCAATCTCTCCTGTGACTAAGCAGTAGGGTGCACACTACAACCTATCACTCGTTTAACTAAGCAGTAGGGCACACTATAACCAATCACTCCTCTGACTAAACAGTAGGGTACACACTAAAACCAATCATTTCTCTGCCTAAACAGTAGGATGCACACTACAACCAATCACTCCTCTGACTAAACAGTAGAGTGCACACTACAACCCATCACTTCTCTGATTAAACAGTAGGGTGCACACTACAACCAATCACTCTTCTTATTAAACAGTAGGGTACACACTAAAACCAATCACTTCTCTGACTAAACAGTAAGATGCACACAACAAACCAATCACTCCTCTGACTAAACAGTAGGGTGCACACTACAGCCAGTCACTCCTCTGACTATACAGTAGGATGCACAGTACAATCAATCACTCCTGTGACTAAACAGTATGGTGCACACTACAACCAATCACTCCTCTGACTAAACAGTAGGGTGCACATTACAACCAATCACTCCTCTAACTAAACAGTAGGGTGCACACTACAACCAATCACTCCTCTAACTAAACAGTATGGTTCACACTACAACCAATCACTCTTCTGACTAAGCAGTAGGGTACACACTAAAACCAATCACTACTCTGACTAAACAGTAGGATGCACAATACAACCAACCACTCCTCTGACTAAACAGTAGGGTACACACTACAACCAATCACTCTTCTAACTAAACGGTAGGGTACACACTAAATCCAATCACTCCTCTGACTAAACAGTAGGGTGCTCACTACCGCCAATCACTTCTGTGACTAAACAGTAGGGTGCGCCCTACAACCAATCACTCATCTGACTAAACAGTAGTAGGGTCCACACTACAACCAACCACTCCTCTAACTAAACAGTAGGGTGCGTCCTACAACCAATCACTCATCTGACTAAACAGTAGTAGGGTCCACACTACAACCAACCACTCCTCTAACTAAACAGTAGGGTGCACAATACAACCAATCACTCATCTGACTAAACAGTAGGGTGCATACTACAACCAATCACTCTGGTGACTAAACAGTAGGATGCACACTACAACCAATTATTCTTCAGACTAAACAGTAGGGTGCTCACTACAACCAATCACTCAACAGTGGGGTGCACACTACAACCAATCACTGTCCTGACAAAACAGTAGGGTGCACATTACAACCAATCACTCCTATGACTCACCAGTAGTGTACACACTACAACCAATCACTCCTCTGAATAAAGAGTGTGGGTGCACACTACGGCCAATCACTTCTCTGACTAAACAGTAGGATGCACAGTACAACCAATCACTCCTGCAACTAAACAGTAGGGTGCACACTACAACCAATTACTCTTCTGACTAAACAGTAGGGTGTACACTACAACCAATCGCTCCTCTGACTAAACAGTGGGGTGCACACTACAACCTATCACTGTTCTGACAAAACAGTAGGGTGCACACTACAACCAATCACTCCTCTGACTAAACAGTAGGGTGCACATTACAACCAATCACTCCTCTGACTAACCAGTAGTGTACACACTACAACCAATCACTCCTCTGACTAAATAGTAGGGTGCACACTACTGCCAATCACTCCTCTGTCTAAATAGTAGGATGCACAGTAGAACCAATCACTCCTCTAACAAACCAGTAAGGTGCTCACTACAACCAATCACTCCTCTGACTAAACAGTATGGTGCGCACTACTAGCAATCACTCTTCTGACTAAACAGTAGGGTGCACACTACAACCAATCACTCCTGTGACTAAACAGTAGGGTACACACTAAAACCAATCACTACTCTGACTAAACAGTATGGTGCACAATACAACCAATCACTCTTCTGACTAAACAGTAGTAGAATGCGCAGTACAACCAACCAGTAGATTGCACACTACAACCCATCACTCCTCTGACGAAACAGTAGGGTGCACACTACAACCAATCACTCTTCTTATTAAACAGTAGGATACACACTAAAACCAATTACTCCTCTGACTAAACAGTAGGATACACACTAGAGCCAATCACTACTCTGACTAAATAGTAGGATGCACACTACAACCAATCACTCCTCTGACTAAACAGTAATGTGCACACTAAAACCAATCACTCCTCTTACTAAGCAGTGGGGTGCACATTACAACCAACCACTCCTCTAACTAAACAGTAGGGTGCACACTATAACCAATCATTCCTCTGCCTAAACAGTGGGGTGCAGAATACAACCAATCACTCCTCTGACGAAGCAGTAGAGTGCACACTACAACCAATCACTTCTCTGACTAAACAGTAGAGTGCACACTACAACCAATCACTCCTCTGACTAAACAGTAGAGTGCAAACTACAACCAATCACTCCTCTGACTAAACAGTAGTGTGCACACCACAACCAATCACTCCTCTGACTAAACAGTATGGTGTACACTACAACCAGTCACTCCTCTGACTACACAGTAGGGTGCACACTGCAACCAATCACCCTTTGACTAAACAGTAGGGTGCACACTACAACCTATCACTCCTCTGACTAAACAGTAGGGTGCACACTGCAACCAATCACCCTTTGACTAAACAGTAGGGTGCACACTACAACCTATCACTCCTCTGACTAAACAGTGGGGTGCACACTACAACCAACCACTCCTCTGACTAAACAGTAAGGTGCACACTACAACCAATCACTCCTCTGACTAAACAGTGGGGTGCACACTACAACCTATCACTCCTCTGACTAGACAGTAGGGTGCACACTACAACCAATCACTCCTCTGACTAAACAGTAGGGTGCACACTACAACCTATCACTCCTCTGACTAGACAGTAGGGTGCACACTGCAACCAATCACCCTTTGACTAAACAGTAGGGTGCACACTACAACCTATCACTCCTCTGACTAAACAGTAGGGTGCATAATACAACCAATCACTCCTCTGACTAAACAGTAGAGTGCACACTACAACCAGTCACTCCTCTTACTAAGCAATATGGTGCATACTACAACCAATCACTCCTCTGACTAAGCAGTGGGGTGCACACTACAACCAACCACTCCTCTGACTAAACAGTAAGGTGCACACTACAACCAATCACTCCTCTGACTAAACAGTGGGGTGTACACTACAACCAGTCACTCCTCTGACTACACAGTAGGGTGCACACTGCAACCAATCACCCTTTGACTAAACAGTAGGGTGCACACTACAACCTATCACTCCTCTGACTAAACAGTAGGGTGCATAATACAACCAATCACTCCTCTGACTAAACAGTAGAGTGCACACTACAACCAGTCACTCCTCTTACTAAGCAATATGGTGCATACTACAACCAATCACTCCTCTGACTAAGCAGTGGGGTGCACACTACAACCAACCACTCCTCTGACTAAACAGTAAGGTGCACACTACAACCAATCACTCCTCTGACTAAACAGTGGGGTGCACACTACAACCTATCACTCCTCTGACTAGACAGTAGGGTGCACACTACAACCAATCACTCCTCTGACTAAACAGTAGGGTGCACACTACAGCCAATCACCCCTCTGAATAAATAGTAGGATGCATAATACAACCAATCACTCCTCTGACTAAACAGTAGAGTGCACACTACAACCAGTCACTCCTCTTACTAAGCAATATGGTGCATACTACAACCAATCACTCCTCTGACTAAGCAGTGGGGTGCACACTACAACCAACCACTCCTCTGACTAAACAGTAAGGTGCACACTACAACCAATCACTCCTCTGACTAAACAGTGGGGTGCACACTACAACCTATCACTCCTCTGACTAGACAGTAGGGTGCACACTACAACCAATCACTCCTCTGACTAAACAGTAGGGTGCACACTACAGCCAATCACCCCTCTGAACTAATAGTAGGATGTACACTACAGCTAATCACTCCTCTGACTAAACAGTAGGATGCACAATACAACCAATCACTCCTCTGACTAAACAGTAGGGTGCACACTACAACCAGTCACTCCTCTGACTAAACAGTAGGGTGCACACTACAACCAATCACCTTTTTGACTAAACAGTAGAGTGCACACTACAACCAATCACTCCTCTGACTAAACAGTAGAGTGTACACTACAACCAATCACTTTTCTGATTAAATAGTAGTGTGTATACTACAACCAATCACTCCTTTGACTAAACAGAAGGGTGCACACTACAACCAATCACTCCTCTCACTAAACAGTAGGGTGCACACTACAACCAATCACTCATCTGACTGAACAGTAGGGTGCATAATACAACCAATCACTCCTCTGACAAACAGTAGAGTGTACACTTCAACCACTCACTCCTCTGACTAAACAGTAGGGTACACACTACAACCAATCACTCCTGTGACTAAGCAGTAGGATGCACACTACAACCAATCACTCCTCTGACTAAACAGTAGGGTGCACACTACAACCAATCACTCTCTTACTAAGCAGTATGATGCATACTACAACCAATCACTCCTCCTACTAAGCAGTGGGGTGCACACTACAACCAACCACTCCTCTGACTAAACAGTAGGGTGCACACTACAACCAATCACTCCTCTGACTAAACAGTACGGTGCACACTACAACCAATCACTCCTCTCACTAAACAGTAGGGTGCACACTACAACCAATCACTCATCTGACTAAACAGTAGGGTGCACAATACAACCTATAACTCCTCTGACGAAACAGTAGAGTGCACACTACAACCAACCACTCCTCTGACTAAACAGTAGGGTGCACACTACAACCGATCACTCCTTTGACTAAACAGTAGAGTGCGCACTTCAACCAATCACTCCTCTGACTAAACAGTAGAGTGCACACTACAAGCAATCACTCCTCTGACTAAATAGTAGGCTGCACACTACAACCAATCACTACTCTGACTAAACAGTAGGGTGCGCAATGCAACCAAGCAGTCCTCTGACGAAACAGTAGAGTAAACACTACAACCAATCATTCCTCTGACTAAACAGTAGAGTGCAAACTACAATCATTCACTCCTCTGTCTAAACAGTAGGGTGCACACTACATCCAATCACTCCTCTGACTAAACAGTAGAGTGCACACTACAACCAATTACTCCTCTTACTAAACAGTAGTGTGTACACTACAACCAATCACTCCTCTGACTAAACAGTAGGGTGCACACTACAACCAGTCACTCCTCTGACTACACAGTAGGGTGCACACTACAACCAATCACCCCTTTGTCTAAACAGTAGGGTGCACACTACAACCAATCACTCCTCTGACTAAACAATAGTGTGCACACTACAACCAATCACTCCTCTGACTAAACAGTAGAGTGCATACTACAACAAATCACTCCTCTGACTAAACAGTAGGCTGCACACTAAAACCTATCACTCCTCTGACTAGACAGTAGGGTGCACACTACAACCAATCACTCCTCTGACTAAACAGTAGACTGCACACTGTAACCAATCACCCTTTTGTCTAAACATTAGGGTGCTAACTACAACCAATCACACCTCTGAATAAACAGTAGGGTGCACACTACAGCCAATCAACCCTCTGAATAAATAGTAGGATGTACACTACAGCTAATCACTCCTCTGACTAAACAGTAGGGTGCACAATACAACCAATCACTCCTCTGACTAAACAGTAGGGTGCACACTACAACCAGTCACTCCTTTGACTAAACAGTAGGGTGCACACTACAACCAATCACCTTTTTGACTAAACAGTAGAGTGCACACTACAACCAATCACTCCTCTGACTAAACAGTAGAGTGTACACTACAACCAATCACTTCTCTGACTAAACAGAAGGGTGCACACTACAACCAGTCACTCCTCTGACTACACAGTAGGCTGCACACTACAACCAATCACCCTTTTGACTAAACAGTAGGGTGCACACTACAACCAATCACTCCTCTGACTAAACAGTAGGGTGCACAATAGAACCAATCACTCCTCTGACTAAACAGTAGAGTCCACACTACAACCAATCACTCCTCTGACTAAACAGTAGGGTGCACACTACAACCAATCACTCGTAAGACTAAACAGTACAGTGCACACTACAACCAATCACTCCCCTGACTAAACAGTAGGGTGCACATTACAAGCAGTCACTCCTCTCACTAAACAGTAGGGTGCTCACTACAACCAATCACTCCTCTGACTAACCAGTAGGTTGCACACTACAGCCAATCACTCTTCTGACTAAACAGTAGGGTACACACTACAACCAATCACTCATCTGACTAAACAGTAGGGTGCACACTACAACCAATCACTCCTCGGACTAAGCAGTAGGGTACACACTACAACCAATCACTCATCTGACTAAACAGTAGGGTGCACAATAGAACCAATCACTCCTCTGACTAAACAGTAGAATGCACACTACAACCAATCACTCCTCTGACTAAAGAGTAGGGTGCACACTACAACCAATCACTCGTAAGACTAAACAGTAGAGTGCACACTACAACCAATCACTCATCTGACTAAACAGTAGGGTGCACATTACAAGCAGTCACTCCTCTCACTATACAGTAGGGTGCACACTACAACTAATCACTCCTCGGAATAAACAGTAGGGTGCACAACACAAGCAATCTCACCTATGACTAAACAGTATAGTGCACACTACAACCAATCACTCCTCTGACTAACCAGTAGGTTGCACACTACAGCCAATCACTCTTCTGACTAAACAGTAGGGTGCACACTACAACCAATCACTCATCTGACTAAACAGTAGGGTGCACACTACAATCAATCACTCCTCTGACTAAGCAGTAGGGTGCACACTACAACCAATCACTCCTCTGACTAAACAGTAGGGTGCATACTACAACCAATCACTCCGATGAATAAACAATAGGATGCACACTACAACCAATTACTATTCTGACTAAACAGTAGGGTGCACACTACAACCAATCACTCCTCTGACTAAACAGTGGGGTGCACACTACAACCAATCACTGTTCTGACAAAACAGTAGGGTGCACATTACAACCAATCACTCCTCTGACTAACCAGTAGTGTACACACTACAACCAATCACTCCTCCGAATATACAGTAAGGTGCACACTACGGCCAATCACTCCTCTGACTAAACAGTAGGATGCACAGTACAACCAATCACTCCTGTGACTAAACAGTGGGGTGCACACTACAACCAATCACTGTTCTGACTAAACAGTAGGATGCACAGTACAACCAATCACTCCTCTAACAAACCAGTAGGGTGCACATTACAACCAAGCACTCGTCTGACTAAACAGTAGGGTGCGCACTACAAGCAATCGCTCTTCTGACTAAACAGTAGTAGGGTGCACACTAAAACCAATCACACCTGTGGCTAAACAGTAGGGTGCACACTACAACCAATCACTCCTCTAACTAAACAGTAGGGTGCACACTACAACCAATCACTCCTCTAACTAAACAGTAGGGTGCACACTACATCCAATCACTCCTCTGACTAAACAGTAGAGTGCACACTACAACCAATTACTCCTCTTACTAAACAGTAGTGTGTACACTACAACCAATCACTCCTCTGACTAAACAGTAGGGTGCACACTACAACCAGTCACTCCTCTGACTACACAGTAGGGTGCACACTACAACCAATCACCCCTTTGTCTAAACAGTAGGGTGCACACTACAACCAATCACTCCTCTGACTAAACAATAGTGTGCACACTACAACCAATCACTCCTCTGACTAAACAGTAGAGTGCATACTACAACAAATCACTCCTCTGACTAAACAGTAGGCTGCACACTAAAACCTATCACTCCTCTGACTAGACAGTAGGGTGCACACTACAACCAATCACTCCTCTGACTAAACAGTAGACTGCACACTGTAACCAATCACCCTTTTGTCTAAACATTAGGGTGCTAACTACAACCAATCACACCTCTGAATAAACAGTAGGGTGCACACTACAGCCAATCAACCCTCTGAATAAATAGTAGGATGTACACTACAGCTAATCACTCCTCTGACTAAACAGTAGGGTGCACAATACAACCAATCACTCCTCTGACTAAACAGTAGGGTGCACACTACAACCAGTCACTCCTTTGACTAAACAGTAGGGTGCACACTACAACCAATCACCTTTTTGACTAAACAGTAGAGTGCACACTACAACCAATCACTCCTCTGACTAAACAGTAGAGTGTACACTACAACCAATCACTTCTCTGACTAAACAGAAGGGTGCACACTACAACCAGTCACTCCTCTGACTACACAGTAGGCTGCACACTACAACCAATCACCCTTTTGACTAAACAGTAGGGTGCACACTACAACCAATCACTCCTCTGACTAAACAGTAGGGTGCACAATAGAACCAATCACTCCTCTGACTAAACAGTAGAGTCCACACTACAACCAATCACTCCTCTAAATAAACAGTAGGGTGCACACTACAACCAATCACTCGTAAGACTAAACAGTACAGTGCACACTACAACCAATCACTCCCCTGACTAAACAGTAGGGTGCACATTACAAGCAGTCACTCCTCTCACTAAACAGTAGGGTGCTCACTACAACCAATCACTCCTCTGACTAACCAGTAGGTTGCACACTACAGCCAATCACTCTTCTGACTAAACAGTAGGGTACACACTACAACCAATCACTCATCTGACTAAACAGTAGGGTGCACACTACAACCAATCACTCCTCGGACTAAGCAGTAGGGTACACACTACAACCAATCACTCATCTGACTAAACAGTAGGGTGCACAATAGAACCAATCACTCCTCTGACTAAACAGTAGAATGCACACTACAACCAATCACTCCTCTGACTAAAGAGTAGGGTGCACACTACAACCAATCACTCGTAAGACTAAACAGTAGAGTGCACACTACAACCAATCACTCATCTGACTAAACAGTAGGGTGCACATTACAAGCAGTCACTCCTCTCACTATACAGTAGGGTGCACACTACAACTAATCACTCCTCGGAATAAACAGTAGGGTGCACAACACAAGCAATCTCACCTATGACTAAACAGTATAGTGCACACTACAACCAATCACTCCTCTGACTAACCAGTAGGTTGCACACTACAGCCAATCACTCTTCTGACTAAACAGTAGGGTGCACACTACAACCAATCACTCATCTGACTAAACAGTAGGGTGCACACTACAATCAATCACTCCTCTGACTAAGCAGTAGGGTGCACACTACAACCAATCACTCCTCTGACTAAACAGTAGGGTGCATACTACAACCAATCACTCCGATGAATAAACAATAGGATGCACACTACAACCAATTACTATTCTGACTAAACAGTAGGGTGCACACTACAACCAATCACTCCTCTGACTAAACAGTGGGGTGCACACTACAACCAATCACTGTTCTGACAAAACAGTAGGGTGCACATTACAACCAATCACTCCTCTGACTAACCAGTAGTGTACACACTACAACCAATCACTCCTCCGAATATACAGTAAGGTGCACACTACGGCCAATCACTCCTCTGACTAAACAGTAGGATGCACAGTACAACCAATCACTCCTGTGACTAAACAGTGGGGTGCACACTACAACCAATCACTGTTCTGACTAAACAGTAGGATGCACAGTACAACCAATCACTCCTCTAACAAACCAGTAGGGTGCACATTACAACCAAGCACTCGTCTGACTAAACAGTAGGGTGCGCACTACAAGCAATCGCTCTTCTGACTAAACAGTAGTAGGGTGCACACTAAAACCAATCACACCTGTGGCTAAACAGTAGGGTGCACACTACAACCAATCACTCCTCTAACTAAACAGTAGGGTGCACACTACAACCAATCACTCCTCTAACTAAACAGTAGGGTGCACACTACAACCAATCACTCCTCTAACTAACCAGTAGGGTGCACACTACAACCAATCACTCTTCTGACTAAGTAATAGGGTACACACTAAATCCAATCACTCCTCTGACTAAACAGTAGGGTGCACAATACAACCAATCACTCCTCTGACTAAACAGTAGGGTACACACTAAAACCAATCACTCCTCTGACTAAACAGTAAGGTGCACAATACAACCAATCACTCCTCTGACTAAACAGTAGTAGGATGCGCAGTACAACCAATCACTCCTGTGACTAAACAGTAGTGTGCACATTACAGCCAATCACTCCTGTGACTAAACAGAAGGGAGAAAAGTGCGCACTACAACTAATCACTCTTCTGACTAAACAGTAGTAGGATGCACAGTACAACCAATCACTCCTGTGACTAAACAGTAGGGTGCACACTACAACCAATCACTCCTCTAACTAAACAGTAGGGTGCACACTACATCCAATCACTCCTCTGACTAAACAGTACGGTGCACACTGCAACCAATCACTCCTCTGACCAAACAGTAGTAGGGTCCACACTACAACCAATCACTCCTGTGACTAAACAGTAGAGTGAACACTACAACCAATCACTCCTCTGACTAAACAGTAGGGTGCACACTAAAACCAACCACTCCTCTGACTAAACAGTAGGGTGCAAACTACAACCAGTCACCCCTCTCACTAAACAGTATAGTGCACACTACATCTAATCACTGCTCGGAATAAACAGTAGGGAGCACAACACAACCAATCACTCCTCTGACTAAACAGTAGGTTGCACACTACAACCAGTCACTCCTCGGAATAAACAGTATGGTGCACATTACAACTAATCACTCCTCGGAATAAACAGTAGGGTGCACACTACAACCAATCACTCCTCTGGCTAAACAGTAGGGTGCGCACTACAACTAATCACTCTTCAGACTAAACAGTAGTAGGATGCACAGTACAACCAATCACTCCTGTGACTAAACAGGAGGGTGCACACTACAACCAATCACTCCTCTAACTAAACAGTAGGGTGCACACTACAACCAATCACTCCTCTGACTAAACAGTACGTGCACACTGCAACCAATCACTTCCCTGACTAAACAGTAGTAGGTTCCACATTACAACCAATCACTCCTGTGACTAAACAGTAGAGTGCACACTACAACCAATCACTCCCCTGACTAAACAGTAGGGTGCACACTAAAACCAACCACTACTCTGACTAAACAGTAGGGTGCACACTACAACCAGTCACTCCTCGGAATAAACAGTAGGGTGCACAACACAACCAATCACTCCTCTGACTAAACAGTATAGTGCACACTACAACCAATCACTCCTCTGACTAAACAGTATGGTGCACATTACAACTAATCACTCCTCGGAATAAACAGTAGGGTGCACACTACAACCAATCACTCCTCTGGCTAAACAGTAGGGTGCACACTACAACCAATCACTCATCTGACTAACCAGTAGATTGCACATTACAGCAATTCATTCCTCTGACTAAACAGTAGGGTGCACACTACAACCAATCACCCCACTGAGTAAACAGTAGAGTTCACACTACAACCAATCACTGCTTTGATTAAGAAGTAAGGTGCACACTAGAACCAATCACTCCTCTAACTAAACAGTAGGGTGCATACTACAACCAATCACTCATCTGACTAAACAGTAGGGTGCACACTACAACCAATCACTCCTCTGACTAAGCAGTAGGGTGCACACTACAACCAATCACTCCTCTGACTAAACAGTAGGGTGCACACTACAACAAATCACTCCTCTGACTAAACAGTAGGATGCACACTACAACCAATTACTCTTCTGACTAAACAGTATAGTGCACACTACAACCAATCACTCCTCTGACTAAACAGTGGGGTGCACACTACAACCAATCACTGTTCTGACAAAACAGTAGGGTGCACACTACAACCTATCACTCCTTTGATTAAACAGTAGGGTGCACATTACAACCAATCACTCCTCTGACTAACCAGTAGTGTACATACTACAACCAATCACTCCTCCGACTAAACAGTAGGGTGCACACTACGGCCAATCACTCCTCTGACTAAACAGTAGGATGCACAGTACCACCAATCACTCCTGCGACTAAACAGTAGGGTGCACACTACAACCAATTACTCTTCTGACTAAACAGTAGGGTGCACACTACAACCAATCACTCCTCTGACCAAACAGTGGGGTGCACACTACAACCAATCACTGTTCTAACAAAACAGTAGGGTGCACACTACAACCAATCACTCCTCTGACTAAACAGTAGGGTGCACACTACAGCCAATCACTCCTCTGATTAAACAGTAGGATGCACAGTACAACCAATCACTCCTCTAACAAACCAGTAGGGTGCTCACTACAACCAATCACTCCTCTGACTAAACAGTAGTAGGGTGCACACTACAACCAATCACTCCTGTGACTAAACAGTAGGGTGCACACTACAACCAATCACTCCTCTAACTAAACAGTAGGGTGCACACTACAACCAATCACTCTTCTGACTAAGAAATAGGGTACACACTAAAACCAATCACTCCTCTGACTAAACAGTAGGGTGCACAATACAACCAATCACTCCTCTGACTAAACAGTAGGGTACACACTAAAACCAATCACTCCTCTGACTAAACAGTAGGGTGCACAATACAACCAATTACTCCTCTGACTAAACAGTAGTAGGATGCGCAGTACAACCAATAACTCCTGTGACTAAACAGTAGTGTGCACACTACAGCCAATCACTCATGTGACTAAACAGAAGGGTGCGCAAAACAACTAATCACTCTTCTAACTAAACAGTAGTAGGATGCACAGTAAAACCAATCACTCCTGTGACTAAACAGTAGGGTGCACACTACAACCAATCACTCCTCTAACTAAACAGTAGGGTGCACACTACAACCAATCACTCCTCTGACTAAACAGTAGTAGGGTCCACACTACAACCAATCACTCCTCGGAATAAACAGTAGGGTGCACAACACTACCAATCACTCCTCTGACTAAACAGTATAGTGCACACTACAACCAATCACTCCTCTGACTAACCAGTAGGGTGCACATTACAACTAATCACTCCTCGGAATAAACAGTAGGGTGCACACTACAACCGATCAATCCTCTGGCTAAACAGTAGGGTGCACACTACAACCAATCACTCCTCGGAATAAACAGTAGGGTGCACAACACAACCAATCACTCCTCTGACTAAACAGTATAGTGCACACTACAACCAATTACTCCTCTGACTAACCAGTAGGGTGCACATTACAACTAATCACTCCTCGGAATAAACAGTAGGGTGCACACTACAACCAATCAATCCTCTGGCTAAACAGTAGGGTGCACACTACAACTAATCAATCATCTGACTAACCAGTAGGTTGCACACTAGAGCCAATCATTCCTCTGACTAAACAGTAGGGTTCACACTACAACCAATCACTGCTCTGATTAAGAAGTAAGGTGCACTAGAACCAATCACTCCTCTGAATAAACAGAAGGGTGCACACTACAACCAATCACTTCTCTGACTAAACAGTAGGATGCACAGTACAACTAATCACTCATCTGACTAACCAGTAGGTTGCACACTACAGCCAATCATTCCTGTGCCTAAGCTGTAGGGTGTACACTACAACCAATCACCCCTCTGAGTAAACAGTAGGGTTCACACTACAACCAATCACTGCTCTGATTAAGAAGTAAGGTGCACACTAGAACCAATCACTCCTCTGACTAAACAGTAGGGTGCACACTACAACCAATCATTCATCTGACTAAACAGTAGGGTGCACACTACAACCAATCACTTCTCTGACTAAGCAGAAGGGTGCACACTACAACCAATCACTCCTCTGACTAAACAGTAGGGTGCATACTAAAACCAATCACTTCGATGACTAAACAGTAGGATGCACACTACAACCAATTACTATTCTGACTAAACAGTAGGGTGCACACTACAACCAATCACTCCTCTGACTAAACAGTAGGGTGCATACTAAAACCAATCACTTCGATGACTAAACAGTAGGATGCACACTACAACCAATTACTATTCTGACTAAACAGTAGGGTGCGCAATACAAGCAATCACTCTTCTGACTAAACAGTAGTAGGGTGCACACTACAACCAATCACTCCTGTGACTAAACAGTAGGGTGCACACTACAACCAATCACTCCTCTAACTAAACAGTAGGGTGCACACTACAACCAATCACTCTTCTGACTAAGCAATAGGGTACACACTAAAACCAATCACTCCTCTGACTAAACAGTAGGGTGCACAATACAACCAATCACTCCTCTGACTAAACAGTAGGGTACACACTAAAACCAATCACTCCTCTGACTAAACAGTAGGGTGCACAATACAACCAATTACTCCTCTGACTAAACAGTAGTAGGATGCGCAGTACAACCAATAACTCCTGTGACTAAACAGTAGTGTGCACACTACAGCCAATCACTCATGTGACTAAACAGAAGGGTGTGCACTACAACTAATCACTCTTCTAACTAAACAGTAGTAGGATGCACAGTAAAACCAATCACTCCTGTGACTAAACAGTAGGGTGCACACTACAACCAATCACTCCTCTAACTAAACAGTAGGGTGCACACTACAACCAATCACTCCTCTGACTAAACAGTAGTAGGGTCCACACTACAACCAATCACTCCTCGGAATAAACAGTAGGGTGCACAACACAACCAATCACTCCTCTGACTAAACAGCATAGTGCACACTACAACCAATCACTCCTCTGACTAACCAGTAGGGTGCACATTACAACTAATCACTCCTCGGAATAAACAGTAGGGTGCACACTACAACCAATCAATCCTCTGGCTAAACAGTAGGGTGCACACTACAACCAATCACTCCTCGGAATAAACAGTAGGGTGCACAACACAACCAATCACTCCTCTGACTAAACAGTATAGTGCACACTACAACCAATCACTCCTCTGACTAACCAGTAGGGTGCACATTACAACTAATCACTCCTCGGAATAAACAGTAGGGTGCACACTACAACCAATCAATCCTCTGGCTAAACAGTAGGGTGCACACTACAACTAATCAATCATCTGACTAACCAGTAGGTTGCACACTAGAGCCAATCATTCCTCTGACTAAACAGTAGGGTTCATACTACAACCAATCACTGCTCTGATTAAGAAGTAAGGTGCACTAGAACCAATCACTCCTCTGAATAAACAGAAGGGTGCACACTACAACCAATCACTTCTCTGACTAAACAGTAGGATGCACAGTACAACTAATCACTCATCTGACTAACCAGTAGGTTGCACACTACAGCCAATCATTCCTGTGACTAAGCAGTAGGGTGTACACTACAACCAATCACCCCTCTGAGTAAACAGTAGGGTTCACACTACAACCAATCACTGCTCTGATTAAGAAGTAAGGTGCACACTAAAACCAATCACTCCTCTGACTAAACAGTAGGGTGCACACTACAACCAATCATTCATCTGACTAAACAGTAGGGTGCACACTACAACCAATCACTCCTCTAACTAAGCAGTAGGGTGCACATTACAACCAATCACTCCTCTGACTAAACAGTAGGGTGCATACTAAAACCAATCACTTCGATGACTAAACAGTAGGATGCACACTACAACCAATTACTATTCTGACTAAACAGTAGGGTGCACAGTACAACCAATCACTCCTGCGACCAAACAGTAGGGTACACACTACAACCAATCACTCCTCTGACTAAACAGTGGGGCACACACTACAACCAATCACTGTTCTGACAAAACAGTAGGGTGCACACTACAACCAATCACTCCTCTGACTAAACAGTAGGGTGCATATTACAACCAATCACTCCTCGGAATAAACAGTAGGGTGCACACTACAACCAATCACTCCTCTGGCTAAACAGTAGGGTGCACACTACAACCAATCACTCTTCTGACTAAGCAATAGGGTACACACTAAAACCAATCACTCCTCTGACTAAACAGTAGGGTGCACAATACAACCAATCACTCCTCTGACTAAACAGTAGGGTACACACTAAAACCAATCACTCCTCTGACTAAACAGTAGGGTGCACAATACAACCAATTACTCCTCTGACTAAAAAGTAGTAGGATGCGCAGTACAACCAATAACTCCTGTGACTAAACAGTAGTGTGCACACTACAGCCAATCACTCATGTGACTAAACAGAAGGGTGCGCACTACAACTAATCACTCTTCTAACTAAACAGTAGTAGGATGCACAGTAAAACCAATCACTCCTGTGACTAAAGAGTAGGGTGCACACTACAACCAATCACTCCTCTAACTAAACAGTAGGGTGCACACTACAACCAATCACTCCTCTGACTAAACAGTAGTAGGGTCCACACTACAACCAATCGCTCCTCGGAATAAACAGTAGGGTGCACAACACAACCAATCACTCCTCTGACTAAACAGTATAGTGCACACTACAACCAATCACTCCTCTGACTAACCAGTAGGGTGCACATTACAACTAATCACTCCTCGGAATAAACAGTAGGGTGCACACTACAACCATTCACTCCTCTGGCTAAACAGTAGGGTGCACACTACAACCAATTACTATTCTGACTAAACAGTAGGGTGCACACTACAACCAATCACTCCTCTGACTAAACAGTGGGGTACACACTATAACCAATCACTGTTCTGACAAAACAGTAGGGTTCACGCTACAACCAATCACTGCTCTGATTAAGAAGTAAGGTGCACTAGAACCAATCACTCCTCTGAATAAACAGAAGGGTGCACACTACAACCAATCACTTCTCTGACTAAACAGTAGGATGCACAGTACAACTAATCACTCATCTGACTAACCAGTAGGTTGCACACTACAGCCAATCATTCCTGTGACTAAGCAGTAGGGTGTACACTACAACCAATCACCCCTCTGAGTAAACAGTAGGGTTCACGCTACAACCAATCACTGCTCTGATTAAGAAGTAAGGTGCACACTAGAACCAATCACTCCTCTGACTAAACAGTAGGGTGCACACTACAACCAATCATTCATCTGACTAAACAGTAGGGTGCACACTACAACCAATCACTCCTCTGACTAAGCAGTAGGGTGCACACTACAACCAATCACTCCTCTGACTAAACAGTAGGGTGCATACTAAAACCAATCACTTCGATGACTAAACAGTAGGATGCACACTACAACCAATTACTATTCTGACTAAACAGTAGGGTGCACACTACAACCAATCACTCCTCTGACTAAACAGTGGGGTACACACTACAACCAATCACTGTTCTGACAAAACAGTAGGGTGCACACTACAACCAATCACTCCTCTGATTAAACAGTAGGGTGCACATTACAACCAATCAATCCTCTGACTAACCAGTAGTGTACACACTACAACCAATCACTCCTCCGACTAAACAGTAGGGTGCACATTAAGGCCTATCATTCCTCTGACTAAACAGTAGGATGCACAGTACAACCAATCACTCCTGCGACTAAACAGAAGGGTACACACTACAACCAATCACTCCTCTGACTAAACAGTGGGGCACACACTACAACCAATCACTGTTCTGACAAAACAGTAGGGTGCACACTACAACCAATCACTCCTCTGACTAAACAGTAGGGTGCATATTACAACCAATCACTCCTCGGAATAAACAGTAGGGTGCACACTACAACCAATCACTCCTCTGGCTAAACAGTAGGGTGCACACTACAACCAATCACTCATCTGACTAACCAGTAGGATGCACATTACAGCAAATCATTCCTCTGACTAAACAGTAGGGTGCACACTACAACCAATCACTCCTCTGAGTAAACAGTAGAGTTCACACTACAACCAATCACTGCTCTGATTAAGAAGTATGGTGCACACTAGAACCAATCACTCCTCTGACTAAACAGTAGGGTGCACACTATAACCAATCACTCATCTGACTAAACAGTAGGGTGCACACTACAACCAATCCCTCCTCTGACTAAGCAGTAGGGTTCACACTACAACCAATCACTCCTCTGACTAAACAGTAGGGTGCACACTACAACAAATCATTCCTCTGACTAAACAGTAGGATGCACACTACAACCAATTACTCTTCTGACTAAACAGTATAGTGCACACTACAACCAATCACTGTTCTGACAAAACAGTAGGGTGACACTACAACCTATCACTCCTCTGACTAAACAGTAGGGTGCAAACTACGGCCAATCACTCCTCTGACTAAACAGTAGGATGCACAGTACAACCAATCACTCCTGCGACTAAACAGTAGGGTGCACACTACAACCAATTACTCTTCTGACTAAACAGTAGGGTGCACACTACAACCAATCACTCCTCTGACTAAACAGTGGGGTGTACACTACAACCAATCACTGTTCTAACAAAACAGTAGGGTGCACACTACAACCAATCACTCCTCTGACTAAACAGTAGAGTGCACACTACAGCCAATCACTTCTCTGATTAAACAGTAGGATGCACAGTACAACCAATCACTCCTCTAACAAACCAGTAGGGTGCACACTACAACCAATCACTCCTCTGACTAGACAGTAGGGTGCGCAATACAAGCAATCACTCTTCTGACTAAGCAGTAGGGTGCACACTACAACCAATCACTCTTCTGACTAAGCAATAGTGTACACACTACAACCAATCACTCCTCTAACTAACCAGTAGGGTGCACACTACAACCAATCACTCTTCTGACTAAGCAATAGTGTACACACTAAAACCAATCACTCCTCTGACTAAACAGTAGGGTGCACAATACAACCAATCACTCCTCTGACTAAACAGTAGGGTACACACTAAAACCAATCACTCCTCTGACTAAACAGTAGGGTGCACAATACAACCAATTACTCCTCTGACTAAACAGTAGTAGGATGCGCAGTACAACCAATCACTCCTGTGACTAAACAGTAGTGTGCACACTACAGCCAATCACTCATGTGACTAAACAGAAGGGTGCGCACTACAACTAATCACTCTTCTAACTAAACAGTAGTAGGATGCACAGTACAACCAATCACTCCTGTGACTAAACAGTAGGGTGCACACTACAACCAATCACTCCTCTAACTAAACAGTAGGGTGCACACTACAACCAATCACTCCTCTGAGTAAACAGTAGGGTGCACACTGCAACCAATCACTCCTCTGACTAAACAGTAGTAGGGTCCACATTACAACCAATCACTCCTGTGACTAAACAGTAGAGTGCACACTACAACCAGTCACTCCCCTGACTAAACAGTAGGGTGCACACTAAAACCAACCACTACTCTGACTAAACAGTAGGGTGCATACTACAACCAGTCACTCCTCGGAATAAACAGTAGGGTGCACAACACAACCAATCACTCCTCTGACTAAACAGTATAGTCCACACTACAACCAATCACTCCTCTGACTAAACAATATGGTGCACATTACAACTAATCACTCCTCGGAATAAACAGTAGGGTGCACACTACAACCAATCACTCCTCTGGCTAAACAGTAGGGTGCACACTACAACCAATCACTCATCTGACTAACCACTAGGTTGCACATTACAGCAAATCATTCCTCTGACTAAACAGTAGGGTGCACACTACAACCAATCACTCCTCTGAGTAAACAGTAGAGTTCACACTACAACCAATCACTGCTCTGATTAAGAAGTAAGGTGCACACTAGAACCAATCACTCCTCGAAATAAACAGTAGGGTGCACACTACAACCAATCAATCCTCTGGCTAAACAGTAGGGTGCACACTACAACCAATCAATCATCTGACTAACCAGTAGGTTGCACACTAGAGCCAATCATTCCTCTGACTAAACAGTAGGGTTCACACTACAACCAATCACTGCTCTGATTAAGAAGTAAGGTGCACACTAGAACCAATCACTCCTCTGACTAAACAGTAGGGTGCACACTACAACCAATCACTTCTCTGACTAAACAGTAGGATGCACAGTACAACCAATCACTCATCTGACTAACCAGTAGGTTGCACACTACAGCCAATCATTCCTGTGACTAAACAGTAGGGTGTACACTACAACCAATCACCCCTCTGAGTAAACAGTAGGGTTCACACTACAACCAATCACTGCTCTGATTAAGAAGTAAGGTGCACACTAGAACCAATCACTCCTCTGACTAAACAGTAGGGTGCACACTACAACCAATCATTCATTTGACTAAACAGTAGGGTGCACACTACAACCAATCACTCCTCTGACTAAGCAGAAGGGTGCACACTACAACCAATCAATCCTCTGACTAAACAGTAGGGTGCATACTAAAACCAATCACTCCGATGACTAATCAGTAGGATGCACACTACAACCAATTACTATTCTGACTAAACAGTAGGGTACACACTACTACCAATCACTCCTCTGACTAAACAGTGGGGTACACACTACAACCAATCACTGTTCTGACAAAACAGTAGGGTGCACACTACAACCAATCACTCCTCTGATTAAACAGTAGGGTGCACATTACAACCAATCAATCCTCTGACTAACCAGTAGTGTACACACTACAACCAATCACTGCTCTGATAAAGAAGTATGGTGCACACTAGAACAAATCACTCCTCTGACTAAACAGTAGGGTGCACACTATAACCAATCACTCATCTGACTAAACAGTAGGTTGCACACTACAACCAATCACTCCTCTGACTAAGCAGTAGGGTTCACACTACAACCAATCACTCCTCTGACTAAACAGTAGGATGCACACTACAACCAATTATTCTTCTGACTAAACAGTATAGTGCACACTACAACCAATCACTCCTCTGACTAAACAGTGGGGTGCACACTACAACCAATCACTGTTCTGACAAAACAGTAGGGTGCACACTACAACCTATCACTCCTCTGACTAAACAGTAGGGTGCACACTACGGCCAATCACTCCTCTGACTAAACAGTAGGATGCACAGTACAACCAATCACTCCTGCGACTAAACAGTAGGGTGCACACTACAACCAATTACTCCTCTGACTAAACAGTAGGGTGCAAACTAAAGCCAATCACTCCTCTGATTAAACAGTAGGATGCACAGTACAACCAATCACTCCTCTAACAAACCAGTAGGGTGCACACTACAACCAATCACTCCTCTGACTAAACAGTAGGGTGCGCAATACAAGCAATCACTCTTCTGACTAAACAGTAGTAGGGTGCACACTACAACCAATCACTCCTGTGACTAAACAGTAGGGTGCACACTACAACCAATCACTCCTCTAACTAACCAGTAGGGTGCACACTACAACCAATCACTCTTCTGACTAAGCAATAGTGTACACACTAAAACCAATCACTCCTCTGACTAAACAGTAGGGTGCACAATACAACCAATCACTCCTCTGACTAAACAGTAGGGTACACACTAAAACCAATCACTCCTCTGACTAAACAGTAGGGTGCACAATACAACCAATTACTCCTCTGACTAAACAGTAGTAGGATGCGCAGTACAACCAATCACTCCTGTGACTAAACAGTAGTGTGCACACTACAGCCAATCACTCATGTGACTAAACAGAAGGGTGCGCACTACAACTAATCACTCTTCTAACTAAACAGTAGTAGGATGCACAGTACAACCAATCACTCCTGTGACTAAACAGTAGGGTGCACACTACAACCAATCACTTCTCTAACTACACAGTAGGGTGCACACTACAACCAATCACTCCTCTGAGTAAACAGTAGAGTTCACACTACAACCAATCACTGCTCTGATTAAGAAGTAAGGTGCACATTAGAACCAATCACTCCTCGGAATAAACAGTAGTGTGCACACTACAACCAATCAATCCTCTGGCTAAACAGTAGGGTGCACACTACAACCAATCAATCATCTGACTAACCAGTAGGTTGCACACTAGAGCCAATCATTCCTCTGACTAAACAGTAGGGTTCACACAACAACCAATCACTGCTCTGATTAAGAAGTAAGGTGCACACTAGAACCAATCACTCCTCTGACTAAACAGAAGGGTGCGCACTACAACTAATCACTCTTCTAACTAAACAGTAGTAGGATGCACAGTACAACCAATCACTCCTGTGACTAAACAGTAGGGTGCACACTACAACCAATCACTCCTCTAACTAAACAGTAGGGTGCACACTACAACCAATCACTCCTCTGACTAAACAGTAGGGTGCACACTGCAACCAATCACTCCTCTGACTAAACAGTAGTAGGGTCCACACTACAACCAATCACTCCTGTGACTAAACAGTAGAGTGCACAACACAACCAATCACTCCCCTGACTAAACAGTAGGGTGCACACTAAAACCAACCACTCCTCTGACTAAACAGTAGGGTGCACACTACAACCAGTCACTCCTCTCACTAAACAATAGGGTGCACACTACAACTAATCACTCCTCGGAATAAACAGTAGGGTGCACAACACAACCAATCACTCCTCTGACTAAACAGTATAGTGCACACTACAACCAATCATTCATCTGACTAAACAGTAGGGTGCACACTACAACCAATCACTCCTCTGACTAAACAGTAGGGTGCACACTACAACCAATCATTCATCTGACTAAACAGTAGGGTGCACACTACAACCAATCACTCCTCTGACTAAGCAGTAGGGTGCACACTACAACCAATCACTCCTCTGACTAAACAGTAGGGTGCATACTACAACCAATCACTCCGATGACTAAACAGTAGGATGCACACTACAACCAATTACTATTCTGACTAAACAGTAGGGTGCACACTACAACCAATCACTCCTCTGACTAAACAGTGGGGTACACACTACAACCAATCACTGTTCTGACAAAACAGTAGGGTGCACACTACAACCAATCACTCCTCTGATTAAACAGTAGGGTGCACATTACAACCAATCAATCCTCTGACTAACCAGTAGTGTACACACTACAACCAATCACTCCTCCGACTAAGCAGTAGGGTGCACATTAAGGCCAATCATTCCTCTGACTAAACAGTAGGATGCACAGTACAACCAATCACTCCTGCGACTAAACAGTAGGGTACACACTATAACCAATCACTCCTCTGACTAAACGTTGGGGCACACACTACAACCAATCACTGTTCTGACAAAACAGTAGGGTGCACACTAAAACCAATCACTCCTCTGACTAAACAGTAGGGTGCATATTACAACCAATCACTCCTCGGAATAAACATTAGGGTGCACACTACAACCAATCACTCCTCTGGCTAAACAGTAGGTTGCACATTACAGCAAATCATTCCTCTGACTAAACAGTAGGGTGCACACTACAACCAATCACTCCTCTGAGTAAACAGTAGAGTTCACACTACAACCAATCACTGCTCTGATTAAGAAGTATGGTGCACACTAGAACCAATCACTCCTCTGACTAAACAGTAGGGTGCACACTATAACCAATCACTCATCTGACTAAACAGTAGGGTGCACACTACAACCAATCACTCCTCTGACTAAACAGTAGGATGCACACTACAACCAATTACTCTTCTGACTAAACAGTATAGTGCACACTACAACCAATCACTCCTCTGACTAAACAGTGGGGTGCACACTACAACCAATCACTGTTCTGACAAAACAGTAGGGTGCACACTACAACCTATCACTCCTCTGACTAAACAGTAGGGTGCACACTACGGCCAATCACTCCTCTGACTAAACAGTAGGATGCATAGTACAACCAATCACTCCTGCGACTAAACAGTAGGGTGCACACTACAACCAATTACTCCTCTGACTAAACAGTAGGGTGCACACTACAGCCAATCACTCCTCTGATTAAACAGTAGGATGCACAGTACAACCAATCACTCCTCTAACAAACCAGTAGGGTACACACTACAACCAATCACTCCTCTGACTAAACAGTAGGGTGCGCAATACAAGCAATCACTCTTCTGACTAAGCAATAGTGTACACACTAAAACCAATCACTCCTCTGACTAAACAGTAGGGTGCACAATACAACCAATCACTCCTCTGACTAAACAGTAGGGTACACACTAAAACCAATCACTCCTCTGAATAAACAGTAGGGTGCACAATACAACCAATTACTCCTCTGACTAAACAGTAGTAGGGTGCACACTACAACCAATCACTCCTGTGACTAAACAGTAGGGTGCACACTACAACCAATCACTCCTCTAACTAACCAGTAGGGTGCACACTACAACCAATCACTCTTCTGACTAAGCAATAGTGTACACACTAAAACCAATCACTCCTCTGACTAAACAGTAGGGTGCACTATACAACCAATCACTCCTCTGACTAAACAGTAGGGTACACACTAAAACCAATCACTCCTCTGAATAAACAGTAGGGTGCACAATACAACCAATTACTCCTCTGACTAAACAGTAGTAGGATGCGCAGTACAACCAATCACTCCTGTGACTAAACAGTAGTGTGCACACTACAGCCAATCACTCCTCTAACTAAACAGTAGGGTGCACACTACAACCAATCACTCCTCTGACTAAACAGTAGGGTGCACACTGCAACCAATCACTCCTCTGACTAAACAGTAGAGTGCACACTACAACCAATCACTCCCCTGACTAAACAGTAGTGTGCACACTAAAACCAACCACTCCTCTTACTAAACAGTAGGGTGCACACTACAACCAGTCACTCCTCTCACTAAACAATAGGGTGCACACTACAACTAATCACTCCTCGGAATAAACAGTAGGGTGCACAACACAACCAATCACTCCTCTGACTAAACAATATAGTGCACACTACAACCAATCATTCATCTGACTAAACAGTAGGGTGCACACTACAACCAATCACTCCTCTGACTAAACAGTAGGGTGCACACTACAACCAATCATTCATCTGACTAAACAGTAGGGTGCACACTACAACCAATCACTCCTCTGACTAAGCAGTAGGGTGCACACTACAACCAATCACTCCTCTGACTAAACAGTAGGGTGTATAATACAACCAATCACTCCGATGACTAAACAGTAGGATGCACACTACAATCAATTACTATTCTGACTAAACAGTAGGGTGCACACTACAACCAATCACTCCTCTGACTAAACAGTGGGGTACACACTACAACCAATCACTGTTCTGACAAAACAGTAGGGTGCACACTACAACCAATCACTCCTCTGATTAAACAGTAGGGTGCACATTACAACCAATCAATCCTCTGACTAACCAGTAGTGTACACACTACAACCAATCACTCCTCCGACTAAACAGTAGGGTGCACATTACGGCCAATCATTCCTCTGCCTAAACAGTAGGATGCACACTACAACCAATCAATCCTCTGACTAAACAGTGGGACACACACTACAACCAATCACTGTTCTGACAAAACAGTAGGGTGCACACTACAACCAATCACTCCTCTGACTAAACAGTAGGGTGCACATTACAACCAATCACTCCTCTGACTAACCAGTAGTGTACACACTACATCCAATCACTCCTCTGACTAAACAGTAGGGTGCACACTACAGCCAATCACTCCTCTGACTAAACAGTAGGATGCACAGTACAACCAATCACCCCTCTAACAAACCAGTAGGGTGCACACTACAACCAATCACTCCTCTGACTAAACAGTAGGGTGCGCACTACAAGCAATCACTCTTCTGACTAAACAGTAGTAGGGTGCACACTACAACCAATCACTCCTCTAACTAACCAGTAGGGGGCACACTACAACCAATCACTCTTCTGACCAAGCAATATGGTACACACTAAAACCAATCACTCCTCTGACTAAACAGTAGGGTGCACAATACAACCAATCACTCCTCTGACTAAACAGTAGGGTGCTCACTACAAGCAATCACTCTTCTGACTAAACAGTAGGATGCACAGTGCAACCAATCACCCCTCTAACAAACCAGTAGGGTGCACACTACAACCAATCACTCCTCTGACTAAACAGTAGGGTGCGCACTACAAGCAATCACTCTTCTGACTAAACAGTAGTAGGGTGCACACTACAACCAATCACTCCTCTAACTAACCAGTAGGGGGCACACTACAACCAATCACTCTTCTGACCAAGCAATATGGTACACACTACAGCCAATCACTCCTCTGACTAAACAGTAGGATGCACAGTACAACCAATCACCCCTCTAACAAACCAGTAGGGTGCACACTACAACCAATCACTCCTCTGACTAAACAGTAGGGTGCACACTACAACCAATCACTCCTGTGACTAAACAGTAGGGTGCACACTACAACCAATCACTCATCTAACTAACCAGTAGGGGGCACACTACAACCAATCACTCTTCTGACCAAGCAATATGGTACACACTAAAACCAATCACTCCTCTGACTAAACAGTAGGGTGCACAATACAACCAATCACTCCTCTGACTAAACAGTAGGGTACACACTAAAACCAGTCACTCCTCTGACTAAACAGTTGGGTGCACAATACAACCATTCACTCCTCTGACTAAACAGTAATAGGATGCGCAGTACAACCAATCACTCCTGTGACTAAAAAGTAGTGTGCACACTACAGCCAATCACTCCTGTGACTAAACATAAGGGTGCGCACTACAACTAATCACTCTTCTGACTAAACAGTAGTAGGGTCCACACTACAACCAATCAATCCTGTGACTAAACAGTAGAGTGCACACTACAACCAATCACTCCCCTGACTAAACAGTAGGGTGCACACTAAACCCAACCACTCCTCTGACTAAACAGTAGGGTGCAAACTACAACCAGTCACTCCTCTCACTAAACAGTAGGGTGCACACTACAACTAATCACTCCTCGGAATAAACAGTAGGGTGCACAACACAACCAATCACTCCTCTGACTAAACAGTATTGTGCACACTACAACCAATCACTCCTATGACTAAACAGTATGGTGCACATTACAACTAATCACTCCTCGTAATAAACAGTAGGGTGCACACTACAACCAATCACTCCTCTGCCTAAACAGTAGGGTGCACACTACAACCAATCATTCATCTAACTAACCAGTAGGTTGCACACTACAGCCAATCATTCCTCTGACTAAACAGTAGGGTGTACACTATAACCAATCACTCTTCTGAGTAAACAGTAGGGTTCACACTACAACCAATCACTGCTCTGATTAAGAAGTAAGGTGCACACTAGAACCAATCACTCCTCTGACTAAACAGTAGGGTGCACACTACAACCAATCACTCATCTGACTAAACAGTAGGGTGCACACTACAACCAATCACTCCTCTGGCTAAGCAGTAGGGTGCACACTACAACCAATCACTCCTCTGACTAAACAGTAGGGTGCACACTACAACAAATCACTCCGATGACTAAACAGTAGGGTGCACACTACGGCCAATCACTCCTCTGACTAAACAGTAGGATGCACAGTACAACCAATCACTCCTGCGACTAAACAATAGGGTGCACACTACAACCAATTACTCTTGTGACTAAACAGTAGGGTGCACACTACAACCAATAACTCCTCTGACTAAACAGTACGTGCGCACTGCAACCAATAATTCCTCTGACTAAACAGTAGTAGGGTCCACACTACAACCAATCACTCCTGTGACTAAACAGTAGAGTGCACACTACAACCAATCACTCCCCTGACTAAACAGTAGGGTGCACACTAAAACCAACCACTCCTCTGAATGAAAAATAGGGTTCAAACTACAACCAGTCACTCCTCTCACTAAACAGTAGGGTGCACACTACAACTAATCACTCCTCGGAATAAACAGTAGGGTGCACAACACAACCAATCACTCCTCTGTCTAAACAGTATAGTGCACACTACAACCAATCACTCCTCTGACTAAACAGTATGGTGCACATTACAACTAATCACTCCTCGGAATAAACAGTAGGGTGCACACTACAACTAATCACTCTTCTGACTAAACAGTAGGGTGCACACTACAACCAATCACTCATCTAACTAAACAGTAGGGTGCACACTACAGCCAATCATTCCTCTGACTAAACAGTAGGGTGTACACTACAACCAATCACTCTTCTGAGTAAACAGTAGGGTTCACACTACAACCAATCACTGCTCTGATTAAGAAGTAGGGTGCACACTACAACAAATCACTCCGATGACTAAACAGTAGTGTGCACACTACGACCAATCACTCCTCTGACTAAACAGTAGGATGCACAGTACAACCAATCACTCCTGCGACTAAACAATAGGGTGCACACTACAACCAATTACTCTTGTGACTAAACAGTAGGGTGCACACTACAACCAATCACTCCTCTGACTAAACAGTGGGGTGCACACTACAACCAATCACTGTTCTAACAAAATAGTAGGGTGCACACTACAACTAACCACTCCTCTGACTAAACAGTAGGGTGCAAACTACAACCAGTCACTCCTCTCACTAAACAGTAGGGTGCACACTACAACTAATCACTCCTCGGAATAAACAGTAGGGTGCACAACACAACCAATCACTCCTCTGACTAAACAGTATAGTGCACACTACACCCAATCACTCCTCTGACTAAACAGTATGGTGCACATTACAACTAATCACTCCTCGGAATAAACAGTAGGGTGCACACTACAACCAATCACTCCTCTGACTAAACAGTAGGGTGCACACTACAACCAATGACTCATCTAACTAAACAGTAGGGTGAACACTACAGCCAATCATTCCTCTGACTAAACAGTAGGATGTACACTACAACCAATCACTCTTCTGAGTAAACAGTAGGGTTCACACTACAACCAATCACTGCTCTGATTAAGAAGTAAGGTGCACACTAGAACCAATCACTCCTCTGACTAAACAGTAGGGTGCACACTACAACCAATCACTCATCTGACTAAACAGTAGGGTGCACACTACAACCAATCACTCCTTTGACTAAGCAGTAGGGTGCACACTACAACCAAACACTCCTCTGACTAAACAGTAGGGTGCACACTACAACAAATCACTCCGATGACTAAACAGTAGGGTGCACACTACGACCAATCACTCCTCTGACTAAACAGTAGGATGCACAGTACAACCAATCACTCCTGCGACTAAACAGTAGGGTGCACACTACAACCAATTACTCTTGTGACTAAACAGTAGGGTGCACACTACAACCAATCACTCCTCTGACTAAACAGTGGGGTGCACACTACAACCAATCACTGTTCTAACAAAATAGTAGGGTGCACACTACAACCAATCACTCCTCTGACTAAACAGTAGGGTGCACATTACAACTAATCACTCCTCTGACTAACCAGTAGAGTACTCACTGTAACCAATCACTCCTCTGACTAAACAGTAGGATGCACAGTACAACCAATCACTCCTCTAACAAACCAGCAGGGTGCACACTACAACCAATCACTCCTCTGACTAAACAGTACGGTGCGCACTGCAACCAATCACTCCTCTGACTAAACAGTAGTAGGGTCCACACTACAACCAATCACTCCTGTGATTAAACAGTAGAGTGCACACTACAACCAATCACGCCCCTGACTAAACAGTAGGGTGCACACTAAAACCAACCACTCCTCTGACTAAACAGTAGGGTGCACACTACAACCAGTCACTCCTCTCACTAAACAGTAGGGTGCACACTACAACTAATCACTCCTCGGAATAAACAGTAGTGAGCACAACACAACCAATCACTCCTCTGACTAAACAGTATAGTGCACACTACAACCAATCACTCCTCTGACTAAACAGTATGGTGCACATTACAACTAATCACTCCTCGGAATAAACAGTAGGGTGCACACTACAACCAATCACCCGTCTGACTAAACAGTAGGGTGCACACTACAACCAATCACTCATCTGACTAAACAGTGGGGTGCACACTACAACCAATCACTGTTCTAACAAAACAGTAGGGTGCATACTACAACCAATCACTCCTCTGACTAAACAGTAGGGTGCGAACTACAAGCAATCACTCTTCTGACTAAACAGTAGTAGGGTGCACAATACAACCAATCACTCCTGTGACTAAACAGTAGGGTGCACACTACAACAAATCACTCCTCTAACTAACCAGTAGGGTGCACACTACAACCAATCACTCTTCTGACTAAGCAATAGGGTACACACTAAAACCAATCACTCCTCTGACTAAACAGTAGGGTGCACAATACAACCAATCACTCCTCTGACTAAACAGTAGGTTACACACTAAAACCAATCACTCCTCTGACTAAACAGTAGGGTGTACACTACAACAAATCACTCCTCTAACTAACCAGTAGGGTGCACACTACAACCAATCACTCTTCTGACTAAGCAATAGGGTACACACTAAAACCAATCACTCCTCTGACTAAACAGTAGGGTGCACAATACAACAATCACTCCTCTGAATAAACAGTGGTAGGAGGCGAAGTACAACCAATCACTCCTGTGACTAAAAAGTAGTGTGCACACTACAGCCAATCACTCCTGTGACTAAACAGAAGGGTGCGCACTACAACTAATCACTCTTCTGACTAAACAGTAGTAGAATGCACAGTACAACGAATCACTCCTGTGACTAAACAGTAGGGTGCACACTACAACCAATCACTCCTCTAACTAAATAGTAGGGTACACACTACAACCAACTACTCCTCTGACTAAACAGTACGGTGCGCACTGCAACCAATCACTCCTCTGACTAAACAGTAGTAGGGTCCATACTACAACCAATCACTCCTGTGACTAAACAGTAGGGTGCACACTAGAGCCTATCACTCCACTGACGAAACAGTAGAGTGCACACTACAACCCATTACTCCTCTGACGAAACAGTAGGGTGCACACTAAAACCAATCACTCCTCTGACTAAACAGTAGTAGAATGCACAGTACAACCAATCACTCCTGTGACTAAACAGTAGGGTGTACACTACAACCAATCACTCCTCTAACTAAACAGTAGGGTACACACTACAACCAATTACTCCTCTGACTAAACAGTACGGTGCGCACTGCAACCAATCATTCCTCTGACTAAACAGTAGTAGGGTCCATACTACAACCAATCACTCCTGTGACTAAACAGTAGGGTGCACACTACAACCTATCAATCCACTGACGAAACAGTACAGTGCACACTACAACCCATTACTCCTCTGACGAAACAGTAGGGTGCACATTACAAACAATCACTCTTCTGACTAAACAGTAGGGTGCACATTAGATCCAATCACTCCTCTGAATAAACAGTAGGGTGCACACTATAACCAATCATTCCTCTGACTAAACAGTAGGGTGCACAATACAACCAATCACTCATCTGACGAAACAGTAGAGTCCACACTACAACCAATCACTCCTCATACTAAACAGTAGGGTACACACTAAAACCAATCACTGTTCTAACAAAATAGTAGGGTGCACACTACAACTAACCACTCCTCTGACTAAACAGTAGGGTGCAAACTACAACCAGTCACTCCTCTCACTAAACAGTAGGGTGCACACTACAACTAATCACTCCTCGGAATAAACAGTAGGGTGCACAACACAACCAATCACTCCTCTGACTAAACAGTATAGTGCACACTACACCCAATCACTCCTCTGACTAAACAGTATGGTGCACATTACAACTAATCACTCCTCGGAATAAACAGTAGGGTGCACACTACAACCAATCACTCCTCTGACTAAACAGTAGGGTGCACACTACAACCAATGACTCATCTAACTAAACAGTAGGGTGAACACTACAGCCAATCATTCCTCTGACTAAACAGTAGGGTGTACACTACAACCAATCACTCTTCTGAGTAAACAGTAGGGTTCACACTACAACCAATCACTGCTCTGATTAAGAAGTAAGGTGCACACTAGAACCAATCACTCCTCTGACTAAACAGTAGGGTGCACACTACAACCAATCACTCATCTGACTAAACAGTAGGGTGCACACTACAACCAATCACTCCTCTGACTAAGCAGTAGGGTGCACACTACAACCAAACACTCCTCTGACTAAACAGTAGGGTGCACACTACAACAAATCACTCCGATGACTAAACAGTAGGGTGCACACTACGACCAATCACTCCTCTGACTAAACAGTAGGATGCACAGTACAACCAATCACTCCTGCGACTAAACAGTAGGGTGCACACTACAACCAATTACTCTTGTGACTAAACAGTAGGGTGCACACTACAACCAATCACTCCTCTGACTAAACAGTGGGGTGCACACTACAACCAATCACTGTTCTAACAAAATAGTAGGGTGCACACTACAACCAATCACTCCTCTGACTAAACAGTAGGGTGCACATTACAACTATTCACTCCTCTGACTAACCAGTAGTGTACTCACTGTAACCAATCACTCCTCTGACTAAACAGTAGGATGCACAGTACAACCAATCACTCCTCTAACAAACCAGCAGGGTGCACACTACAACCAATCACTCCTCTGACTAAACAGTACGGTGCGCACTGCAACCAATCACTCCTCTGACTAAACAGTAGTAGGGTCCACACTGCAACCAATCACTCCTGTGATTAAACAGTAGAGTGCACACTACAACCAATCACTCCCCTGACTAAACAGTAGGGTGCACACTAAAACCAACCACTCCTCTGACTAAACAGTAGGGTGCACACTACAACCAGTCACTCCTCTCACTAAACAGTAGGGTGCACACTACAACTAATCACTCCTCGGAATAAACAGTAGGGAGCACAACACAACCAATCACTCCTCTGACTAAACAGTATAGTGCACACTACAACCAATCACTCCTCTGACTAAACAGTATGGTGCACATTACAACTAATCACTCCTCGGAATAAACAGTAGGGTGCACACTACAACCAATCACTCGTCTGACTAAACAGTAGGGTGCACACTACAACCAATCACTCATCTGACTAAACAGTGGGGTGCACACTACAACCAATCACTGTTCTAACAAAACAGTAGGGTGCATACTACAACCAATCACTCCTCTGACTAAACAGTAGGGTGCGAACTACAAGCAATCACTCTTCTGACTAAACACTAGTAGGGTGCACAATACAACCAATCACTCCTGTGACTAAACAGTAGGGTGCACACTACAACAAATCACTCCTCTAACTAACCAGTAGGGTGCACACTACAACCAATCACTCTTCTGACTAAGCAATAGGGTACACACTAAAACCAATCACTCCTCTGACTAAACAGTAGGGTGCACAATACAACAATCACTCCTCTGAATAAACAGTGGTAGGAGGCGAAGTACAACCAATCACTCCTGTGACTAAAAAGTAGTGTGCACACTACAGCCAATCACTCCTGTGACTAAACAGAAGGGTGCGCACTACAACTAATCACTCTTCTGACTAAACAGTAGTAGAATGCACAGTACAACCAATCACTCCTGTGACTAAACAGTAGGGTGCACACTACAACCAATCACTCCTCTAACTAAATAGTAGGGTACACACTACAACCAACTACTCCTCTGACTAAACAGTACGGTGCGCACTGCAACCAATCACTCCTCTGACTAAACAGTAGTAGGGTCCATACTACAACCAATCACTCCTGTGACTAAACAGTAGGGTGCACACTACAGCCTATCACTCCACTGACGAAACAGTAGAGTGCACACTACAACCCATTACTCCTCTGACGAAACAGTAGGGTGCACACTAAAACCAATCACTCCTCTGACTAAACAGTAGGGTGCACACTACAACAAATCACTCCTCTAACTAACCAGTAGGGTGCACACTACAACCAATCACTCTTCTGACTAAGCAATAGGGTACACACTAAAACCAATCACTCCTCTGACTAAACAGTAGGGTGCACAATACAACAATCACTCCTCTGAATAAACAGTGGTAGGAGGCGAAGTACAACCAATCACTCCTGTGACTAAAAAGTAGTGTGCACACTACAGCCAATCACTCCTCTGACTAAACAGAAGGGTGCGCACTACAACTAATCACTCTTCTGACTAAACAGTAGTAGAATGCACAGTACAACCAATCACTCCTGTGACTAAACAGTAGGGTGTACACTACAACCAATCACTCCTCTAACTAAACAGTAGGGTACACACTACAACCAATTACTCCTCTGACTAAACAGTACGGTGCGCACTGCAACCAATCATTCCTCTGACTAAACAGTAGTAGGGTCCATACTACAACCAATCACTCCTGTGACTAAACAGTAGGGTGCACACTACAACCTATCAATCCACTGACGAAACAGTACAGTGCACACTACAACCCATTACTCCTCTGACGAAACAGTAGGGTGCACATTACAAATAATCACTCTTCTGACTAAACAGTAGGGTGCACATTAGATCCAATCACTCCTCTGAATAAACAGTAGGGTGCACACTATAACCAATCATTCCTCTGACTAAACAGTAGGGTGCACAATACATCCAATCACTCATCTGACGAAACAGTAGAGTCCACACTACAACCAATCACTCCTCATACTAAACAGTAGGGTACACACTAAAACCAATCACTCCTCTGACTAAACAGTAGAGTGCACACTACAACCATCACCCCTCTGACGAAACAGTAGGGTGCACACTACAACCAATCACTCTTCTTATTAAACAGTAGGATACACACTAAAACCAATCACTGCTCTGACTAAACAGCAGGATACACACTACAGCCAATCACTACTCTGATTAAACAGTAGGGTACACATAATAACCAATCATTCCTCTGACTAAACAGTAGGGTGCACAATACAACCAATCACTCCTCTGACGAAACAGTAGAGTCCACACTACAACTAATAACTCCTCTGACTAAACAGTAGAGTGCACACTACAGCCAATCACTCCTCTGACTAAATAGTAGGATTCACAGTACAACCAATCACTCCTTTAACAAACCAGTAGGGTGCACACTACAACCAATCACTCCTCTGACTAAACAGTAAGGTGCGCACTACAAGCAATCACTCTTCTGACTAAACAGTAGTAGGGTGCACACTACAACCAATCACTCCTGTGACTAAACAGTAGGGTGCACACTACTATCAATCATTCCTCTAACTAACCAGTAGGGTGCACACTACAACCAATCACTATTCTGACTAAGCAATAGGGTACACACTAAAACCAATCACTCCTCTGACTAAACAGTACGGTGCACAATACAACCAATCACTCCCCGGACTAAACAGTAGGGTACACACTAAAACCAATCACTCCTCTGACTAAACAGTAGGGTGCACAATACAACCAATAACTCCTCTGAATAAACAGTAGTAGGATGCTCAGTACAACCAATCACTCCTGTGACTAAACAGAAGGGTGCGCACTACAACTAATCACTCCTCTGACTAAACAGTAGTAGGATGCACAGTACAACCAATCACTCCTCTAACTAAACAGTAGGGTGCACACTACAACCAATCACTCCTCTGACTAAACAGTACGGTGCGCACTGCAACCAATCACTCCTCTGACTAAACAGTAGGATGCACACTACAACCAATCACTCCTCTGATTAAACAGTAGAGTGCACACTACAACCCATCACCCCTCTGACGAAACAGTAGGGTGCACACTACAACCAATCACTCTTCTTATTAAACAGTAGGATACACACCAAAACCAATCACTGCTCTGACTAAACAGTAGGATACACACTACAGCCAATCACTCCTCTGACTAAACAGTAGGATGCACACTACAACCAATCTCTCCTCTGACTGAACAGTAGGGTGCACACTACAACCATTCACTCCTCTTACTAATCAGTATGGTGCATACTACAACCAATCACTCCTCTTACTAATCAGTGGGGTGCACACTACAACCAACCACTCCTCTGACTAAACAGTAGGGTGCACACTACAAGCAATCACTCCTCTGACTAAACTGTAGTAGGGTGCACACTACAACCAATCACTCCTGTGACTAAATAGCAGGGGGCACACTACGACCAATCACTCCTCTAAATAAACAGTAGGATGCACACTAAAACCAATCACTCCTCCGACTAAACAGTAGGTGCACATTAGAACCAATTACTCCTCTGACTAAACAGTAGGGTGCACACTATAACCAATCATTCCTCTGACTAAACAGTAGGGTGCACAATACAACCTATCACTCCCCTGGCGAAACAGTAGAGTCCACACTACATCCATACACTCCTCTGACTAAACAGTAGAGTGCACACTACAGCCAATCACTCCTGTGACTAAACAGAAGGGTGCGCACTACAACTAATCACTCCTCTGACTAAACAGTAGTAGGATGCACAGTACAACCAATCACTCCTGTGACTAAACAGTAGGGTGCACACTACAACCAATGACTCCTCTAACTAAACAGTAGGGTGCACACTACAATCAATCACTCCTCTGACTAAACAATACGGTGCGCACTGCAACCAATCACTCCTCTGACTAAACAGTAGGATGCACACTACAACCAATCACTCCTCTGATTAAACAGTAGAGTGCACACTACAACCCATCACCCCTCTGACGAAACAGTAGGGTGCACACTACAACCAATCACTCTTCTTATTAAACAGTAGGATACACACTAAAACCAATCACTGCTCTGACTAAACAGTAGGATACACACTACAGCCAATCACTCCTCTGACTAAACAGTAGGATGCACACTACAACCATTCACTCCTCTGACTGAACAATAGGGTGCACACTACAATCAATCACTCCTCTTACTAAGCAGTGGGGTGCACACTACAACCAACCACTCCTCTAACTAAACATTAGGATGCACACTAAAACAAATCACTCCTCCGACTAAACAGTAGGGTGCACACTATAACCAATCATTCCTCTGACTAAACAGTAGGGTGCACAATACAACCAATCACTCCTCTGACGAAACAGTAGAGTCCACACTACAACCAATCACTCCTCTGACTAAACAGAAGGGTGCGCACTACAACTAATCACTCCTCTGACTAAACAGTAGTAGGATGCACAGTACAACCAATCACTCCTGTGACTAAACAGTAGGGTGCACACTACAACCAATCACTCCTCTAACTAAACAGTAGGGTGCACACTGCAGCCAATCACTCCTCTGACTAAACAGTACGGTGCGCACTGCAGCCAATCACTCCTCTGACTAAACAGTAGGATGCACACTACAACCAATCACTCCTCTGATTAAACAGTAGAGTGCACACTACAACCCATCACCCCTCTGACGAAACAGTAGGGTGCACACTACAACCAATCACTCTTCTTATTAAACAGAAGGATACATACTAAAACCAATCACTGCTCTGACTAAACAGTAGGATACACACTACAGCCAATCACTCCTCTGACTAAACAGTAGGATGCACACTACAACCATTCACTCCTCTGACTGAACAGTAGGGTGCACACTACAATCAATCACTCCTCTTACTAAGCAGTGGGGTGCACACTACAACCAACCACTCCTCTAACAAAACATTAGGATTCACACTAAAACAAATCACTCCTCCGACTAAACAGTAGGGTGCACATTAGAACCAATTACTCCTCTGACTAAACAGTAGGGTGCACACTATAACCAATCATTCCTCAGACTAAACAGTAGGGTGCACAATACAACCAATCACTCCTCTGACGAAACAGTAGAGTTCACACTACAACCAATCACTCCTCTGACTAAACAGTAGAGTGCACACTACAGCCAATCACTCCTCTGATTAAATAGTAGGATGCACAGTAAAACCAATCACTCCTCTAACAAACCAGCAGTAGGGTGCACACTACAACCAATCACTCCTCTGACTAAACAGTAAGGTGTGCACTAAAACCAATCACTCCTCTGACTAAACAGTAGGGTGCACAATACAACCAATCACTCCTCTGACTAAACAATAGGGTACACACTAAAACCAATCACTCCTCTGACTAAACAGTAGGGTGCACAATACAACCAATCACTCCTCTGAATAAACAGTAATAGGAGGCGCAGTACAACCAATCACTCCTGTGACTAAACAGTAGTGTGCACACTACAGCCAATCACTCCTGTGACTAAACAGAAGGGTGCGCACTACAACTAATCACTCTTCTGACTAAACAGTAGTAGGATGCACAGTACAACCAATCACTCCTGTGACTAAACAGTAGGGTGCACACTACAACCAATCACTCCTCTAACTAAACAGTAGGGTGCACACTACAACCAATCACTCTTCTGACTAAACAGTAGGGTGCACATTAGAACCAATCACTCCTCTGACTAAACAGTAGGGTGCACACTATAACCAATCATTCCTCTGACTAAACAGTAGGGTGCACAATACAACCAATCACTCCTCTGACGAAACACTAGAATCCACACTTCAACCAATCACTCTTCTTATGAAACAGTAGGGTACACACTAAAATCAATCACTCCTCTGACTAAACAGTAGGATGCACACTACAACCAATCACTCCTCTGACTAAACAGTAGAGTGTACACTACAACCCATCACCCCTCTGACGAAACAGTAGGGTGCACACTAAAACCAATCACTCTTCTTATTAAACAGTAGGATACACACTAAAACCAATCACTGCTCTGACTAAACAGTAGGATACACACTACAGCCAATCACTCCTCTGACTAAACAGTAGGGTGCACACTACAATCAATGAATCCTCTGACTAAACAGTAGGGTGCACATTACAACCAATCACTCCTCTTACTAAGCAGTGGGGTGCACACTACAACCAATCACTCCTCCAACTAAACAGTAGGATGCACACTACAACCAATCACTCCTCTGACTAAACAGTAGGGTGCACATTAGAACCTATCACTCCGCTGACTAAACAGTAGGGTGCACACTATAACCAATCATTCCTCTGACTAAACAGTAGGGTGCACAATAAAACCAATCATTCCTCTGACGAAACAGTAGAGTCCACACTACAACCAATCACTCCTCTGACTAAACAGTAGAGTGCACACTACAGCCCATCACTACTCTGTCTAAACAGTAGGGTGCACACTACAACCAGTCACTCTTCTAACTTAACAGTAGGGTGCACACTATAACCAATCATTCCTCTGACTAAACAGTAGGGTGCACACTACAACCAATCACTCCTCAGACTAAACAGTAGAGTGCAAACTACAACCAATCACTCCTATGACTAAACAGTAGTGTGCACACCACAGCCAATCACTCCTCTGACTAAACAGTATGATGTACACTACAACCAGTCACTCCTCTGACAATACAGTAGCGTGCACACTACAACCAATCACCCTTTTGATTAAACAGTAGGGTGCACACTACAACCAATCACTCCTCGGACTAAACAGTAGGGTGCACAATACAACCAATTACTCCTCTGACTAAGCAGTGGGGTGCACACTACAACCAACCACCCCTCTGACTAAACAGTAAGGTGCACACTACAACCAATCACTCCTCTGACTAAACAGTAGTAGGGTCCACACTACAACCAATCACTCCTCTGACTAAACAATAGGGTGCACACTACAACCTATCACTCCTCTAACTAAACAGTAGAGTCCACACTACAACCCATTACTCCTCGGACGAAACAGTAGGGTGCACATTACAAATAATCACTCTTCTGACTAAACAGTACGGTGCACATTAGAACCAATCACTCTTCTGACTAAACAGTAGGGTGCACAATACAACCAATCACTCCTCTGACGAAACAGTAGAGTCCACACTACAACCAATCATTCCTCTGTCTAAACAGTAGAGTGCACACTACAGCCCATCACTCCTCTGTCTAAACAGTAGGGTGCACACTACAACCAATCACTCTTATTATGAAACAGTAGGGTACACACTAAAACCAATCACTCCTCTGACTAAACAGTAGGATGCACACTACAACCAATCACTCCTCTGACTAAACAGTAGAGTCCACACTACAACCCATCACCCCTCTGACGAAACAGTAGGGTGCACACTACAACCAATCACTCTTCTTATTAAACAGTAGGATATACACTAAAACCAATCACTGCTCTGACTAAACAGTAGGATACACACTACAGCCAATCACTCCTCTGACTAAACAGTAGGATGCACACTACAACCAATCACTCATCTGACTAAACAGTAGGGTGCACACTACAACCAATCAGTCCTCTTACTAAGCAGTGGGGTGCACACTACAACCAACCACTCCTCTAACTAAACAGTAGGGTGCACACTAAAACCAATCACTCCTCTGACTAAACAGTAGGGTGCACATTAGAACCAACCACTCCTCTGACTAAATAGTAGGGTGCACACTATAACCAATCATTCCTCTGACTAAACAGTAGGGTTCACAATACAACCAATCACTCCTCTGACGAAACAGTAGAGTCCACACTACAACCAATCACTCCTCTGACTAAACAGTAGAGTGCACACTACAACCAATCACTCGTAAGACTAAACAGTAGAGTGCACACTACAACCAATCACTCGTAAAACGAAACAGTAGAGTCCACACTACAGCCAATCATTCCTCTGTCTAAACAGTAGGGTGCACACTACAACCAATCACTCTTCTTATTAAACAGTAGGATGCACACTAAAACCAATCACTCCTCTGACTAAACAGTAGGATGCACACTACAACCAATCACTCCTCTGACTAAACAGTAGGGTGCACACTTCAACCAATCACTCCTCTTACTAAGCAGTGGGGTGCACACTACAACCAACCACTCCTCTAACTAAACAGTAGGGTGCACACAATAACCAATCATTCATCTGACTAAACAGTAGGGTGCAGAATACAACCAATCACTCCTCTGACTAAACAGTAGAGTGCACACTACAACCAATCACTCCTCTGACTAAACAGTAGAGTGCAAACTACAACCAATCACTCTTCTGACTAAACAGTAGTGTGCACACCACAACCAATCACTCCTCTTACTAAGCAATATGGTGCATACTACATCCAATCACTCCTCTGACTAAGCAGTGGGGTGCACACTACAACCAACCACTCCTCTAACTAAACAGTAAGGGGCACACTACAACCAATCACTCCTCTGACTAAACAGTGGGGTGCACACTACAACCAATCACTCATCTGACCAAACAGTAAAGTGCATAACACAACCAATCACTCCTCTGACAAACAGTAGAGTGTACACTACAACCAATCACTCTTCTGACTAAACAGTAAGGTACACACTACAACCAATCACTCCTCTGACTAAACAGTAGGATGCACACTACAACCAATCACTCCTCTGACTAAACAGTGGGGTGCACACTACAACCAATCACTACTCTTACTAAGCAGTATGGTGCATACTACAACCAATCACTCCTCTTACTAAGCAGTGGGGTGCACACTACAACGAACCAATCCTCTGACTAAACAGTAGGGTGCAAACAACAACCAATCACTCCTCTGACTAAACAGTATGGTGCACACTACAACCAATCACTCCTCTGACTAAACAGTAGGGTGCACAATACAACCAATCACTCCTCTGACGAAACAGTAGAGTGCACACTACAACCAACCACTCCTCTGACTAAACAGTAGGGTGGACACTACAACCAATCACTCCTTTGACTAAACAGTAGAGTGCACACTTCAACCAATCACTCCTCTGACTAAACAGTAGAGTGCACACTACAACCAATCACTCCTCTGACTAAACAGTAGTGTGCACACTACAACCAATTACTCTTCTGACTAAACAGTAGGATGCACACTACAACCAATCACTCCTCTGACTAAACAGTAGAGTGCACACTATAACCAATCATTCCTCTGACTAAACAGTAGGGTGCCCAATACAACCAATCATTCCTCTGACGAAACAGTAGAGTCCACACTACAACCAATCACTCCTCTGTCTAAACAGTAGGGTGCACACTACAACCAATCACTCTTCTTATGAAAGAGTAGGGTACACACTAAAACCAATCACTCCTCTGACTAAACAGTAGGATGCACACTACAATCAATCACTCCTCTGACTAAACAGTAGAATGCAAACTACAACCCATCACCCCTCTGACGAAACAGTAGGGTGCACACTACAACCAATCACTCTTCTTATTAAACAGTAGGATACACACTAAAACCAATCACTGCTCTGACTAAACAGTAGGATACACACTACAGCCAATCACTCCTCTGACTAAACAGTAGGATGCACACTACAACCAATCACTCCTCTGACTAAACAGTAGGGTGCAAACTACAACCAATCACTCCTGTTACTAAGCAGTGGGGTGCACAGTACAACCAACCACTCCTCTAACTAAACAGTAGGGTGCACACTACAACCAATCACTCCTCTGACTAAACAGTAGGGTGTACATTAGAACCAATCACTCCTCTGACTAAACAGTGGGGTGCACACTATAACCAATCATTCCTCTGACTAAACATTAGGGTGCACACTACAACCAATCAATCCTCTGACTAAACAGTAGAGTGCACACTACAGCCAATCACTCCTCTGTCTAAACAGTAGGGTGCACACTACAACCAATCACTCTTCTTATTAAACAGTAGGATACACACTAAAACCAATCACTCCTCTGACTAAACAGTAGGATGCACATTACAACCAATCACTCCTCTGACTAAACAGTAGGGTGCACACTACAACCAATCACTCCTCTTACTAAGCAGTGGGGTGCACACTACAACTAACCACTCCTCTAACTAAACAGTAGGGTGCACACAATAACCAATCATTCCTCTGACTAAGCAGTAGGGTGCAGATTACAACCAATGACTCCTCTGACTAAACAGTAGAGTGCACACTACAACCAATCACTCCTCTGACTAAACAGTAGAGTGCAAACTACAACCAATCATGCCTCTGACTAAACAGTAGTGTGCACACCACAACCAATCACTCCTCTGACTAAATAGTATGGTGTACACTACAACCAGTCACTCCTCTTACTAAGCAATATGGTGCATACTACAACCAATCACTCCTCTGACGAAACAGTAGGGTGCACACTACAACCAATCACTCTTCTTATTAAACAGTAGGATATACACTAAAACCAATCACTGCTCTGACTAAACAGTAGGATACACACTACAACCAATCACTCATCTGACTAAACAGTAGGATGCACACTACAACCAATCACTCATCTGACTAAACAGTAGGGTGCACACTACAACCAATCAGTCCTCTTACTAAGCAGTGGGGTGCACACTACAACCAACCACTCCTCTAACTAAACAGTAGGGTGCACACTAAAACCAATCACTCCTCTGACTAAACAGTAGGGTGCACATTAGAACCAACCACTCCTCTGACTAAATAGTAGGGTGCACACTATAACCAATCATTCCTCTGACTAAACAGTAGGGTTCACAATACAACCAATCACTCCTCTGACGAAACAGTAGAGTCCACACTACAACCAATCACTCCTCTGACTAAACAGTAGAGTGCACACTACAACCAATCACTCGTAAGACTAAACGGTAGAGTGCACACTGCAACCAATCACTCGTAAAACGAAACAGTAGAGTCCACACTACAGCCAATCATTCCTCTGTCTAAACAGTAGGGTGCACACTACAACCAATCACTCTTCTTATTAAACAGTAGGATACACACTAAAACCAATCACTCCTCTGACTAAACAGTAGGATGCACACTACAACCAATCACTCCTCTGACTAAACAGTAGGGTGCACACTACAACCAATCACTCCTCTTACTAAGCAGTGGGGTGCACACTACAACTAACCACTCCTCTAACTAAACAGTAGGGTGCACACAATAACCAATCATTCCTCTGACTAAGCAGTAGGGTGCAGATTACAACCAATGACTCCTCTGACTAAACAGTAGAGTGCACACTACAACCAATCACTCCTCTGACTAAACAGTAGAGTGCAAACTACAACCAATCATGCCTCTGACTAAACAGTAGTGTGCACACCACAACCAATCACTCCTCTGACTAAATAGTATGGTGTACACTACAACCAGTCACTCCTCTTACTAAGCAATATGGTGCATACTACAACCAATCACTCCTCTGACGAAACAGTAGGGTGCACACTACAACCAATCACTCTTCTTATTAAACAGTAGGATATACACTAAAACCAATCACTGCTCTGACTAAACAGTAGGATACACACTACAACCAATCACTCATCTGACTAAACAGTAGGATGCACACTACAACCAATCACTCATCTGACTAAACAGTAGGGTGCACACTACAACCAATCAGTCCTCTTACTAAGCAGTGGGGTGCACACTACAACCAATCACTCATCTGACTAAACAGTAGGATGCACACTACAACCAATCACTCATCTGACTAAACAGTAGGGTGCACACTACAACCAATCAGTCCTCTTACTAAGCAGTGGGGTGCACACTACAACCAACCACTCCTCTAACTAAACAGTAGGGTGCACACTAAAACCAATCACTCCTCTGACTAAACAGTAGGGTGCACATTAGAACCAACCACTCCTCTGACTAAATAGTAGGGTGCACACTATAACCAATCATTCCTCTGACTAAACAGTAGGGTTCACAATACAACCAATCACTCCTCTGACGAAACAGTAGAGTCCACACTACAACCAATCACTCCTCTGACTAAACAGTAGAGTGCACACTACAACCAATCACTCGTAAGACTAAACGGTAGAGTGCACACTGCAACCAATCACTCGTAAAACGAAACAGTAGAGTCCACACTACAGCCAATCATTCCTCTGTCTAAACAGTAGGGTGCACACTACAACCAATCACTCTTCTTATTAAACAGTAGGATACACACTAAAACCAATCACTCCTCTGACTAAACAGTAGGATGCACACTACAACCAATCACTCCTCTGACTAAACAGTAGGGTGCACACTACAACCAATCACTCCTCTTACTAAGCAGTGGGGTGCACACTACAACTAACCACTCCTCTAACTAAACAGTAGGGTGCACACAATAACCAATCATTCCTCTGACTAAGCAGTAGGGTGCAGATTACAACCAATGACTCCTCTGACTAAACAGTAGAGTGCACACTACAACCAATCACTCCTCTGACTAAACAGTAGAGTGCAAACTACAACCAATCATGCCTCTGACTAAACAGTAGTGTGCACACCACAACCAATCACTCCTCTGACTAAATAGTATGGTGTACACTACAACCAGTCACTCCTCTTACTAAGCAATATGGTGCATACTACAACCAATCACTCCTCTGACGAAACAGTAGGGTGCACACTACAACCAATCACTCTTCTTATTAAACAGTAGGATATACACTAAAACCAATCACTGCTCTGACTAAACAGTAGGATACACACTACAACCAATCACTCATCTGACTAAACAGTAGGATGCACACTACAACCAATCACTCATCTGACTAAACAGTAGGGTGCACACTACAACCAATCAGTCCTCTTACTAAGCAGTGGGGTGCACACTACAACCAACCACTCCTCTAACTAAACAGTAGGGTGCACACTAAAACCAATCACTCCTCTGACTAAACAGTAGGGTGCACATTAGAACCAACCACTCCTCTGACTAAATAGTAGGGTGCACACTATAACCAATCATTCCTCTGACTAAACAGTAGGGTTCACAATACAACCAATCACTCCTCTGACGAAACAGTAGAGTCCACACTACAACCAATCACTCCTCTGACTAAACAGTAGAGTGCACACTACAACCAATCACTCGTAAGACTAAACGGTAGAGTGCACACTGCAACCAATCACTCGTAAAACGAAACAGTAGAGTCCACACTACAGCCAATCATTCCTCTGTCTAAACAGTAGGGTGCACACTACAACCAATCACTCTTCTTATTAAACAGTAGGATACACACTAAAACCAATCACTCCTCTGACTAAACAGTAGGATGCACACTACAACCAATCACTCCTCTGACTAAACAGTAGGGTGCACACTACAACCAATCACTCCTCTTACTAAGCAGTGGGGTGCACACTACAACCAACCACTCCTCTAACTAAACAGTAGGGTGCACACAATAACCAATCATTCATCTGACTAAACAGTAGGGTGCAGAATACAACCAATCACTCCTCTGACTAAACAGTAGAGTGCACACTACAACCAATCACTCCTCTGACTAAACAGTAGAGTGCAAACTACAACCAATCACTCTTCTGACTAAACAGTAGTGTGCACACCACAACCAATCACTCCTCTTACTAAGCAATATGGTGCATACTACATCCAATCACTCCTCTGACTAAGCAGTGGGGTGCACACTACAACCAACCACTCCTCTGACTAAAGAGTAAGGGGCACACTACAACCAATCACTCCTCTGACTAAACAGTGGGGTGCACACCACAACCAATCACTCATCTGACCAAACAGTAAAGTGCATAACACAACCAATCACTCCTCTGACAAACAGTAGAGTGTACACTACAACCAATCACTCTTCTGACTAAACAGTAAGGTACACACTACAACCAATCACTCCTCTGACTAAACAGTAGGATGCACACTACAACCAATCACTCCTCTGACTAAACAGTGGGGTGCACACTACAACCAATCACTACTCTTACTAAGCAGTATGGTGCATACTACAACCAATCACTCCTCTTACTAAGCAGTGGGGTGCACACTACAACGAACCAATCCTCTGACTAAACAGTAGGGTGCAAACAACAACCAATCACTCCTCTGACTAAACAGTATGGTGCACACTACAACCAATCACTCCTCTGACTAAACAGTAGGGTGCACAATACAACCAATCACTCCTCTGAAGAAACAGTAGAGTGCACACTACAACCAACCACTCCTCTGACTAAACAGTAGGGTGGACACTACAACCAATCACTCCTTTGACTAAACAGTAGAGTGCACACTTCAACCAATCACTCCTCTGACTAAACAGTAGAGTGCACACTACAACCAATCACTCCTCTGACTAAACAGTAGTGTGCACACTACAACCAATTACTCTTCTGACTAAACAGTAGGATGCACACTACAACCAATCACTCCTCTGACTAAACAGTAGAGTGCACACTATAACCAATCATTCCTCTGACTAAACAGTAGGGTGCCCAATACAACCAATCATTCCTCTGACGAAACAGTAGAGTCCACACTACAACCAATCACTCCTCTGTCTAAACAGTAGGGTGCACACTACAACCAATCACTCTTCTTATGAAAGAGTAGGGTACACACTAAAACCAATCACTCCTCTGACTAAACAGTAGGATGCACACTACAATCAATCACTCCTCTGACTAAACAGTAGAATGCAAACTACAACCCATCACCCCTCTGACGAAACAGTAGGGTGCACACTACAACCAATCACTCTTCTTATTAAACAGTAGGATACACACTAAAACCAATCACTGCTCTGACTAAACAGTAGGATACACACTACAGCCAATCACTCCTCTGACTAAACAGTAGGATGCACACTACAACCAATCACTCCTCTGACTAAACAGTAGGGTGCAAACTACAACCAATCACTCCTGTTACTAAGCAGTGGGGTGCACAGTACAACCAACCACTCCTCTAACTAAACAGTAGGGTGCACACTACAACCAATCACTCCTCTGACTAAACAGTAGGGTGTACATTAGAACCAATCACTCCTCTGACTAAACAGTAGGGTGCACACTATAACCAATCATTCCTCTGACTAAACATTAGGGTGCACACTACAACCAATCAATCCTCTGACTAAACAGTAGAGTGCACACTACAGCCAATCACTCCTCTGTCTAAACAGTAGGGTGCACACTACAACCAATCACTCTTCTTATTAAACAGTAGGATACACACTAAAACCAATCACTCCTCTGACTAAACAGTAGGATGCACATTACAACCAATCACTCCTCTGACTAAACAGTAGGGTGCACACTACAACCAATCACTCCTCTTACTAAGCAGTGGGGTGCACACTACAACTAACCACTCCTCTAACTAAACAGTAGGGTGCACACAATAACCAATCATTCCTCTGACTAAGCAGTAGGGTGCAGATTACAACCAATGACTCCTCTGACTAAACAGTAGAGTGCACACTACAACCAATCACTCCTCTGACTAAACAGTAGAGTGCAAACTACAACCAATCATGCCTCTGACTAAACAGTAGTGTGCACACCACAACCAATCACTCCTCTGACTAAATAGTATGGTGTACACTACAACCAGTCACTCCTCTTACTAAGCAATATGGTGCATACTACAACCAATCACTCCTCTGACTGAGCAGTGGGGTGCACACTACAACCAACCACTCCTCTGACTAAACAGTAAGATGCACACTACAACCAATCACTCCTCTGACTAAACAGTGGCCTGCACACTACAACCAATCACTCATCTGACTAAACAGTAGGGTGCATAACACAACCAATCACTCCTCTGACAAACAGTAGAGTGTACACTACAACCAATCACTCCTCTGACTAAACAGTAAGGTACACACTACAACCAATCACTCCTCTGACTAAACAGAAGGATGCATACTACAACCAATCACTCCTCTGACTAAACAGAAGGATGCACACTACAACTAACCACTCCTCTAACTAAACAGTAGGGTGCACACAATAACCAATCATTCCTCTGACTAAACAGTAGGGTGCAGAATACAACCAATGACTCCTCTGACTAAACAGTAGAGTGCACACTACAACCAATCACTCCTCTGACTAAACAGTAGAGTGCAAACTACAACCAATCATGCCTCTGACTAAACAGTAGTGTGCACACCACAACCAATCACTCCTCTGACTAAATAGTATGGTGTACACTACAACCAGTCACTCCTCTTACTAAGCAATATGTTGCATACTACAACCAATCACTCCTCTGACTAAGCAGTGGGGTGCACACTACAACCAACCACTCCTCTGACTAAACAGTAAGGTGCACACTACAACCAATCACTCCTCTGACTAAACAGTGGGGTGCACACTACAACCAATCACTCATCTGACTAAACAGTAGGGTGCATAACACAACCAATCACTCCTCTGACAAATAGTAGAGTGTACACTACAACCAATCACTCCTCTGACTAAACAGTAAGGTACACACTACAATCAATCACTCCTCTGACTAAACAGTAGAATGCAAACTACAACCCATCACCCCTCTGACGAAACAGTAGGGTGCACACTACAACCAATCACTCTTCTTATTAAACAGTAGGATACACACTAAAACCAATCACTGCTATGACTAAACAGTAGGATACACACTACAGCCAATCACTCCTCTGACTAAACAGTAGGATGCACACTACAATCAATCACTCCTCTGACTAAACAGTAGGGTGCAAACTACAACCAATCACTCCTGTTACTAAGCAGTGGGGTGCACAGTACAACCAACCACTCCTGTAACTAAACAGTAGGGTGCACACTACAACCAATCACTCCTCTGACTAAACAGTAGGGTGTACATTAGAACCAATCACTCCTCTGAATAAACAGTAGGGTGCACACTATAACCAATCATTCCTCTGACTAAACATTAGGGTGCACACTACAACCAATCAATCCTCTGACTAAACAGTAGAGTGCACACTACAGCCAATCACTCCTCTGTCTAACCAGTAGGGTGCACACTACAACCAATCACTCTTCTTATTAAACAGTAGGATACACACTAAAACCAATCACTCCTCTGACTAAACAGTAGGATTCACATTACAACCAATCACTCCTCTGACTAAACAGTAGGGTGCACACTACAACCAATTACTCCACTTACTAAGCAGTGGGGTGCACACTACAACTAACCACTCCTCTAACTAAACAGTAGGGTGCACACAATAACCAATCATTCCTCTGACTAAGCAGTAGGGTGCAGATTACAACCAATGACTCCTCTGACTAAACAGTAGAGTGCACACTACAACCAATCACTCCTCTGACTAAACAGTAGAGTGCAAACTACAACCAATCATGCCTCTGACTAAACAGTAGTGTGCACACCACAACCAATCACTCCTCTGACTAAATAGTATGGTGTACACTACAACCAGTCACTCCTCTTACTAAGCAATATGGTGCATACTACAACCAATCACTCCTCTGACTGAGCAGTGGGGTGCACACTACAACCAACCACTCCTCTGACTAAACAGTAAGATGCACACTACAACCAATCACTCCTCTGACTAAACAGTGGAGTGCACACTACAACCAATCACTCATCTGACTAAACAGTAGGGTGCATAACACAACCAATCACTCCTCTGACAAACAGTAGAGTGTACACTACAACCAATCACTCCTCTGACTAAACAGTAAGGTACACACTACAACCAATCACTCCTCTGACTAAACAGAAGGATGCACACTACAACTAACCACTCCTCTAACTAAACAGTAGGGTGCACACAATAACCAATCATTCCTCTGACTAAACAGTAGGGTGCAGAATACAACCAATGACTCCTCTGACTAAACAGTAGAGTGCACACTACAACCAATCACTCCTCTGACTAAACAGTAGAGTGCAAACTACAACCAATCATGCCTCTGACTAAACAGTAGTGTGCACACCACAACCAATCACTCCTCTGACTAAATAGTATGGTGTACACTACAACCAGTCACTCCTCTTACTAAGCAATATGTTGCATACTACAACCAATCACTCCTCTGACTAAGCAGTGGGGTGCACACTACAACCAACCACTCCTCTGACTAAACAGTAAGGTGCACACTACAACCAATCACTCCTCTGACTAAACAGTGGGGTGCACACTACAACCAATCACTCATCTGTCTAAACAGTAGGGTGCATAACACAACCAATCACTCCTCTGACAAATAGTAGAGTGTACACTACAACCAATCACTCCTCTGACTAAACAGTAAGGTACACACTACAACCAATCACTCCTCTGACTAAACAGAAGGATGCACACTACAACTAATCACTCCTCTTACTAAGCAGTATGGTGCATACTACAACCAATCACTACTCTTACTAAGCAGTGGGGTGCACACTACAACCAACCACTCCTCTGACTAAACAGTAGTGTGCACACTACAACCAATCACTCCTTTGACTAAACAGTAGTGTACACACTACAACCAATCACTCCTCTAACTAAACAGTAGGGTGCACACTACAACCAGTCACTCCTCTGACTCCACAGTAGGGTGCACACTACAACCAATCACCCTTTTGACTAAACAGTAGGGTGCACACTACAACCAATCACTCCTCTGACTAAACAGTAGAGTGCACACTACAACTAATCACTCCTCTGACTAAACAGTAGGGCGCACACTAAAACATATCACTCCTCTGACTAGACAGTAGGGTGCACACTACAACCAATCACTCCTCTGACTAAACAGTAGTGTGTACACTACAACCAATCACTCCTCTGACTAAACAGTAGGGTGCACCCTATAACCAATCATTCCTCTGACTAAAGAGTAGGCTGCACAATACAACCAATCACTCCTCTGACGAAACAGTAGAGTCCACACTACAACCAATCACTCCTCTGACTAAACAGTAGAGTGCACACTACAGCCAATCAATCCTCTTTCTAAACAGTAGGGTGCACACTACAACCAATCACTCTTCTTATTAAACAGTAGGATACACACTAAAACCAATCACTCCTCTGACTAAACAGTAGGATGCACACTACAACCAATCACTCCTCTAACTAAACAGTAGGGTGCACACAGTAACCAATCATTCCTCTGACTAAACAGTAGGGTGCAGAATACAACCAATCACTCCTCTGACTAAACAGTAGAGTACACACTACAACCAATCACTCCTCTGACTAAACCGTAGAGTGCAAACTACAACCAATCACTCCCCTGACTAAACAGTAGTGTGCACACCACAACCAATCACTCCTCTGACTAAATAGTATGGTGTACACTACAACCAGTCACTCCTCTTACTAAGCAATATGGTGCATACTACAACCAATCACTCCTCTGACTAAGCAGTGGGGTGCACACTACAACCAACCACTCCTCTGACTAAACAGTAAGGTGCACACTACAACCAATCACTCCTCTGACTCCACAGTAGGGTGCACACTACAACCAATCACCCTTTTGACTAAACAGTAGGGTGCACACTACAACCAACCACTCCTCTGACTAAACAGTAGAGTGCACACTACAACCAATCACTCCTCTGACTAGACAGTAGGGTGCACACTACAACCAGTCACTCCTCTGACTAAACAGTAGACTGCACACTGCAACCAATCACCCTTTTGTCTAAACATTAGGGTGCACACTACAACCAATCACACCTCTGAATAAACAGTAGGGTGCACACTACAGCCAATCACCCCTCTGAATAAACAGTAGGGTGTACACTACAACCAATCACTGCTCTGACTAAACAGTAAGGTGCACACTACAACCAATCACTCCTTTGACTAAACAATAGGGTGCACACTACAACCAAACACCTTTTTGACTAAACAGTAGAGTGCACACTACAACCAATCACACCTCTGACTAAACAGTAGGGTGCACACCACATCCAATCACTCCTCTGACTAAACAATAGATTGCACACTACAACCAATAACTCCTCTGACTTAACAGTAGAGTACAGACTACAACCAATCACTCCTCTGACTAAACAGTAGGGTGCACACTACAACCAATCACTCTTCTTATTAAACAGTAGGATACACACTAAAACCAATCACTCCTCTGACTAAACAGTAGGATGCACACTACAACCAATCACTCCTCTGACTAAACAGTAGGGTGCACACTACAACCAATCACTCCTCTTACTAAGCAGTGGGGTGCACACTACAACCAACCACTCCTCTAACTAAACAGTAGGGTGCACACAATAACCAATCATTCCTCTGACTAAACAGTAGGGTGCAGAATACAACCAATCACTCCTCTGACTAAACAGTAGAGTACACACTACAACCAATCACTCCTCTGACTAAACAGTAGAGTGCAAACTACAACCAATCACTCCCCTGACTAAACAGTAGTGTGCACACCACAACCAATCACTCCTCTGACTAAACAGTAGAGTACACACTACAACCAATCACTCCTCTGACTAAACAGTAGGATGCACACTACAATCAATCACTCCTCTGACTAAACAGTAGAATGCAAACTACAACCCATCACCCCTCTGACGAAACAGTAGGGTGCACACTACAACCAATCACTCTTCTTATTAAACAGTAGGATACACACTAAAACCAATCACTGCTCTGACTAAACAGTAGGATACACACTACAGCCAATCACTCCTCTGACTAAACAGTAGGATGCACACTACAACCAATCACTCCTCTGACTAAACAGTAGGGTGCAAACTACAACCAATCACTCCTGTTACTAAGCAGTGGGGTGCACAGTACAACCAACCACTCCTCTAACTAAACAGTAGGGTGCACACTACAACCAATCACTCCTCTGACTAAACAGTAGGGTGTACATTAGAACCAATCACTCCTCTGACTAAACAGTAGGGTGCACACTATAACCAATCATTCCTCTGACTAAACATTAGGGTGCACACTACAACCAATCAATCCTCTGACTAAACAGTAGAGTGCACACTACAGCCAATCACTCCTCTGTCTAAACAGTAGGGTGCACACTACAACCAATCACTCTTCTTATTAAACAGTAGGATACACACTAAAACCAATCACTCCTCTGACTAAACAGTAGGATGCACATTACAACCAATCACTCCTCTGACTAAACAGTAGGGTGCACACTACAACCAATCACTCCTCTTACTAAGCAGTGGGGTGCACACTACAACTAACCACTCCTCTAACTAAACAGTAGGGTGCACACAATAACCAATCATTCCTCTGACTAAGCAGTAGGGTGCAGATTACAACCAATGACTCCTCTGACTAAACAGTAGAGTGCACACTACAACCAATCACTCCTCTGACTAAACAGTAGAGTGCAAACTACAACCAATCATGCCTCTGACTAAACAGTAGTGTGCACACCACAACCAATCACTCCTCTGACTAAATAGTATGGTGTACACTACAACCAGTCACTCCTCTTACTAAGCAATATGGTGCATACTACAACCAATCACTCCTCTGACTGAGCAGTGGGGTGCACACTACAACCAACCACTCCTCTGACTAAACAGTAAGATGCACACTACAACCAATCACTCCTCTGACTAAACAGTGGCCTGCACACTACAACCAATCACTCATCTGACTAAACAGTAGGGTGCATAACACAACCAATCACTCCTCTGACAAACAGTAGAGTGTACACTACAACCAATCACTCCTCTGACTAAACAGTAAGGTACACACTACAACCAATCACTCCTCTGACTAAACAGAAGGATGCATACTACAACCAATCACTCCTCTGACTAAACAGAAGGATGCACACTACAACTAACCACTCCTCTAACTAAACAGTAGGGTGCACACAATAACCAATCATTCCTCTGACTAAACAGTAGGGTGCAGAATACAACCAATGACTCCTCTGACTAAACAGTAGAGTGCACACTACAACCAATCACTCCTCTGACTAAACAGTAGAGTGCAAACTACAACCAATCATGCCTCTGACTAAACAGTAGTGTGCACACCACAACCAATCACTCCTCTGACTAAATAGTATGGTGTACACTACAACCAGTCACTCCTCTTACTAAGCAATATGTTGCATACTACAACCAATCACTCCTCTGACTAAGCAGTGGGGTGCACACTACAACCAACCACTCCTCTGACTAAACAGTAAGGTGCACACTACAACCAATCACTCCTCTGACTAAACAGTGGGGTGCACACTACAACCAATCACTCATCTGACTAAACAGTAGGGTGCATAACACAACCAATCACTCCTCTGACAAATAGTAGAGTGTACACTACAACCAATCACTCCTCTGACTAAACAGTAAGGTACACACTACAATCAATCACTCCTCTGACTAAACAGTAGAATGCAAACTACAACCCATCACCCCTCTGACGAAACAGTAGGGTGCACACTACAACCAATCACTCTTCTTATTAAACAGTAGGATACACACTAAAACCAATCACTGCTATGACTAAACAGTAGGATACACACTACAGCCAATCACTCCTCTGACTAAACAGTAGGATGCACACTACAATCAATCACTCCTCTGACTAAACAGTAGGGTGCAAACTACAACCAATCACTCCTGTTACTAAGCAGTGGGGTGCACAGTACAACCAACCACTCCTGTAACTAAACAGTAGGGTGCACACTACAACCAATCACTCCTCTGACTAAACAGTAGGGTGTACATTAGAACCAATCACTCCTCTGAATAAACAGTAGGGTGCACACTATAACCAATCATTCCTCTGACTAAACATTAGGGTGCACACTACAACCAATCAATCCTCTGACTAAACAGTAGAGTGCACACTACAGCCAATCACTCCTCTGTCTAACCAGTAGGGTGCACACTACAACCAATCACTCTTCTTATTAAACAGTAGGATACACACTAAAACCAATCACTCCTCTGACTAAACAGTAGGATTCACATTACAACCAATCACTCCTCTGACTAAACAGTAGGGTGCACACTACAACCAATTACTCCTCTTACTAAGCAGTGGGGTGCACACTACAACTAACCACTCCTCTAACTAAACAGTAGGGTGCACACAATAACCAATCATTCCTCTGACTAAGCAGTAGGGTGCAGATTACAACCAATGACTCCTCTGACTAAACAGTAGAGTGCACACTACAACCAATCACTCCTCTGACTAAACAGTAGAGTGCAAACTACAACCAATCATGCCTCTGACTAAACAGTAGTGTGCACACCACAACCAATCACTCCTCTGACTAAATAGTATGGTGTACACTACAACCAGTCACTCCTCTTACTAAGCAATATGGTGCATACTACAACCAATCACTCCTCTGACTGAGCAGTGGGGTGCACACTACAACCAACCACTCCTCTGACTAAACAGTAAGATGCACACTACAACCAATCACTCCTCTGACTAAACAGTGGAGTGCACACTACAACCAATCACTCATCTGACTAAACAGTAGGGTGCATAACACAACCAATCACTCCTCTGACAAACAGTAGAGTGTACACTACAACCAATCACTCCTCTGACTAAACAGTAAGGTACACACTACAACCAATCACTCCTCTGACTAAACAGAAGGATGCACACTACAACCAATCACTCCTCTGACTAAACAGAAGGATGCACACTACAACTAACCACTCCTCTAACTAAACAGTAGGGTGCACACAATAAGCAATCATTCCTCTGACTAAACAGTAGGGTGCAGAATACAACCAATGACTCCTCTGACTAAACAGTAGAGTGCACACTACAACCAATCACTCCTCTGACTAAACAGTAGAGTGCAAACTACAACCAATCATGCCTCTGACTAAACAGTAGTGTGCACACCACAACCAATCACTCCTCTGACTAAATAGTATGGTGTACACTACAACCAGTCACTCCTCTTACTAAGCAATATGTTGCATACTACAACCAATCACTCCTCTGACTAAGCAGTGGGGTGCACACTACAACCAACCACTCCTCTGACTAAACAGTAAGGTGCACACTACAACCAATCACTCCTCTGACTAAACAGTGGGGTGCACACTACAACCAATCACTCATCTGTCTAAACAGTAGGGTGCATAACACAACCAATCACTCCTCTGACAAATAGTAGAGTGTACACTACAACCAATCACTCCTCTGACTAAACAGTAAGGTACACACTACAACCAATCACTCCTCTGACTAAACAGAAGGATGCACACTACAACTAATCACTCCTCTTACTAAGCAGTATGGTGCATACTACAACCAATCACTACTCTTACTAAGCAGTGGGGTGCACACTACAACCAACCACTCCTCTGACTAAACAGTAGTGTGCACACTACAACCAATCACTCCTTTGACTAAACAGTAGTGTACACACTACAACCAATCACTCCTCTAACTAAACAGTAGGGTGCACACTACAACCAGTCACTCCTCTGACTCCACAGTAGGGTGCACACTACAACCAATCACCCTTTTGACTAAACAGTAGGGTGCACACTACAACCGATCACTCCTCTGACTAAACAGTAGAGTGCACACTACAACAAATCACTCCTCTGACTAAACAGTAGGGCGCACACTAAAACATATCACTCCTCTGACTAGACAGTAGGGTGCACACTACAACCAATCACTCCTCTGACTAAACAGTAGTGTGTACACTACAACCAATCACTCCTCTGACTAAACAGTAGGGTGCACCCTATAACCAATCATTCCTCTGACTAAAGAGTAGGCTGCACAATACAACCAATCACTCCTCTGACGAAACAGTAGAGTCCACACTACAACCAATCACTCCTCTGACTAAACAGTAGAGTGCACACTACAGCCAATCAATCCTCTTTCTAAACAGTAGGGTGCACACTACAACCAATCACTCTTCTTATTAAACAGTAGGATACACACTAAAACCAATCACTCCTCTGACTAAACAGTAGGATGCACACTACAACCAATCACTCCTCTAACTAAACAGTAGGGTGCACACAGTAACCAATCATTCCTCTGACTAAACAGTAGGGTGCAGAATACAACCAATCACTCCTCTGACTAAACAGTAGAGTACACACTACAACCAATCACTCCTCTGACTAAACCGTAGAGTGCAAACTACAACCAATCACTCCCCTGACTAAACAGTAGTGTGCACACCACAACCAATCACTCCTCTGACTAAATAGTATGGTGTACACTACAACCAGTCACTCCTCTTACTAAGCAATATGGTGCATACTACAACCAATCACTCCTCTGACTAAGCAGTGGGGTGCACACTACAACCAACCACTCCTCTGACTAAACAGTAAGGTGCACACTACAACCAATCACTCCTCTGACTCCACAGTAGGGTGCACACTACAACCAATCACCCTTTTGACTAAACAGTAGGGTGCACACTACAACCAACCACTCCTCTGACTAAACAGTAGAGTGCACACTACAACCAATCACTCCTCTGACTAGACAGTAGGGTGCACACTACAACCAGTCACTCCTCTGACTAAACAGTAGACTGCACACTGCAACCAATCACCCTTTTGTCTAAACATTAGGGTGCACACTACAACCAATCACACCTCTGAATAAACAGTAGGGTGCACACTACAGCCAATCACCCCTCTGAATAAACAGTAGGGTGTACACTACAACCAATCACTGCTCTGACTAAACAGTAAGGTGCACACTACAACCAATCACTCCTTTGACTAAACAATAGGGTGCACACTACAACCAAACACCTTTTTGACTAAACAGTAGAGTGCACACTACAACCAATCACACCTCTGACTAAACAGTAGGGTGCACACCACATCCAATCACTCCTCTGACTAAACAATAGATTGCACACTACAACCAATAACTCCTCTGACTTAACAGTAGAGTGCAGACTACAACCAATCACTCCTCTGACTAAACAGTAGGGTGCACACTACAACCAATCACTCTTCTTATTAAACAGTAGGATACACACTAAAACCAATCACTCCTCTGACTAAACAGTAGGATGCACACTACAACCAATCACTCCTCTGACTAAACAGTAGGGTGCACACTACAACCAATCACTCCTCTTACTAAGCAGTGGGGTGCACACTACAACCAACCACTCCTCTAACTAAACAGTAGGGTGCACACAATAACCAATCATTCCTCTGACTAAACAGTAGGGTGCAGAATACAACCAATCACTCCTCTGACTAAACAGTAGAGTACACACTACAACCAATCACTCCTCTGACTAAACAGTAGAGTGCAAACTACAACCAATCACTCCCCTGACTAAACAGTAGTGTGCACACCACAACCAATCACTCCTCTGACTAAATAGTATGGTGTACACTACAACCAGTCACTCCTCTTACTAAGCAATATGGTGCATACTACAACCAATCACTCCTCTGACTAAGCAGTGGGGTGCACACTACAACCAACCACTCCTCTGACTAAACAGTAAGGTGCACACTACAACCAATCACTCCTCTGACTAAACAGTGGGGTGCACACTACAACCAATCACTCATCTAACTAAACAGTAGGGTGCATAACACAACCAATCACTCCTCTGAGAAACAGTAGAGAGTACATTACTACCAATCACTCCTCTGACTAAACAGTAAGGTACACACTACAACCAATCACTCCTCTGACTAAACAGTAGGATGCACACTACAACAAATCACTCCTCTGACTAAACAGTAGGGTGCACACTAAAACATATCACTCCTCTGACTAGACAGTAGGGTGCACACTACAACCAGTCACTCCTCGGACTAAACAGTAGACTGCACACTGCAACCAATCACCCTTTTGTCTAAACATTAGGGTGCACACTACAACCAATCACACCTCTGAATAAACAGTAGGGTGCACACTACAGCCAATCACCCCTCTGAATAAACAGTAGGGTGTACACTACAACCAATCACTGCTCTGACTAAACAGTAAGGTGCACACTACAACCAATCACTCCTTTGACTAAACAATAGTGTGCACACTACAACCAATCACCTTTTTGACTAAACAGTAGAGTGCACACTACAACCAATCATACCTCTGACTAAACAGTATGGTGCACACCACATCCAATCACTCCTCTGACTAAACAATAGATTGCACACTACAACCAATAACTCCTCTGACTTAACAGTAGAGTGCAGACTACAACCAATCACTCCTCTGACTAAACAGTAGGGTGCACACTACAACCAATCACTCTTCTTATTAAACAGTAGGATACACACTAAAACCAATCACTCCTCTGACTAAACAGTAGGATGCACACTACAACCAATCACTCCTCTGACTAAACAGTAGGGTGCACACTACAACCAATCACTCCTCTTACTAAGCAGTGGGGTGCACACTACAACCAACCACTCCTCTAACTAAACAGTAGGGTGCACACAATAACCAATCATTCCTCTGACTAAACAGTAGGGTGCAGAATACAACCAATCACTCCTCTGACTAAACAGTAGAGTACACACTACAACCAATCACTCCTCTGACTAAACAGTAGAGTGCAAACTACAACCAATCACTCCCCTGACTAAACAGTAGTGTGCACACCACAACCAATCACTCCTCTGACTAAATAGTATGGTGTACACTACAACCAGTCACTCCTCTTACTAAGCAATATGGTGCATACTACAACCAATCACTCCTCTGACTAAGCAGTGGGGTGCACACTACAACCAACCACTCCTCTGACTAAACAGTAAGGTGCACACTACAACCAATCACTCCTCTGACTAAACAGTGGGGTGCACACTACAACCAATCACTCATCTAACTAAACAGTAGGGTGCATAACACAACCAATCACTCCTCTGAGAAACAGTAGAGAGTACATTACTACCAATCACTCCTCTGACTAAACAGTAAGGTACACACTACAACCAATCACTCCTCTGACAAAACAGTAGGATGCACACTACAACAAATCACTCCTCTGACTAAACAGTAGGGTGCACACTAAAACATATCACTCCTCTGACTAGACAGTAGGGTGCACACTACAACCAGTCACTCCTCGGACTAAACAGTAGACTGCACACTGCAACCAATCACCCTTTTGTCTAAACATTAGGGTGCACACTACAACCAATCACACCTCTGAATAAACAGTAGGGTGCACACTGCAGCCAATCACCCCTCTGAATAAACAGTAGGGTGTACACTACAACCAATCACTGCTCTGACTAAACAGTAAGGTGCACACTACAACCAATCACTCCTTTGACTAAACAATAGTGTGCACACTACAACCAATCACCTTTTTGACTAAACAGTAGAGTGCACACTACAACCAATCATACCTCTGACTAAACAGTATGGTGCACACCACATCCAATCACTCCTCTGACTAAACAATAGATTGCACACTACAACCAATAACTCCTCTGACTTAACAGTAGAGTGCAGACTACAACCAATCACTCCTCTGACTAAACAGTAGGGTGCACACTACAACCAATCACTGCTCTGACTAAACAGTAGTGTGTACACTACAACCAATCACTCCTCTGACTAAACAGTAGGGTGCACACTATAACCAATCATTCCTCTGACTAAAGAGTAGGGTGCACAATACAACCAATCACTCCTCTGACGAAACAGTAGAGTGCACACTACAGCCAATCACTCCTCTGTCTAAACAGTAGGGTGCACACTACAACCAATCACTCTTCTTATTAAACAGTAGGATACACACTAAAACCAATCACTCCTCTGACTAAACAGTAGGATGCACACTACAACCAATCACTCCTCTGACTAAACAGTAGGGTGCACACTACAACCAATCACTCCTCTTACTAAGCAGTGGGGTGCACACTACAACCAACCACTCCTCTAACTAAACAGTGGGGTGCACACAATAACCAATCATTCCTCTGACTAAACAGTAGGGTGCAGAATACAACCAATCACTCCTCTGACTAAACAGTAGAGTACACACTACAACCAATCACTCCTCTGACTAAACAGTAGAGTGCAAACTACAACCAATCACTCCCCTGACTAAACAGTAGTGTGCACACCACAACCAATCACTCCTCTGACTAAATAGTATGGTGTACACTACAACCAGTCACTCCTCTTACTAAGCAATATGGTGCATACTACAACCAATCACTCCTCTGATTAAGCAGTGGGGTGCACACTACAACCAACCACTCCTCTGACTAAACAGTAAGGTGCACACTACAACCAATCACTCCTCTGACTAAACAGTGGGGTGCACACTACAACCAATCACTCATCTGACTAAACAGTAGGGTGCATAACACAACCAATCACTCCTCTGAGAAACAGTAGAGAGTACATTACTACCAATCACTCCTCTGACTAAACAGTAAGGTACACACTACAACCAATCACTCCTCTGACTAAACAGTAGGATGCACACTACAACCAATCACTCCTCTGACTAAACAGTGGGGTGCACACTACAACCAATCACTCCTCTTACTAAGCAGTATGGTGCATACTATAACCAATCACTCCTCTTACTAAGCAGTGGGGTGCACACTACAACCAACCACTCCTCTGACTAAACAGTATGGTGCACACTACAACCAATCACACCTCTGAATAAACAGTAGGGTGCACACTACAGCCAATCACCCCCCTGAATAAACAGTAGGGTGTACACTACAACCAATCACTGCTCTGACTAAACAGAAAGGTGCACACTACAACCAATCACTCCTTTGACTAAACAATAGGATGCACACTACATCCAATCACCTTTTTGACTAAACAGTAGAGTGCACACTACAACCAATCACACCTCTGACTAAACAGTAGGGTGCACACCATATCCAATCACTCCTCTGACTAAACAATAGATTGCACACTACAACCAATAACTCCTCTGACTAAACAGTAGAGTGCAGACTACAACCAATCACTCCTCTGACTAAACAGTAGTGTGTACACTACAACCAATCACTCCTATGACTAAACAGTAGGGTGCACACTACAACCAGTCACTCCTCTCACTAAACAGTAGGGTGCACACTACAACTAATCACTCCTCTAACTAAACAGTAGGGTGCACACAATAACCAATCACTCCTCTGACTAAACAGTAGGATGCACACTACAACCAATCACTCCTCTGACTAAACAGTAGGGTGCACACTACAACCAATCACTCCTCTTACTAAGCAGTGGGGTGCACACTACAACCAACCACTCCTCTAACTAAACAGTAGGGTGCACACAATAACCAATCATTCCTCTGACTAAACAGTAGGGTGCAGAATACAACCAATCACTCCTCTGACTAAACAGTAGAGTACACACTACAACCAATCACTCCTCTGACTAAACAGTAGAGTGCAAACTACAACCAATCACTCCCCTGACTAAACAGTAGTGTGCACACCACAACCAATCACTCCTCTGACTAAATAGTATGGTGTACACTACAACCAGTCACTCCTCTTACTAAGCAATATGGTGCATACTACAACCAATCACTCCTCTGACTAAGCAGTGGGGTGCACACTACAACCAACCACTCCTCTGACTAAACAGTAAGGTGCACACTACAACCAATCACTCCTCTGACTAAACAGTGGGGTGCACACTACAACCAATCACTCATCTGATTAAACAGTAGGGTGCATAACACAACCAATCACTCCTCTGAGAAACAGTAGAGAGTACATTACTACCAATCACTCCTCTGACTAAACAGTAAGGTACACACTACAACCAATCACTCCTCTGACTAAACAGTAGGATGCACACTACAACCAATCACTCCTCTGACTAAACAGTGGGGTGCACACTACAACCAATCACTCCTCTTACTAAGCAGTATGGTGCATACTATAACCAATCACTCCTCTTACTAAGCAGTGGGGTGCACACTACAACCAACCACTCCTCTGACTAAACAGTATGGTGCACACTACAACCAATCACACCTCTGAATAAACAGTAGGGTGCACACTACAGCCAATCACCCCCCTGAATAAACAGTAGGGTGTACACTACAACCAATCACTGCTCTGACTAAACAGAAAGGTGCACACTACAACCAATCACTCCTTTGACTAAACAATAGGATGCACACTACATCCAATCACCTTTTTGACTAAACAGTAGAGTGCACACTACAACCAATCACACCTCTGACTAAACAGTAGGGTGCACACCATATCCAATCACTCCTCTGACTAAACAATAGATTGCACACTACAACCAATAACTCCTCTGACTAAACAGTAGAGTGCAGACTACAACCAATCACTCCTCTGACTAAAAAGTAGTGTGTACACTACAACCAATCACTCCTATGACTAAACAGTAGGGTGCACACTACAATCAGTCACTCCTCTCACTAAACAGTAGGGTGCACACTACAACTAATCACTCCTCTAACTAAACAGTAGGGTGCACACAATAACCAATCATTCCTCTGACTAAACAGTAGGGTGCAGAATACAACCAATCACTCCTCTGACTAAACAGTAGAGTACACACTACAACCAATCACTCCTCTGACTAAACAGTAGAGTGCAAACTACAACCAATCACTCCCCTGACTAAACAGTAGTGTGCACACCACAACCAATCACTCCTCTGACTAAATAGTATGGTGTACACTACAATCAGTCACTCCTCTTACTAAGCAATATGGTGCATACTACAACCAATCACTCCTCTGACTAAGCAGTGGGGTGCACACTACAACCAACCACTCCTCTGACTAAACAGTAAGGTGCACACTACAACCAATCACTCCTCTGACTAAACAGTGGGGTGCACACTACAACCAATCACTCATCTGACTAAACAGTAGGGTGCAAAACACAACCAATCACTCCTCTGAGAAACAGTAGAGAGTACATTACTACCAATCACTCCTCTGACTAAACAGTAAGGTACACACTACAACCAATCACTTCTCTGACTAAACAGTAAGATGCACACTACAACCAATCACTCCTCTGACTAAACAGTGGGGTGCACACTACAACCAATCACTCCTCTTACTAAGCAGTATGGTGCACACTACAACCAATCACTCATCTGACTAAACAGTAAGGTGCACACTACAACCAATCACTCCTTTGACTAAACAATAGGATGCACACTACAACCAATCACCTTTTTGACTAAACAGTAGAGTGCACACTACAACCAATCACACCTCTGACTAAACAGTAGAGTGCACACCACATCCAATCACTCCTCTGACTAAACAATAGATTGCACACTACAACCAATAACTCCTCTGACTAAACAGTAGAGTGCAGACTACAACCAATCACTCCTCTGACTAAACAGTAGTGTGTACACTACAACCAATCACTCCTATGACTAAACAGTAGGGTGCACACTACAACCAGTCACTCCTCTCACTAAACAGTAGGGTGCACACTACAACTAATCACTCATCGGAACAAACAGTAGGGTGCACAACACAACCAATCACTCCTCTGACTAAACAGTATGGTGCACACTACAACCAATCACTCCTCTGACTAAAAAGTATGGTGCACATTACAACTAATCACTCTTCGGAATAAACAGTTGGGTGTACACTACAACCAATCACTCCTCTGAGTAAACAGTAGCGTTCACACTACAACCAATCACTGCTCTGATTAAGAAGTAAGGTGCACACTAGAACCAATCACTTCTCTGACTAAACAATAGGGTGCACACTACAGCCAATCATTTCTCTGACTAAACAGTAGAGTGCGTACTACAACCAATCACTCCTCTGACTAAACAGTAGGGTACACACTACAACCAATCACTCCTCTTACTAAGCAGTTGGGTGCACACTACAACCAATCACTCCTCTGACTAAACAGTAGGGTGCATGCTCTAATCAATCACTCCTCTGACTAAACAGTAGGGTGCACACTACAACCAATCATGCCTCTGACTAAACAGTAAGGTGCGCACTACTACAAATCACTACTCTGACTAAAAATCAGGTGTACACTACAACCAATCACTCCTATGACTAAACAGTAGGGTGCACACTACAACCAATCACTCCTCTTACTAAACAGTAGGGTACACACCACAGCTAATCACTCCTCTGACTAAAAAGTAGGGTGCACACTAGAACCAATCACTCATCTGACTAAATAGTAGGGTCAACACCACAACCAATCAATCCTTTGACTAAAGAGTAGGGTGCATACTACAACCAATCATTCTCATGACTAAACAGTAGGGTGCGCACTACAACCAATCACTTCTCTGACTAAACAGTGTGGTGCACACTACAATCAATCACTGCTCTGACTAAACAGAAAGGTGCACACTAAAACCAATCACTTCTTTGACTAAGCAATAGGGAGCAGACTACAACCAATCACTCCTCTGACTAAACAGCAGGGTGCACACTAAAACCAATCACTCCTCTGACTAAACAATAGGGTGTACACTACAACCAATCACTGCTCTGACTAAACAGTAAGGTGCACACTACAACCAATCACTCCTTTGACTAAACAGTAGGGTGTACACTACAACCAATCAATGATCTGACTAAACAGTAAGGTGCACACTACAATCAATCACTCCTTTGACTAAACAATAGGGTGCACACTACAACCAATCACTGCTCTGACTAAACACAAGGGTGCACACTACTACCAATCACTCCTCTGAATAAACAGTAGGGTGCACACTACAACCAATCACTCATCTGACTAAACAGTAAAGTACACACTACAACCAATCACTCCCCTGACTAAACAGTAGGGTGTACACTACAACCAATCACTGCTCTGACTAAACAGTAGGGTGCACACTACAACCACTCACTCCTGTGACTAAACAGTAGTGTGCACACTACAGCCAATCACACCTCTGACTAAATAGTAGGCTGCACACTACAACCAGTCACTCCTCTAACTAAACAGTAGGGTACACACTACAACCAATCACTGCTCTGACTAAATAGTAGAGTGTACACTACAACCAATCACTCCTCTGAATAAACAGTAGGGTGCTCACTACAACCAATCACTGTTCTAACTAAACAGTAAGCTGTTTACTAAAACCAATCACTCCTCAGACTAAACAGCAGGCTGCACACTATAACCAATCACTCCTCTGTGTAAACAGTAGGGTGCACACTACAACCAATCACTCATCTGACTACACAGTAGGGTGCACACTACAACCAATCACTGTTCTTAATAAACAGTAGGGTGTACACTACAACCAATCACTTCTCAGACTAAACAGTAGGCTGCAAACTACAACCAATCACTGTTCTGACTAAACAGTAGGATGCACACTAAAACCAATCACTCCTCTGACTAAACAGTAGAGTGCACACTACAACCAATCACTCCTCTGACTAAACAGTAGGGCGCACACTACAAGCAAACACTCCTCTAACTATTCAGTAGGGTGCACACTACAGCCAATCATGCCTCTGACTAAACAGTAGGGTGCACACTACTACCAATCACTCCTCTGACTAAACGGTACGGTGCACACTGCAACCAATCACTCCTCTGACTAAACAGTAGGGTGCACACTACAGCCAATCATTTCTCTGACTAAACAGTAGATCGCGTACTACAACCAATCACCCCTCTGACTAAACCGTATGGTGCACACCACAACCAATCACTCCTCTTACTAAGCAGTAGGGTGCACACTACAGCTAATCACTCCTCTGACTAAACAGTAGGGTGCACACCACAACCAATCAATCCTCTGACTAAAGAGTAGGGTTCACACTACAACCAATCACTCCTCTTACTAAGCAGTTGGCTGCACACTACAACCAATCACTCCTCTAACTAAACAGTAGGGTGCACACTACAACCAATCACTCCTCTGACTAAGCAGTAGGGTGCACACTACAACCAATCACTGTTCTGACAAAACAGTAGGTTGCAGACTACAACCAATAACTCCTCTGACTAAACAGTAGGGTGCACATTACAACCAATCACTCCTCTGATTAACCAGTATTGTACACACTACAACCAATCACTCCTCTGACTAAACAGTAGGATGCACAGTACAACCAACCACTCTTGCGACTAAACAGTAGAGTGCACACTACAACCAATTACTCTTCTGACTAAACAGTAGGGTGCACACTACAACCAATCACTCCTCTGACTAAACAGTGGGGTGCACACTACAACCAATCACTGTTCTGACAAAACAGTAGGGTGCACACTACAACCAATCACTCCTCTGACTAACCAGTAGTGTACACATTACAACCAATCACTCCTCTGACTAAACAGTAGGGTGCACACTACAGTCTATCACTCCTCTGACTAAACAGTAGGATGTACAGTACAACCAATTACTTCTCTATCAAACCAGTAGGGTGCACACTACAACCAATCACTCCTATGACTAATAAGTAGGGTGCGCACTACAAGCAATCAATCTTCTGACTAAACAGTAGTAGTGTGCACACTACAACCAATCACTCCTGTGACTAAGCAGTAGGGTGCACACTACAACCAATCACTGTTCTGACAAAACAGTAGGTTGCAGACTACAACCAATAACTCCTCTGACTAAACAGTAGGGTGCACATTACAACCAATCACTCCTCTGATTAACCAGTATTGTACACACTACAACCAATCACTCCTCTGACTAAACAGTAGGATGCACAGTACAACCAATCACTCTTGCGACTAAACAGTAGAGTGCACACTACAACCAATTACTCTTCTGACTAAACAGTAGGGTGCACACTACAACCAATCACTCCTCTGACTAAACAGTGGGGTGCACACTACAACCAATCACTGTTCTGACAAAACAGTAGGGTGCACACTACAACCAATCACTCCTCTGACTAACCAGTAGTGTACACATTACAACCAATCACTCCTCTGACTAAACAGTAGGGTGCACACTACAGTATATCACTCCTCTGACTAAACAGTAGGATGTACAGTACAACCAATTACTTCTCTATCAAACCAGTAGGGTGCACACTACAACCAATCACTCCTATGACTAAACAGTAGGGTGCGCACTACAAGCAATCAATCTTCTGACTAAACAGTAGTAGTGTGCACACTACAACCAATCACTCCTGTGACTAAACAGTAGGGTGCACACTACAACCAATCAATCCTCTGACTAAAGAGTAGGGTGCACACTACAACTAATCACTCCTCTGACTAAACAGTTGGCTGCACACTACAACCAATCACTCCTCTTACTAAGCAGTAGGGTGCACACTACAGCTAATCACTCTTCTGACTAAACAGTAGGGTGCACAATACAACCAATCACTCCTCTGACTAAACAGTAGGGTGCACACCACAACCAATCAATCCTCTGACTAAAGAGTAGGGTGCACACTACAACTAATCACTCCTCTGACTAAACAGTTGGCTGCACACTACAACCAATCACTCCTCTAACTAAACAGTAGGGTGCACACTACAACCAATCACTCCTCTTACTAAGCAGTTGGCTGCACACTACAACCAATCACTCCTCTAACTAAACAGTAGGGTGCACACTACAACCAATCACTCCTCTAACTAAACAGTAGGGTGCACACCACAACCAATCAATCCTCTGACTAAAGAGTAGGGTGCACACTACAACTAATCACTCCTCTGACTAAACAGTTGGCTGCACACTACAACCAATCACTCCTCTAACTAAACAGTAGGGTGCACACTACAACCAATCACTCCTCTTACTAAGCAGTTGGCTGCACACTACAACCAATCACTCCTCTGACTAAACAGTGGGGTGCACACTACAACCAATCACTGTTCTGACAAAACAGTAGGGTGCACACTACAACCAATCACTCCTCTGACTAACCAGTAGTGTACACATTACATCCAATCACTCCTCTGACTAAACAGTAGGGTGCACACTACAGTCTATCACTCCTCTGACTAAACAGTAGGATGTACAGTACAACCAATCACTACTCTATCAAACCAGTAGGGTGCACACTACAACCAATCACTCCTATGACTAAACAGTAGGGTGCGCACTACAAGCAATCAATCTTCTGACTAAACAGTAGTAGGGTGCACACTACAACCAATCACTCCTGTGACTAAACAGTAAGGTGCACACTACAACCAATCACTCTTCTGACTAAGCAGTAGGGTTCACACTAAAACCAATCACTACGCTGACTAACCAGTAGGGTGCACAATACAACCAATCACTCTTCTGACTAAACAGTACGGTACACACTAAAACCAATTACTCCTCTGACTAAACACTAGGGTGCACAATACAACCAATCACTCCTCTGACTAAACAGTAATAGGATGCGCAGTATAACCAATCACTCCTGTGACTAAACAGTGGAGTGCACACTACAGCCAATCACCCCTGTGACTAAACAGAAGGGTGCGCACTACAACTAATCACTCTTTTGACTAAACAGTAGTAGGATGCACAGTACAACCAATCACTCCTGTGACTAAACAGTAGTAGGATGCACAGTACAACCAATCACGCCTGTGACTAAACAGTAGGTTGCACACTACAACCAATCAGTCCTCTAACTAAACAGTAGGGTGCACACTACAACCAATCACTCCTCTGACTAAACAGTAGGGTGCGCACTGCAACCAATAACTCCTCTGACTAAACAGTAGAAGGGTCCACATTACAACCAATCACTCCTGTGACTAAAAAGTAGGGTGCACACTACAACATATCACTCTTCTGACTAAGCAGTAGGATGCACAATACAACCAATCACTCATCTGACTAAAGAGTAGAGTGCACACTACAACCCATTACTCCTCTGACTAAACAGTAGGGTGCACACTACAACCAATCACTCTTCTCATTAAACAGTAGTGTGCACACTACAACCAATCACTCCTCTTACTTAGCAGTGGGGTGCACACTACAACCAATCACTCTTCTCATTAAACAGTAGTGTGCACACTACAACCAATCATTCCTCTGACTAAACAGTAGGGTGCACAATACAACCAATCACTCCTCTGACTAAACAGTAGGGTGCACAATACAACCTGTCACTCCTCTGACGAAACAATAGAGTACACACTACAACCAATCACTCCTCTGACTAAACAGTAGAGTGCACAATACAACCCATCACTCCTCTGATTAAACAGTAGGGTGCACACTACAACCAATCACTATTCTTATTAAACAGTAGGGTACACACAAAAACGAATCACTCCTCTGACTAAACAGTAGGATACACACTACAGCCAATCACTCCTCTGACTAAACAGTAGGATGCACACTACAACCAATCACTCCTTTGACTAAACAGTAGGGTGCACACTACAACCAATTACTCCTCTTACTAAGCAGTGGGGTGCACACTACAACCAACCACTCCTCTAACTAAACAGTAAAAGGGTCCACACTACAACCAATTACTCCTGTGACTAAACAGTAGGGTGCACCCTACAACCTATCACTCCTCTAACTAAACAGTAGATGGCATACTACAACCCATTACTCCTCTGACGAAACAGTAGGGTGCACATTACAAACAATCACCCTTCTGACTAAGCAGTAGGATGCACACTACAAACAATCACTCATCTGACTAAAGAGTAGAGTGCACACTACATCCCATTACTCCTCTGACTAAACAGTAGGGTGCACACTACAACCAATCACTCTTCTTATTAAACAGTAGTGTGCACACTACAACCAATCACTCCTCTTACTAAGCAGTGGGGTGCACACTACAACCAACCACTCCTTTAACTAAACAGTAGGGTGCACACTACAACCAATCACTCCTCTGACTAAACAGTAGGGTGCATATGAGAACCAATCATTCCTCTGACTAAACAGTAGGGTGCACAATACAACCTGTCACTCCTCTGACGAAACAATAGAGTACACACTACAACCAATCACTCCTCTGACTAAACAGTAGAGTGTACACTACAACCCATCACTCCTCTGACTAAACAGTAGGGTGCACACTACAACCAATCACTATTCTTATTAAACAGTAGGGTACACACTAAAATCAATCACTCCTCTGACTAAACAGTAGGATACACACTACAGCCAATCACTCCTCTGACTAAACAGTAGGATGCACACTACAACCATTCACTCCTCTGACTAAACAGTAGGGTGCACACTACAACCAATCACTCCTCTTACTAAGCAATGGGGTGCACACTACAACCAACCACTCCTCTAACTTAACAGTAGGGTGCACACTACAACCAATCATTCCTCTGACTAAACAGTAGGGTGCAGAATACAACCAATCACTCCTCTGACGAAACAGTAGAGTGCACACTACAACCAATTACTCCTCTGACTAAACAGTAGAATGCACACTACAACGAATCACTCCTCTGACTAAACAGTAGAGTTCAAACTACAACCAATCACTCCTCTGACTAAAGAGTATTGTGCACACTACAACCAATCACTCTTCTGACTAAATAGTAGTGTGCACACTACAACCAATCAATCCTCTGACTAAACAGTATGGTGTACACTACTACCAGTCACTCCTCTGACTACACATTAGGGTGCACACTACAACCAATCACCCTTTAGACTAAACAGTAGGATGCACACTACAACCAATCACTCCTCTGACTAAACAGTATGGTGCACAATACAACCAATCACTCCTCTGACTAAACAGTAGGATGCACACTACAACCATTCACTCCTCTGACTAAACAGTAGGGTGCACACTACAACCAATCACTCCTCTTACTAAGCAATGGGGTGCACACTACAACCAACCACTCCTCTAACTTAACAGTAGGGTGCACACTACAACCAATCATTCCTCTGACTAAACAGTAGGGTGCAGAATACAACCAATCACTCCTCTGACGAAACAGTAGAGTGCACACTACAACCAATTACTCCTCTGACTAAACAGTAGAATGCACACTACAACGAATCACTCCTCTGACTAAACAGTAGAGTTCAAACTACAACCAATCACTCCTCTGACTAAAGAGTATTGTGCACACTACAACCAATCACTCTTCTGACTAAATAGTAGTGTGCACACTACAACCAATCAATCCTCTGACTAAACAGTATGGTGTACACTACTACCAGTCACTCCTCTGACTACACATTAGGGTGCACACTACAACCAATCACCCTTTAGACTAAACAGTAGGATGCACACTACAACCAATCACTCCTCTGACTAAACAGTATGGTGCACAATACAACCAATCACTCTTCTGACTAAACAGTAAGGTGCACACTACAACCAATCACTCCTCTGCCTAAACAGTGGGGTACACACTACAACCAATCACTCATCTGACTAAACAGTAGGGTGCATAATATAACCAATCACTCCTCTGATAAACAGTAGAGTGTACACTACAACCAATCACTCCTCTGATTAAATAGTGGGGTACACACTACAACCAATCACTCCTCTGACTAAACAGTAGGATGCACACTACAACCAATCACTCCTCTGACTAAACATTAGGGTGCACACTACAACCATTCACTCCTCTTACTAATCAGTATGGTGCATACTACAACCAATCACTCCTCTTACTAAGCAGTGGGGTGCACACTACAACCAACCACTCCTCTGACTAAACAGTAGGGTGCACACTACAAGCAATCACTCCTCTGACTAAACAGTAGTAGGGTGCACACTACAACCAATCACTCCTGTGACTAAATAGTAGGGGACACACTACGACCAATCACTCCTGTAACTAAACAGTAGGATGCACACTACAACCAATCACTCTTCTGACTAAGCAGTAGGGTACACACTAGCTGCAATAATGTAGCTCCTGTGACACACTTGTGTCTCGGCAGAGCTACAACGCGGTCCCATTCGTCACAATGGAGCAAAAAAAAAGTTGCAGTTGAAACATAAAAACTCACTATTTACGCTTCAAACATTTCATTATAACAATTACTGATGATCCCAGTCCTTGTTAAATCGGTTTGGCTGAGAAATATATGCTTTTCAAAGTTAGCAACAACCTTGTTCAAATTTATCGTTCGTTTTCCACAACCGGAAACTAAGGAAGGCGGAGCTTTTCTCAATATGGTATTTCTTATTACAACCTGATGTAAACATTCCAATCGTAACTACTCGGCCATTCTCGCTACCCTGTTATTTGCAGGGTAGCGAGAATGGCCGAGTAGTTAAGATTGGTAAACGTTCACGCCTAAATCGCCAAATATGGTATCGACATCCAAATAGTGAGGCCGGAAATGACGAAATTCAAAATTTTCAAAGAGAAGATTTTATTTTGTGGGAATTACATTCTAAAATACTGGTAGGTGATAAAAACTTGTTATAATAATGGACAAAAGGAAAGGTTATGTCTTATTATTGATAAATGCAGGCGTCAGAAGCTCTGTAAGCGAGCGCAAAAAATCTCGGCGGCTGCTCCATTAAGTGTAATGGCATCCCGTTATAACCCTTGCAAGTAAGCGAGCATTTAAGGTTTTATTATTAGAACTAGGTACACACTAAAACCAATCACTCCGCTGACTAAACAGTAGGGTGCACAATACAACCAATCACTCCTCTGACTAAACAGTAGGGTACACACTAAAACCAATTACTCCTCTGACTAAACAGTAGGGTGCACAATACAACCAATCACTCCTCTGACTAAACAGTAGAAGGATGCGCAGTATAACCAATCACTCCTGTGATTAACAGTAGGGTGCACACTACAACCAATCATGCCTCTGACTAAACAGTAAGGTGCGCACTACAACCAATCACTACTCTGACTAAAAGTCAGGTGTACACTACAACCAATCACTCCTATGACTAATCAGTAGGGTGCACACTACAACCAATCACTCCTCTTACTAAGCAGTAGGGTACACACCACAGCTAATCACTCCTCTGACTAAAAAGTAGGGTGCACAATAGAACCAATCACTCATCTGACTAAATAGTAGGGTGAACACCACAACCAATCAATCCTTTGACTAAAGAGTAGGGTGCACACTACAACCAATCATTCCCCTGACTAAACAGTAGGGTGCGCACTACAACCAATCACTCCTATGACTAAACAGAAAGGTGCACACTACAACCAATCACTTCTTTGACTAAACAATAGGGAGCACACTACAACCAATCACTCCTCTGACTAAACAGCAGGGTGCACACTACAACCAATCACTCCTCTGACTAAACAGTGTGGTGCACACTACAACCTATCACTCCTCTGACTAAACGGTAGGGTGTACACTACAACCAATAACTGCTCTGACTAAACAGTAAGGTGCACACTACAACCAATCACTGCTCTGACTAAGCACAAGGGTGCACACTATTACCAATCACTCCTCTGACTAAACAGTAGGGTGCACACTACAACCAATCACTCCTCTCACTAAAGAGTAGGGTGCATACTTCAACCAATCACTCATCTGACTAAACAGTAAAGTGCACACTACAACCAATCACTCCCTTGACTAAACAGTAGGGTGTACACTACAACCAATCATTGCTCTGACTAAACAGTAGGGTGCACACTACAACCACTCACTCCTGTGACTAAACAGTAGTGTGCACACTACAGCCAATCACTCCTCTGACTAAATAGGAGGCTGCACACTACAACCAGTCACTCCTCTAACTAAACAGTAGGGTGCACACTACAACCAATCACTCCTCTGACTAAACAGTAGAGTGCACACTACAACCAATCACTCCTCTGACTACACAGTAGGGTGCACACTACAGCCAATCACTCCTCTGACTAAATAGTAGGCTGCACACTACAACCAGTCACTCCTCTAACTAAACAGTAGGGTGCACACTACAACCAATCACTCCTCTGCCTAAACAGTAGGGTGCACACTACAACCAATCACTCCTCTGACTAAACAGTAGAGTGCACACTACAACCAATCACTCCTCTGACTAAACAGTAGGGTGCACACTACAACCAATCACTCCTCTGACTAAACAGTAGTGTGCACACTACAACCAATCACTCCTCTGACTAAACAGTAGGGCGCACACTACAAGCAATCACTCCTCTAACTTTTCAGTAGGGTGCACACTACAGCCAATCATGCCTCTGACTAAACAGTAGGGTGCACACTACTACCAATCACTCCTCTGACTTAAAGGTCCGGTGCACACTGCAACCAATCACTCCACTGACTACACAGTAGGGTGCACACTACATCCAATCACTGTTCTGACTAAACAGGAAGGTGTACACTAAAACCAATCACTGCTCAGACTAAACAGAAGAATGCACACTAGAACCAATCACTGTTCTGACTAAACAGTAGGGTGCACACTACAAACAATCACTGTTCTTAATAAACAGTAGGGTGCACACTACAACCAATCACTGTTCTTAATAAACAGTAGGGTGCAAACTACAACCAATCACTGTTCTTAATAAACAGTAGGGTGCACACTACAACCAATCACTGTTCTTAATAAACAGTAGGGTGCACACTACAAACAATCACTGTTCTTAATAAACAGTAGGGTGCACACTACAACCAATCACTGTTCTTAATAAACAGTAGGGCGCACACTACAAGCAATCACTCCTCTAACTATTCAGTAGGGTGCACACTACAGCCAATCATGCCTCTGACTAAACAGTAGGGTGCACACTACAACCATTCACTCCTCTTACTAATCAGTATGGTGCATACTACAACCAATCACTCCTCTTACTAAGCAGTGGGGTGCACACTACAACCAACCACTCCTCTGACTAAACAGTAGGGTGCACACTACAAGCAATCACTCCTCTGACTAAACAGTAGTAGGGTGCACACTACAACCAATCACTCCTGTGACTAAATAGTAGGGGACACACTACGACCAATCACTCCTGTAACTAAACAGTAGGATGCACACTACAACCAATCACTCTTCTGACTAAGCAGTAGGGTACACACTAGCTGCAATAATGTAGCTCCTGTGACACACTTGTGTCTCGGCAGAGCTACAACGCGGTCCCATTCGTCACAATGGAGCAAAAAAAAAGTTGCAGTTGAAACATAAAAACTCACTATTTACGCTTCAAACATTTCATTATAACAATTACTGATGATCCCAGTCCTTGTTAAATCGGTTTGGCTGAGAAATATATGCTTTTCAAAGTTAGCAACAACCTTGTTCAAATTTATCGTTCGTTTTCCACAACCGGAAACTAAGGAAGGCGGAGCTTTTCTAAATATGGTATTTCTTATTACAACCTGATGTAAACATTCCAATCGTAACTACTCGGCCATTCTCGCTACCCTGTTATTTGCAGGGTAGCGAGAATGGCCGAGTAGTTAAGATTGGTAAACGTTCACGCCTAAATCGCCAAATATGGTATCGACATCCAAATAGTGAGGCCGGAAATGACGAAATTCAAAATTTTCAAAGAGAAGATTTTATTTTGTGGGAATTACATTCTAAAATACTGGTAGGTGATAAAAACTTGTTATAATAATGGACAAAAGGAAAGGTTATGTCTTATTATTGATAAATGCAGGCGTCAGAAGCTCTGTAAGCGAGCGCAAAAAATCTCGGCGGCTGCTCCATTAAGTGTAATGGCATCCCGTTATAACCCTTGCAAGTAAGCGAGCATTTAAGGTTTTATTATTAGAACTAGGTACACACTAAAACCAATCACTCCGCTGACTAAACAGTAGGGTGCACAATACAACCAATCACTCCTCTGACTAAACAGTAGGGTACACACTAAAACCAATTACTCCTCTGACTAAACAGTAGGGTGCACAATACAACCAATCACTCCTCTGACTAAACAGTAGAAGGATGCGCAGTATAACCAATCACTCCTGTGATTAACAGTAGGGTGCACACTACAACCAATCATGCCTCTGACTAAACAGTAAGGTGCGCACTACAACCAATCACTACTCTGACTAAAAGTCAGGTGTACACTACAACCAATCACTCCTATGACTAATCAGTAGGGTGCACACTACAACCAATCACTCCTCTTACTAAGCAGTAGGGTACACACCACAGCTAATCACTCCTCTGACTAAAAAGTAGGGTGCACAATAGAACCAATCACTCATCTGACTAAATAGTAGGGTGAACACCACAACCAATCAATCCTTTGACTAAAGAGTAGGGTGCACACTACAACCAATCATTCCCCTGACTAAACAGTAGGGTTCGCACTACAACCAATCACTCCTATGACTAAACAGAAAGGTGCACACTACAACCAATCACTTCTTTGACTAAACAATAGGGAGCACACTACAACCAATCACTCCTCTGACTAAACAGCAGGGTGCACACTACAACCAATCACTCCTCTGACTAAACAGTGTGGTGCACACTACAACCTATCACTCCTCTGACTAAACGGTAGGGTGTACACTACAACCAATAACTGCTCTGACTAAACAGTAAGGTGCACACTACAACCAATCACTGCTCTGACTAAGCACAAGGGTGCACACTATTACCAATCACTCCTCTGACTAAACAGTAGGGTGCACACTACAACCAATCACTCCTCTCACTAAAGAGTAGGGTGCATACTTCAACCAATCACTCATCTGACTAAACAGTAAAGTGCACACTACAACCAATCACTCCCTTGACTAAACAGTAGGGTGTACACTACAACCAATCATTGCTCTGACTAAACAGTAGGGTGCACACTACAACCACTCACTCCTGTGACTAAACAGTAGTGTGCACACTACAGCCAATCACTCCTCTGACTAAATAGGAGGCTGCACACTACAACCAGTCACTCCTCTAACTAAACAGTAGGGTGCACACTACAACCAATCACTCCTCTGACTAAACAGTAGAGTGCACACTACAACCAATCACTCCTCTGACTACACAGTAGGGTGCACACTACAGCCAATCACTCCTCTGACTAAATAGTAGGCTGCACACTACAACCAGTCACTCCTCTAACTAAACAGTAGGGTGCACACTACAACCAATCACTCCTCTGCCTAAACAGTAGGGTGCACACTACAACCAATCACTCCTCTGACTAAACAGTAGAGTGCACACTACAACCAATCACTCCTCTGACTAAACAGTAGGGTGCACACTACAACCAATCACTCCTCTGACTAAACAGTAGTGTGCACACTACAACCAATCACTCCTCTGACTAAACAGTAGGGCGCACACTACAAGCAATCACTCCTCTAACTTTTCAGTAGGGTGCACACTACAGCCAATCATGCCTCTGACTAAACAGTAGGGTGCACACTACTACCAATCACTCCTCTGACTTAAAGGTCCGGTGCACACTGCAACCAATCACTCCACTGACTACACAGTAGGGTGCACACTACATCCAATCACTGTTCTGACTAAACAGGAAGGTGTACACTAAAACCAATCACTGCTCAGACTAAACAGAAGAATGCACACTAGAACCAATCACTGTTCTGACTAAACAGTAGGGTGCACACTACAAACAATCACTGTTCTTAATAAACAGTAGGGTGCACACTACAACCAATCACTGTTCTTAATAAACAGTAGGGTGCAAACTACAACCAATCACTGTTCTTAATAAACAGTAGGGTGCACACTACAACCAATCACTGTTCTTAATAAACAGTAGGGTGCACACTACAAACAATCACTGTTCTTAATAAACAGTAGGGTGCACACTACAACCAATCACTGTTCTTAATAAACAGTAGGGCGCACACTACAAGCAATCACTCCTCTAACTATTCAGTAGGGTGCACACTACAGCCAATCATGCCTCTGACTAAACAGTAGGGTGCACACTACTACCAATCACTCATCTGACTAAACGGTCCGGTGCACACTGCAACCAATCACTCCTCTGACTAAACAGTAGGGTGCACACTACAGCCAATCATTTATCTGACTAAACAGTAGAGCGCGTACTACAACCAATCACCCCACTGACAAAACAGTGTGGTGCACACCACAACCAATCACTCCTCTTACTAAGCAGTAGGGTGCACACTGCAGCTAATCACTCCTCTGACTAAACAGTAGGGTGCACAATACAATCAATCACTCCTCTGACTAAACAGTAGGGTGCACACCACAACCAATCAATCCTATGACTAAAGAGTAGGGTGCACACTACAACCAATCACTCCTCTGACTAAACAGTAGGGTGCACACTACAACCAATCACTGTTCTGACTAAACAGTAGGGTGCACACTACAACCAATCACTCCTCTGACTAAACAGTATAGTGCACACTATAACCAATCACTCCTCTGACTAAAAAGTAGGGTGCACATTACAACTAATCACTCCTCGGAATAAACAGTAGGGTGCACACTACAACCAATCACTCATCTGACTAACCAGTAGGTTGCACACTACAGCCAATCTTTCCTGTGACTAAACAGTAGGGTGTACACTACAACCAATCACTCCTCTGAGTAAACAGTAGAGTGCGTACTCCAACCAATCACTCCTCTGACTAAACAGTAGGGTGCACAATAAAACCAATCACTCCTCTGACCAATCAGTAGAATATACACCATAACCTATCACTCCTTTGACTAAATAGTAGCGTGCAAACTACAACCAATCACTCCTGTGAATAAACAGTAGGGTGCACACTACAACCAATCACCGCTCTGACTAAACAGTAGGGTACACACTACAACCAATCCCTCCTTTGACTAAACAATAGGGTGCACACTACAACCAATCACTGCTCTGACTAAACAGTAGGGTGCACACTACAGCCAATAACCCTTATGATTAAACAGTAGGGTTGACACTACAACCAATCACTCCTCTGACTAAACAGTAGGGTGCACACTACAACCAATCACTCCTCTGACTAAACAATAGGGAGCACACTACAACCAATCACTCCTCTGACTAAACAGTACAGTGAACACTACAACCAATCACTCCTTTGACTAAATAGTAGCGTGCACACTACAACCAATCACTCCTCTGATTAAACAGTAGGGTGCATACTTAAATCAATCACTTCTCTGACTAAACAGTAGGGTGCACACTACAACCAATCACTCTTCTGACTAAACAGTAGGATGCACACTACAACCCATCACTCCGTTGACTAAAAAGTAGGGTACACACACTACAAGCAATCACTGCTCTGACTAAACTTTAGGTTGCACAATGCAACCAATCACTCCTCTGACTAAACAGTAGGGTGCACACTACCACCAATCACTCCTCTCACTAAGCAGCAGGCTGCACATTACAACCAATCATTCCTCTAACTAAACAGAAGGGTGCACACTACAACCAATCACTCCTCTGACTAAACAGTAGGGTGTACACTTCAACCAATCACTCCTCTGAATAAACAGTAGAGTGCACACTACAACAAATCACTCCTCTGACTACACAGTAGGGTGCACACTACAACCAATCACTGTTCTGACTAAACAGTAGGGTGTACACTACAACCAATCACTCCTCATACTAAACAGTAGGGTGCACACTACAACCAATAACTGTTCTGACTAAACAGTAGAGTGCACACTACAACCAATCACTCCTCTGACTAAACAGTAGGATCCACACTACAACCAATCACTCCTCTGACTAAACAGTAGGGTCCACACTACAACCAATCACTCCTCTGACAATTCAGTAGGGTGCACACTACCGCCAATCATGCCTCTGACTAAATAGTAGGATGCGCACTACAATCAATCACTCATCTGACTAACCAGTAGGTTGCACACTACAGCCAATCATTCCTGTGACTAAACAGTAGGGTGTACACTACAACCAATCACTCCTCTGAGTAAACAGTAGGGTGCACACTACAACCAATCACTCCTCTCACTAAACAGTAGAGTGCGTACTCCAACCAATCACTCCTCTGACTAAACAGTAGGGTGCACAATAAAACCAATCACTCCTCTGGCCAATCAGTAGAATATACACCATAACCAATCACTCCTCTGACTAAACAGTATGGTGCAAACTACAACCAATCACTCCTGTGACTAAACAGTAGGGTGCACACTACAACCAATCACCGCTCTGACTAAACAGTAGGGTACACACTACAACCAATCCCTCCTTTGACTAAACAATAGGGTGCACACTACAACCAATCACTGCTCTGACTAAACAGTGGGGTGCACACTACAGCCAATCACTCTTCTGATTAAACAGTAGGGTTGACACTACAACCAATCACTCCTCTGACTAAACAGTAAGGTGCATACTATAACCAATCACTCCTCTGACTAAACAATAGGGTGCACACTACAACCAATCACTCCTCTGACTAAACAGTAGAGTGAACACTACAACCAATCACTCCTTTGACTAAATAGTAGCGTGCACACTACAACCAATCACTCCTCTGATTAAACAGTAGGGTGCATACTTAAATCAATCACTTCTCTGACTAAACAGTAGGGTGCACACTACAACCAATCACCCTTTTGACTAAACAGTAGGATGCACACTACAACCCATCACTCCGTTGACTAAAAAGTAGGGTACACACTACAAGCAATCACTGCTCTGACTAAACTTTAGGTTGCACAATACAACCAATCACTCCTCTGACTAAACAGTAGGGTGCACACTACCACCAATCACTCCTCTCACTAAGCAGCAGGCTGCACATTACAACCAATCATTCCTCTAACTAAACAGAAGGGTGCACACTACAACCAATCACTCCTCTGACTAAACAGTAGGGTGTACACTTCAACCAATCACTCCTCTGAATAAACAGTAGAGTGCACACTACAACAAATCACTCCTCTGACTACACAGTAGGGTGCACACTATAACCAATCACTGTTCTGACTAAACAGTAGGGTGTACACTACAACCAATTACTCCTCATACTAAACAGTAGGGTGCACACTACAACCAATAACTGTTCTGACTAAACAGTAGGGTGAACACTACAACCAATCACTCCTCTGACTAAAAAGTAGAGTGCACACTACAACCAATCACTCCTCTGACTAAACAGTAGGGTCCACACTACAACCAATCACTCCTCTGACTAAATAGTAGGGTCCACACTACAATCAATCACTCCTCTGACAATTCAGTAGGGTGCACACTACCGCCAATCATGCCTCTGACTAAATAGTAGGATGCACACTACAGCCCAATCACTCCTCTGATTAAATAGTAGGGTGCACAGTACAACCAATCACTCCTCTGACTAAACTGTAGGGGGCACACTACCACCAATCACTCCTCTCACTAAACAGTAGGCTGCACATTATAACCAAGCACTCCTCTGACTACAGAGTAGGGTGCACACTACAACCTATCACTGTTCTGACTAAACAGTAGGGTGTACACTACAACCAATCATTCCTCAGACTAAACAGTACGCTGCACACTACAACCAATCACTGTTCTGACTAAACAGTAGGGTGCATACTTCAACCAATCACTCCTCTGACTAAACCGTAGTGTGCACATTACAACCAATCACTCCTCTGACTAAACAGTAGGGTGCACACTACAATCAATCACTTCTCTGACTAAACAATAGGGTGGACATCACAACCAATCACACCTTTGACTAAACAGTAGGGTGCACACTACAACCATTCACTCCGCTGACTAAACAGTAGGGTGCACACTAGAACCAATCACTCCTCTGACTAAACAGTGTGGTGCACACTACAACCAATCACTCCTCTGACTAAACAGTAAGGTGTACACTACAACCAATCACTCCTCTGACTAAACAGAAGAGTGAACACTACAACCAATCACTCCTTTGACTAAATAGTAGCGTGCACACTACAACCAATCACTCCTCTGATTAAACAGTAGGGTGCATACTTAAATCAATCACTGCTCTGATTAATAAGTAAGGTGCACACTATAACCAATCATTCCTCTGACTAAACAATAGGTTGCACACTACAGCCAATCATTTCTCTGACTAAACAGTAGAGTGCGTACTCCAACCAATCACTCCTCTGACTAAACAGGAGGGTGCACAATAAAACCAATCACTCCTCTGACCAATCAGTAGAATATACACCATAACCAATCACCGCTCTGACTAAACAGTAGGGTACACACTACAACCAATCCCTCCTTTGACTAAACAATAGGGTGCATACTACAACCAATCACTGCTCTGACTAAACAGTAGGGTGCACACTACAGCCAATCACTCCTCTGATTAAACAGTAGGGTTGACACTACAACCAATCACTCCTCTGACTAAACAGTAGGGTGCACACTACAACCAATCACTCCTCTGACTAAACAATAGGGTGCACACTACAACCAATCACTCCTTTGACTAAATAGTAGCGTGCACACTACAACCAATCACTCCTCTGATTAAACAGTAGGGTGCATACTTAAATCAATCACTTCTCTGACTAAACAGTATGGTGCACACTACAACCAATCACTCTTCTGACTAAACAGTAGGATGCACACTACAACCGATCACTCCCTTGACTAAAAAGTAGGGTACACACTACAAGCAATCACTGCTCTGACTAAACTTTAGGTTGCACAATACAACCAATCACTCCTCTGACTAAACAGTAAGGTGCACACTACCACCAATCACTCCTCTCACTAAGCAGTAGGCTGCACATTACAACCAATCATTCCTCTAACTAAACAGTAGGGTGCACACTTCAACCAATCACTCCTCTGAATAAACAGTAGAGTGCACACTACAACAAATCACTCCTCTGACTACACAGTAGGGTGCACACTACAACCAATCACTGTTCTGACTAAACAGTAGGGTGTACACTACAACCAATCACTCCTCATACTAAACAGTAGGGTGCACACTACAACCAATAACTGTTCTGACTAAACAGTAGGGTGCACACTACAACCAATCACTCCTCTCACTAAACAGTAGAGTGCACACTACAACCAATCACTACTCTGACTAAACAGTAGGGTCCACACTACAACCAATCACTCCTCTGACTAAATAGTAGGGTCCACACTACAACCAATCACTCCTCTGACTATTCAGTAGGGTGCACACTACCGCCAATCAGGCCTCTGACTAAATAGTAGGGTGCGCACTACAACCAATCACTCCTGTGACTAAATAGTAAGGTGCACACTAGAGCCCATTCACTCCTCTGATTAAATAGTAGGGTGCACAGTACAACCAATCACTCCTCTGACTAAACTGTAGGGGGCACACTACCACCAATCACTCCTCTCACTAAACAGTAGGCTGCACACTACAACCAATCACTGTTCTGACTAAACAGTAGGGTGTACACTACAACCAATCATTCCTCAGACTAAACAGTAGGCTGCACACTACAACCAATCACTGTTCTGACTAAACAGTAGGGTGCATACTTCAACCAATCACTCCTCTGACTAAACCGTAGTGTGCACATTACAACCAATCACTCCTCTGACTAAACAGTAGGGTGCACACTACAACCAATCACTCTTCTGACTAAACAGTAGGATGCACACTACAACCGATCACTCCCTTGACTAAAAAGTAGGGTACACACTACAGGCAATCACTGCTCTGACTAAACTTTAGGTTGCACAATACAACCAATCACTCCTCTGACTAAACAGTAGGGTGCACACTACCACCAATCACTCCTCTCACTAATCAGTAGGCTGCACATTACAACCAATCATTCCTCTAACTAAACAGTAGGGTGCACACTACAACCAATCACTCCTCTGACTAAACAGTAGGGTGTACACTTCAACCATTCACTCCTCTGAATAAACAGTAGAGTGCACACTACAACAAATCACTCCTCTGACTACACAGTAGGGTGCACATTACAACCAATCACTGTTCTGACTAAACAGTAGGGTGTACACTACAACCAATCACTCCTCATACTAAACAGTAGGGTGCACACTACAACCAATAACTGTTCTGGCTAAACAGTAGGGTGCACACTACAACCAATCACTCCTCTGACTAAACAGTAGAGTGCACACTACAACCAATCACTCCTCTGACTAAACAGTAGGGTCCACACTACAACCAATCACTCCTCTGACTAAATAGTAGGGTCCACACTACAACCAATCACTCCTCTGACTATTCAGTAGGGTGCACACTACCGCCAATCAGGCCTCTGACTAAATAGTAGGGTGCGCACTACAACCAATCACTCCTGTGACTAAATAGTAAGGTGCACACTATAGCCCAATCACTCCTCTGATTAAATAGTAGGGTGCACAGTACAACCAATCACTCCTCTGACTAAACTGAAGGGGGCACACTACCACCAATCACTCCTCTCACTAAACAGTAGGCTGCACATTATAACCAAGCACTCCTCTGACTACAGAGTAGGGTGCACACTACAACCAATCACTGTTCTGACTAAACAGTAGGGTGTACACTACAACCAATCATTCCTCAGACTAAACAGTAGGCTGCACACTACAACCAATCACTGTTCTGACTAAACAGTAGGGTGCATACTTCAACCAATCACTCCTCGGACTAAACCGTAGTGTGCACACTACAACCAATCACTCCTCTGACTAAACAGTAGGGTGCACACTACAACCATTCACTCCTCTTACTAATCAGTATGGTGCATACTACAACCAATCACTCCTCTTACTAAGCAGTGGGGTGCACACTACAACCAACCACTCCTCTGACTAAACAGTAGGGTGCACACTACAAGCAATCACTCCTCTGACTAAACAGTAGTAGGGTGCACACTACAACCAATCACTCCTGTGACTAAATAGTAGGGGACACACTACGACCAATCACTCCTGTAACTAAACAGTAGGATGCACACTACAACCAATCACTCTTCTGACTAAGCAGTAGGGTACACACTAGCTGCAATAATGTAGCTCCTGTGACACACTTGTGTCTCGGCAGAGCTACAACGCGGTCCCATTCGTCACAATGGAGCAAAAAAAAAGTTGCAGTTGAAACATAAAAACTCACTATTTACGCTTCAAACATTTCATTATAACAATTACTGATGATTCCAGTCCTTGTTAAATCGGTTTGGCTGAGAAATATATGCTTTTCAAAGTTAGCAACAACCTTGTTCAAATTTATCGTTCGTTTTCCACAACCGGAAACTAAGGAAGGCGGAGCTTTTCTAAATATGGTATTTCTTATTACAACCTGATGTAAACATTCCAATCGTAACTACTCGGCCATTCTCGCTACCCTGTTATTTGCAGGGTAGCGAGAATGGCCGAGTAGTTAAGATTGGTAAACGTTCACGCCTAAATCGCCAAATATGGTATCGACATCCAAATAGTGAGGCCGGAAATGACGAAATTCAAAATTTTCAAAGAGAAGATTTTATTTTGTGGGAATTACATTCTAAAATACTGGTAGGTGATAAAAACTTGTTATAATAATGGACAAAAGGAAAGGTTATGTCTTATTATTGATAAATGCAGGCGTCAGAAGCTCTGTAAGCGAGCGCAAAAAATCTCGGCGGCTGCTCCATTAAGTGTAATGGCATCCCGTTATAACCCTTGCAAGTAAGCGAGCATTTAAGGTTTTATTATTAGAACTAGGTACACACTAAAACCAATCACTCCGCTGACTAAACAGTAGGGTGCACAATACAACCAATCACTCCTCTGACTAAACAGTAGGGTACACACTAAAACCAATTACTCCTCTGACTAAACAGTAGGGTGCACAATACAACCAATCACTCCTCTGACTAAACAGTAGAAGGATGCGCAGTATAACCAATCACTCCTGTGATTAACAGTAGGGTGCACACTACAACCAATCATGCCTCTGACTAAACAGTAAGGTGCGCACTACAACCAATCACTACTCTGACTAAAAGTCAGGTGTACACTACAACCAATCACTCCTATGACTAATCAGTAGGGTGCACACTACAACCAATCACTCCTCTTACTAAGCAGTAGGGTACACACCACAGCTAATCACTCCTCTGACTAAAAAGTAGGGTGCACAATAGAACCAATCACTCATCTGACTAAATAGTAGGGTGAACACCACAACCAATCAATCCTTTGACTAAAGAGTAGGGTGCACACTACAACCAATCATTCCCCTGACTAAACAGTAGGGTTCGCACTACAACCAATCACTCCTATGACTAAACAGAAAGGTGCACACTACAACCAATCACTTCTTTGACTAAACAATAGGGAGCACACTACAACCAATCACTCCTCTGACTAAACAGCAGGGTGCACACTACAACCAATCACTCCTCTGACTAAACAGTGTGGTGCACACTACAACCTATCACTCCTCTGACTAAACGGTAGGGTGTACACTACAACCAATAACTGCTCTGACTAAACAGTAAGGTGCACACTACAACCAATCACTGCTCTGACTAAGCACAAGGGTGCACACTATTACCAATCACTCCTCTGACTAAACAGTAGGGTGCACACTACAACCAATCACTCCTCTCACTAAAGAGTAGGGTGCATACTTCAACCAATCACTCATCTGACTAAACAGTAAAGTGCACACTACAACCAATCACTCCCTTGACTAAACAGTAGGGTGTACACTACAACCAATCATTGCTCTGACTAAACAGTAGGGTGCACACTACAACCACTCACTCCTGTGACTAAACAGTAGTGTGCACACTACAGCCAATCACTCCTCTGACTAAATAGGAGGCTGCACACTACAACCAGTCACTCCTCTAACTAAACAGTAGGGTGCACACTACAACCAATCACTCCTCTGACTAAACAGTAGAGTGCACACTACAACCAATCACTCCTCTGACTACACAGTAGGGTGCACACTACAGCCAATCACTCCTCTGACTAAATAGTAGGCTGCACACTACAACCAGTCACTCCTCTAACTAAACAGTAGGGTGCACACTACAACCAATCACTCCTCTGCCTAAACAGTAGGGTGCACACTACAACCAATCACTCCTCTGACTAAACAGTAGAGTGCACACTACAACCAATCACTCCTCTGACTAAACAGTAGGGTGCACACTACAACCAATCACTCCTCTGACTAAACAGTAGTGTGCACACTACAACCAATCACTCCTCTGACTAAACAGTAGGGCGCACACTACAAGCAATCACTCCTCTAACTTTTCAGTAGGGTGCACACTACAGCCAATCATGCCTCTGACTAAACAGTAGGGTGCACACTACTACCAATCACTCCTCTGACTTAAAGGTCCGGTGCACACTGCAACCAATCACTCCACTGACTACACAGTAGGGTGCACACTACATCCAATCACTGTTCTGACTAAACAGGAAGGTGTACACTAAAACCAATCACTGCTCAGACTAAACAGAAGAATGCACACTAGAACCAATCACTGTTCTGACTAAACAGTAGGGTGCACACTACAAACAATCACTGTTCTTAATAAACAGTAGGGTGCACACTACAACCAATCACTGTTCTTAATAAACAGTAGGGTGCAAACTACAACCAATCACTGTTCTTAATAAACAGTAGGGTGCACACTACAACCAATCACTGTTCTTAATAAACAGTAGGGTGCACACTACAAACAATCACTGTTCTTAATAAACAGTAGGGTGCACACTACAACCAATCACTGTTCTTAATAAACAGTAGGGCGCACACTACAAGCAATCACTCCTCTAACTATTCAGTAGGGTGCACACTACAGCCAATCATGCCTCTGACTAAACAGTAGGGTGCACACTACTACCAATCACTCATCTGACTAAACGGTCCGGTGCACACTGCAACCAATCACTCCTCTGACTAAACAGTAGGGTGCACACTACAGCCAATCATTTATCTGACTAAACAGTAGAGCGCGTACTACAACCAATCACCCCACTGACAAAACAGTGTGGTGCACACCACAACCAATCACTCCTCTTACTAAGCAGTAGGGTGCACACTGCAGCTAATCACTCCTCTGACTAAACAGTAGGGTGCACAATACAATCAATCACTCCTCTGACTAAACAGTAGGGTGCACACCACAACCAATCAATCCTATGACTAAAGAGTAGGGTGCACACTACAACCAATCACTCCTCTGACTAAACAGTAGGGTGCACACTACAACCAATCACTGTTCTGACTAAACAGTAGGGTGCACACTACAACCAATCACTCCTCTGACTAAACAGTATAGTGCACACTATAACCAATCACTCCTCTGACTAAAAAGTAGGGTGCACATTACAACTAATCACTCCTCGGAATAAACAGTAGGGTGCACACTACAACCAATCACTCATCTGACTAACCAGTAGGTTGCACACTACAGCCAATCTTTCCTGTGACTAAACAGTAGGGTGTACACTACAACCAATCACTCCTCTGAGTAAACAGTAGAGTGCGTACTCCAACCAATCACTCCTCTGACTAAACAGTAGGGTGCACAATAAAACCAATCACTCCTCTGACCAATCAGTAGAATATACACCATAACCTATCACTCCTTTGACTAAATAGTAGCGTGCAAACTACAACCAATCACTCCTGTGAATAAACAGTAGGGTGCACACTACAACCAATCACCGCTCTGACTAAACAGTAGGGTACACACTACAACCAATCCCTCCTTTGACTAAACAATAGGGTGCACACTACAACCAATCACTGCTCTGACTAAACAGTAGGGTGCACACTACAGCCAATAACCCTTATGATTAAACAGTAGGGTTGACACTACAACCAATCACTCCTCTGACTAAACAGTAGGGTGCACACTACAACCAATCACTCCTCTGACTAAACAATAGGGTGCACACTACAACCAATCACTCCTCTGACTAAACAGTACAGTGAACACTACAACCAATCACTCCTTTGACTAAATAGTAGCGTGCACACTACAACCAATCACTCCTCTGATTAAACAGTAGGGTGCATACTTAAATCAATCACTTCTCTGACTAAACAGTAGGGTGCACACTACAACCAATCACTCTTCTGACTAAACAGTAGGATGCACACTACAACCCATCACTCCGTTGACTAAAAAGTAGGGTACACACTACAAGCAATCACTGCTCTGACTAAACTTTAGGTTGCACAATGCAACCAATCACTCCTCTGACTAAACAGTAGGGTGCACACTACCACCAATCACTCCTCTCACTAAGCAGCAGGCTGCACATTACAACCAATCATTCCTCTAACTAAACAGAAGGGTGCACACTACAACCAATCACTCCTCTGACTAAACAGTAGGGTGTACACTTCAACCAATCACTCCTCTGAATAAACAGTAGAGTGCACACTACAACAAATCACTCCTCTGACTACACAGTAGGGTGCACACTACAACCAATCACTGTTCTGACTAAACAGTAGGGTGTACACTACAACCAATCACTCCTCATACTAAACAGTAGGGTGCACACTACAACCAATAACTGTTCTGACTAAACAGTAGAGTGCACACTACAACCAATCACTCCTCTGACTAAACAGTAGGATCCACACTACAACCAATCACTCCTCTGACTAAACAGTAGGGTCCACACTACAACCAATCACTCCTCTGACAATTCAGTAGGGTGCACACTACCGCCAATCATGCCTCTGACTAAATAGTAGGATGCGCACTACAATCAATCACTCATCTGACTAACCAGTAGGTTGCACACTACAGCCAATCATTCCTGTGACTAAACAGTAGGGTGTACACTACAACCAATCACTCCTCTGAGTAAACAGTAGGGTGCACACTACAACCAATCACTCCTCTCACTAAACAGTAGAGTGCGTACTCCAACCAATCACTCCTCTGACTAAACAGTAGGGTGCACAATAAAACCAATCACTCCTCTGGCCAATCAGTAGAATATACACCATAACCAATCACTCCTCTGACTAAACAGTATGGTGCAAACTACAACCAATCACTCCTGTGACTAAACAGTAGGGTGCACACTACAACCAATCACCGCTCTGACTAAACAGTAGGGTACACACTACAACCAATCCCTCCTTTGACTAAACAATAGGGTGCACACTACAACCAATCACTGCTCTGACTAAACAGTGGGGTGCACACTACAGCCAATCACTCTTCTGATTAAACAGTAGGGTTGACACTACAACCAATCACTCCTCTGACTAAACAGTAAGGTGCATACTATAACCAATCACTCCTCTGACTAAACAATAGGGTGCACACTACAACCAATCACTCCTCTGACTAAACAGTAGAGTGAACACTACAACCAATCACTCCTTTGACTAAATAGTAGCGTGCACACTACAACCAATCACTCCTCTGATTAAACAGTAGGGTGCATACTTAAATCAATCACTTCTCTGACTAAACAGTAGGGTGCACACTACAACCAATCACCCTTTTGACTAAACAGTAGGATGCACACTACAACCCATCACTCCGTTGACTAAAAAGTAGGGTACACACTACAAGCAATCACTGCTCTGACTAAACTTTAGGTTGCACAATACAACCAATCACTCCTCTGACTAAACAGTAGGGTGCACACTACCACCAATCACTCCTCTCACTAAGCAGCAGGCTGCACATTACAACCAATCATTCCTCTAACTAAACAGAAGGGTGCACACTACAACCAATCACTCCTCTGACTAAACAGTAGGGTGTACACTTCAACCAATCACTCCTCTGAATAAACAGTAGAGTGCACACTACAACAAATCACTCCTCTGACTACACAGTAGGGTGCACACTATAACCAATCACTGTTCTGACTAAACAGTAGGGTGTACACTACAACCAATTACTCCTCATACTAAACAGTAGGGTGCACACTACAACCAATAACTGTTCTGACTAAACAGTAGGGTGAACACTACAACCAATCACTCCTCTGACTAAAAAGTAGAGTGCACACTACAACCAATCACTCCTCTGACTAAACAGTAGGGTCCACACTACAACCAATCACTCCTCTGACTAAATAGTAGGGTCCACACTACAATCAATCACTCCTCTGACAATTCAGTAGGGTGCACACTACCGCCAATCATGCCTCTGACTAAATAGTAGGATGCACACTACAGCCCAATCACTCCTCTGATTAAATAGTAGGGTGCACAGTACAACCAATCACTCCTCTGACTAAACTGTAGGGGGCACACTACCACCAATCACTCCTCTCACTAAACAGTAGGCTGCACATTATAACCAAGCACTCCTCTGACTACAGAGTAGGGTGCACACTACAACCTATCACTGTTCTGACTAAACAGTAGGGTGTACACTACAACCAATCATTCCTCAGACTAAACAGTACGCTGCACACTACAACCAATCACTGTTCTGACTAAACAGTAGGGTGCATACTTCAACCAATCACTCCTCTGACTAAACCGTAGTGTGCACATTACAACCAATCACTCCTCTGACTAAACAGTAGGGTGCACACTACAATCAATCACTTCTCTGACTAAACAATAGGGTGGACATCACAACCAATCACACCTTTGACTAAACAGTAGGGTGCACACTACAACCATTCACTCCGCTGACTAAACAGTAGGGTGCACACTAGAACCAATCACTCCTCTGACTAAACAGTGTGGTGCACACTACAACCAATCACTCCTCTGACTAAACAGTAAGGTGTACACTACAACCAATCACTCCTCTGACTAAACAGAAGAGTGAACACTACAACCAATCACTCCTTTGACTAAATAGTAGCGTGCACACTACAACCAATCACTCCTCTGATTAAACAGTAGGGTGCATACTTAAATCAATCACTGCTCTGATTAATAAGTAAGGTGCACACTATAACCAATCATTCCTCTGACTAAACAATAGGTTGCACACTACAGCCAATCATTTCTCTGACTAAACAGTAGAGTGCGTACTCCAACCAATCACTCCTCTGACTAAACAGGAGGGTGCACAATAAAACCAATCACTCCTCTGACCAATCAGTAGAATATACACCATAACCAATCACCGCTCTGACTAAACAGTAGGGTACACACTACAACCAATCCCTCCTTTGACTAAACAATAGGGTGCATACTACAACCAATCACTGCTCTGACTAAACAGTAGGGTGCACACTACAGCCAATCACTCCTCTGATTAAACAGTAGGGTTGACACTACAACCAATCACTCCTCTGACTAAACAGTAGGGTGCACACTACAACCAATCACTCCTCTGACTAAACAATAGGGTGCACACTACAACCAATCACTCCTTTGACTAAATAGTAGCGTGCACACTACAACCAATCACTCCTCTGATTAAACAGTAGGGTGCATACTTAAATCAATCACTTCTCTGACTAAACAGTATGGTGCACACTACAACCAATCACTCTTCTGACTAAACAGTAGGATGCACACTACAACCGATCACTCCCTTGACTAAAAAGTAGGGTACACACTACAAGCAATCACTGCTCTGACTAAACTTTAGGTTGCACAATACAACCAATCACTCCTCTGACTAAACAGTAAGGTGCACACTACCACCAATCACTCCTCTCACTAAGCAGTAGGCTGCACATTACAACCAATCATTCCTCTAACTAAACAGTAGGGTGCACACTTCAACCAATCACTCCTCTGAATAAACAGTAGAGTGCACACTACAACAAATCACTCCTCTGACTACACAGTAGGGTGCACACTACAACCAATCACTGTTCTGACTAAACAGTAGGGTGTACACTACAACCAATCACTCCTCATACTAAACAGTAGGGTGCACACTACAACCAATAACTGTTCTGACTAAACAGTAGGGTGCACACTACAACCAATCACTCCTCTCACTAAACAGTAGAGTGCACACTACAACCAATCACTACTCTGACTAAACAGTAGGGTCCACACTACAACCAATCACTCCTCTGACTAAATAGTAGGGTCCACACTACAACCAATCACTCCTCTGACTATTCAGTAGGGTGCACACTACCGCCAATCAGGCCTCTGACTAAATAGTAGGGTGCGCACTACAACCAATCACTCCTGTGACTAAATAGTAAGGTGCACACTAGAGCCCATTCACTCCTCTGATTAAATAGTAGGGTGCACAGTACAACCAATCACTCCTCTGACTAAACTGTAGGGGGCACACTACCACCAATCACTCCTCTCACTAAACAGTAGGCTGCACACTACAACCAATCACTGTTCTGACTAAACAGTAGGGTGTACACTACAACCAATCATTCCTCAGACTAAACAGTAGGCTGCACACTACAACCAATCACTGTTCTGACTAAACAGTAGGGTGCATACTTCAACCAATCACTCCTCTGACTAAACCGTAGTGTGCACATTACAACCAATCACTCCTCTGACTAAACAGTAGGGTGCACACTACAACCAATCACTCTTCTGACTAAACAGTAGGATGCACACTACAACCGATCACTCCCTTGACTAAAAAGTAGGGTACACACTACAGGCAATCACTGCTCTGACTAAACTTTAGGTTGCACAATACAACCAATCACTCCTCTGACTAAACAGTAGGGTGCACACTACCACCAATCACTCCTCTCACTAATCAGTAGGCTGCACATTACAACCAATCATTCCTCTAACTAAACAGTAGGGTGCACACTACAACCAATCACTCCTCTGACTAAACAGTAGGGTGTACACTTCAACCATTCACTCCTCTGAATAAACAGTAGAGTGCACACTACAACAAATCACTCCTCTGACTACACAGTAGGGTGCACATTACAACCAATCACTGTTCTGACTAAACAGTAGGGTGTACACTACAACCAATCACTCCTCATACTAAACAGTAGGGTGCACACTACAACCAATAACTGTTCTGGCTAAACAGTAGGGTGCACACTACAACCAATCACTCCTCTGACTAAACAGTAGAGTGCACACTACAACCAATCACTCCTCTGACTAAACAGTAGGGTCCACACTACAACCAATCACTCCTCTGACTAAATAGTAGGGTCCACACTACAACCAATCACTCCTCTGACTATTCAGTAGGGTGCACACTACCGCCAATCAGGCCTCTGACTAAATAGTAGGGTGCGCACTACAACCAATCACTCCTGTGACTAAATAGTAAGGTGCACACTATAGCCCAATCACTCCTCTGATTAAATAGTAGGGTGCACAGTACAACCAATCACTCCTCTGACTAAACTGAAGGGGGCACACTACCACCAATCACTCCTCTCACTAAACAGTAGGCTGCACATTATAACCAAGCACTCCTCTGACTACAGAGTAGGGTGCACACTACAACCAATCACTGTTCTGACTAAACAGTAGGGTGTACACTACAACCAATCATTCCTCAGACTAAACAGTAGGCTGCACACTACAACCAATCACTGTTCTGACTAAACAGTAGGGTGCATACTTCAACCAATCACTCCTCGGACTAAACCGTAGTGTGCACACTACAACCAATCACTCCTCTGATTAAACAGTAGGGTTGACACTACAACCAATCACTCCTCTGACTAAACAGTAGGGTGCACACTACAACCAATCACTCCTCTGACTAAACAATAGGGTGCACACTACAACCAATCACTCCTTTGACTAAATAGTAGCGTGCACACTACAACCAATCACTCCTCTGATTAAACAGTAGGGTGCATACTTAAATCAATCACTTCTCTGACTAAACAGTATGGTGCACACTACAACCAATCACTCTTCTGACTAAACAGTAGGATGCACACTACAACCGATCACTCCCTTGACTAAAAAGTAGGGTACACACTACAAGCAATCACTGCTCTGACTAAACTTTAGGTTGCACAATACAACCAATCACTCCTCTGACTAAACAGTAAGGTGCACACTACCACCAATCACTCCTCTCACTAAGCAGTAGGCTGCACATTACAACCAATCATTCCTCTAACTAAACAGTAGGGTGCACACTTCAACCAATCACTCCTCTGAATAAACAGTAGAGTGCACACTACAACAAATCACTCCTCTGACTACACAGTAGGGTGCACACTACAACCAATCACTGTTCTGACTAAACAGTAGGGTGTACACTACAACCAATCACTCCTCATACTAAACAGTAGGGTGCACACTACAACCAATAACTGTTCTGACTAAACAGTAGGGTGCACACTACAACCAATCACTCCTCTCACTAAACAGTAGAGTGCACACTACAACCAATCACTACTCTGACTAAACAGTAGGGTCCACACTACAACCAATCACTCCTCTGACTAAATAGTAGGGTCCACACTACAACCAATCACTCCTCTGACTATTCAGTAGGGTGCACACTACCGCCAATCAGGCCTCTGACTAAATAGTAGGGTGCGCACTACAACCAATCACTCCTGTGACTAAATAGTAAGGTGCACACTAGAGCCCATTCACTCCTCTGATTAAATAGTAGGGTGCACAGTACAACCAATCACTCCTCTGACTAAACTGTAGGGGGCACACTACCACCAATCACTCCTCTCACTAAACAGTAGGCTGCACACTACAACCAATCACTGTTCTGACTAAACAGTAGGGTGTACACTACAACCAATCATTCCTCAGACTAAACAGTAGGCTGCACACTACAACCAATCACTGTTCTGACTAAACAGTAGGGTGCATACTTCAACCAATCACTCCTCTGACTAAACCGTAGTGTGCACATTACAACCAATCACTCCTCTGACTAAACAGTAGGGTGCACACTACAACCAATCACTCTTCTGACTAAACAGTAGGATGCACACTACAACCGATCACTCCCTTGACTAAAAAGTAGGGTACACACTACAGGCAATCACTGCTCTGACTAAACTTTAGGTTGCACAATACAACCAATCACTCCTCTGACTAAACAGTAGGGTGCACACTACCACCAATCACTCCTCTCACTAATCAGTAGGCTGCACATTACAACCAATCATTCCTCTAACTAAACAGTAGGGTGCACACTACAACCAATCACTCCTCTGACTAAACAGTAGGGTGTACACTTCAACCATTCACTCCTCTGAATAAACAGTAGAGTGCACACTACAACAAATCACTCCTCTGACTACACAGTAGGGTGCACATTACAACCAATCACTGTTCTGACTAAACAGTAGAGTGCACACTACAACCAATCACTCCTCTGACTAAACAGTAGGGTCCACACTACAACCAATCACTCCTCTGACTAAATAGTAGGGTCCACACTACAACCAATCACTCCTCTGACTATTCAGTAGGGTGCACACTACCGCCAATCAGGCCTCTGACTAAATAGTAGGGTGCGCACTACAACCAATCACTCCTGTGACTAAATAGTAAGGTGCACACTATAGCCCAATCACTCCTCTGATTAAATAGTAGGGTGCACAGTACAACCAATCACTCCTCTGACTAAACTGAAGGGGGCACACTACCACCAATCACTCCTCTCACTAAACAGTAGGCTGCACATTATAACCAAGCACTCCTCTGACTACAGAGTAGGGTGCACACTACAACCAATCACTGTTCTGACTAAACAGTAGGGTGTACACTACAACCAATCATTCCTCAGACTAAACAGTAGGCTGCACACTACAACCAATCACTGTTCTGACTAAACAGTAGGGTGCATACTTCAACCAATCACTCCTCGGACTAAACCGTAGTGTGCACACTACAACCAATCACTCCTCTGACTAAACAGTAGGGTGCACACTACAACAAATCACTTCTCTGACTAAGCAATAGGGTGGACATCACAACCAATCACTCCTTTGACTAAACAGTAGGGTGCACACTACAACCATTCACTCCGCTGACTAAACAGTAGGGTGCGCACTAGAACCAATCACTCCTCTGACGAAACAGTGTGGTGCACACTACAACTAATCACTCCTCTCACTAAACAGTAAGGTGTACACTACAACCAATCACTCCTCTGACTAAACAGTAGAGTGAACACTATAACCAATCACTCCTTTGACTAAATAGTAGCGTGCACACTACAACCAATCACTCCTCTGATTAAACAGTAGGGTGCATACTTAAATCAATCACTGCTCTGATTAATAACTAAGGTGCACACTATAACCAATCATTCCTCTGACTAAACAATAGGTTGCACACTACAGCCAATCATTTCTCTGACTAAACAGTAGAGTGCGTACTCCAACCAATCACTCCTCTGACTAAACAGTAGGGTGCACAATAAAACCAATCACTCCTCTGACAAATCAGTAGAATATACACCATAACCAATCACTCCTCTGACTAAACAGTAGGGTACACACTACAACCAATCCCTCCTTTGACTAAACAATAGGGTGCATACTACAACCAATCACTGCTCTGACTAAAAGTAGGGTACACACTACAACCAATCCCTCCTTTGACTAAACAATAGGGTGCACACTACAACCAATCACTCCTCTCACTAAACAATAGGGTGCACACTACAACCAATCACTCCTTTGACTAAATAGTAGCGTGCACACTACAACCAATCACTCCTCTGATTAAACAGTAGGGTGCATACTTAAATCAATCACTTCTCTGACTAAACAGTAGGGTGCACACTACAACCAATCACTCTTCTGACTAAACAGTAGGATGCACACTACAACCCATCACTCCTTTGACTAAAAAGTAGGGTACACACTACAAGCAATCACTGCTCTGACTAAACTTTAGGTTGCACAATACAACCAATCACTCCTCTGACTAAACAGTAGGGTGCACACTACCACCAATCACTCCTCTCACTAAGCAGTAGGCTGCACATTACAACCAATCATTCCTCTAACTAAACAGTAGGGTGCACACTACAACCAATCACTCCTCTGACTAAACAGTAGGGTGTACACTTCAACCAATCACTCCTCTGAATAAACAGTAGAGTGCACACTACAACAAATCACTCCTCTGACTACACAGTAGGGTGCACACTACAACCAATCACTGTTCTGACTAAACAGTAGGGTGTAGACTACAACCAATCACTCCTCATACTAAACAGTAGGGTGCACACTACAACCAATCACTGTTCTGACTAAACAGTAGGGTGCACACTACAACCAATCACTCCTCTGACTAAACAGTAGAGTGCACACTACAACCAATCACTCCTCTGACTAAACAGTAGGGTCCACACTACAACCAATCACTCATCTGACTAAATAGTAGGGTCCACACTACAACCAATCACTCCTATGACTATTCAGTAGGGTGCACACTACCACCAATCATGCCTCTGACTAAATAGTAGGGTGCGCACTACAACCAATCACTTCTGTGACTAAATAGTAAGGTGCACACTACAGCCCAATCACTCCTCTGATTAAATAGAAGGGTTCACAGTACAACCAATCACTCCTCTGACTAAACTGTAGGGGGCACACTACCACCAATCACTCCTCTCACTAAACAGTAGGCTGCACATTATAACCAGGCACTCCTCTGACTACAGAGTAGGGTGCACACTACAACCAATCACTGTTCTGACTAAACAGTAGGGTGTACACTACAACCAATCACTCCTCAGACTAAACAGTAGAATGCACACTACAACCAATCACTGTTCTGACTAAACCGTAGTGTGCACATTACAACCAATCACTCCTCTGACTAAACAATAGGGTGCACACTACAACCAATCACTCCTCTGACTAAACAGTACAGTGAACACTACAACCAATCACTCCTTTGACTAAATAGTAGCGTGCACACTACAACCAATCACTCCTTTGATTAAACAGTAGGGTGCATACTTAAATCAATCACTTCTCTGACTAAACAGTAGGGTGCACACTACAACCAATCACTTCTCTGACTAAACAATAGGGTGGACATCACAACCATTCACTCCGCTGACTAAACAGTAGGGTGCACACTAGAACCAATCACTCCTCTGACTAAACAGTGTGGTGCACACTACAACCAATCACTCTTCTGACTAAACAGTAAGGCGTACACTACAACCAATCACTCCTCTGACTAAACAGTAGAGTGAACACTACAACCAATCACTCCTTTGACTAAATAGTAGCGTGCACACTACAACCAATCACTCCTCTGATTAAACAGTAGGGTGCATACTTAAATCAATCACTGCTCTGATTAATAAGTAAGGTGCACACTATAACCAATCATTCCTCTGACTAAACAATAGGTTGCACACTACAGCCAATCATCTCTCTGACCTAACAGTAGAGTGCGTACTCCAACCAATCACTCCTCTGACTAAACAGTCGGGTGCACAATAAAACCAATCACTCCTCTGACCAATCAGTAGAATATACACCATAACCAATCACTCCTCTGACTAAACAGTATGGTGCAAACTACAACCAATCACTCCTTTGACTAAACAGTAGGGTGCACACTACAACCAATCACCGCTCTGACTAAACAGTAGGGTACACACTACAACCAATCACTCCTCTGACTAAACAATAGGGCGCACACTACAACCAATCACTCCTCTGACTAAACAGTAGAGTGAACACTACAACCAATCACTCCTTTGTCTAAATAGTAGCGTGCACACTACAACCAATCATTCCTCTGACTAAACAGTAGGGTGTACACTTCAACCAATCACTCCTCTGAATAAACAGTAGAGGGCACACTACAACAAATCACTCCTCTGACTACACAGTAGGGTGCACACTACAACCAATCACTGTTCTGACTAAACAGCAGGGTGCACACTACAACCAATCACTCCTCTGACTAAACAGTAGAGTGCACACTACAACCAATCACTTCTCTGACTAAACAGTAGGGTGGACATCACAACCAATCACTCCTTTGACTAAACAGTAGGGTGCACACTACAACCAAGCACTCCCCTGACTATTCAGTAGGGTGCACACTACAGCCAATCATGCCTCTGACTAAACAGTAGGGTGCGCACTTCTACCAATCACTACTCTGACTAAAAGTCAGGTGCACACTACAACCAATCACTCCTATAACTAAACAGTAGGGTGCACACTACAGCCAATCATTTCTCTGACCTAACAGTAGAGCGCGTACTACAACCAATCACCCCTCTGTCTAAACAGTATTGTGCACACTACAACCAATCATTTCTCTAACTAAACAGTAGGGTGTACACTACAACCAATCACTCCTCTGACTAAACAGCAGGGTGCACACTACAACCAATCACTCCTCTGACTAAACAGTAGAGTGCACACTACAACCAATCACTTCTCTGACTAAACAGTAGGGTGGACATCACAACCAATCACTCCTTTGACTAAACAGAAGGGTGCACACTACAACCAAGCACTCCCCTGACTATTCAGTAGGGTGCACACTACAGCTAATCATGCCTCTGACTAAACAGTAGGGTGCGCACTTCTACCAATCACTACTCTGACTAAAAGTCAGGTGCACACTACAACCAATCACTCCTATAACTAAACAGTAGGGTGCACACTACAGCCAATCATTTCTCTGACCTAACAGTAGAGCGCGTACTACAACCAATCACCCCTCTGTCTAAACAGTATTGTGCACACTACAACTAATCACTCCTCTGACTAAACAGTAGAGTGCACAATAGAACCAATCACTCCTCTGACTAAACAATAGGGTGCACACCACAACCAATCAATCCTTTGACTAAAGAGTAGGGTGCACACTACAACCAATCACTGCTCTGACTAAACAGTAAGGTGCACACTACAACCAATCACCTCTTTGACTAAACAATAGGGAGCACACTACAACCAATCACTCCTCTGACTAAACAGCAGGGTCCACACTACAACCAATCACTCCTCTGACTAAACCGTAGTGTGCACACTACAACCAATCACTCCTCTGACTAAACAGTAGGGTGCACACTACAACCAATCTCTTCTCTGACTAAACAGTAGGGTGGACATCACTACCAATCACTTCTTTGACTAAACAGTAGGGTGCACACTACAACCAAGCACTCCCCTGACTAAACAGTAGGGTGCGCACTACAACCAATCACTCCTCTGACTAAACAGTAGGGTGTACACTACAACCAATCACTGCTCTGACTAAACAGTAAGGTGCACACCACAACCAATCACTCCTTTGACTAAACAATAGGGTGAACACTACAACCAATCACCGCTCTGACTAAACATAAGGGTGCACACTACTACCAATCACTCCTCTGACTAAACATTAGGGTGCACACTACATCCAGTCACTCCTCTGACTAAACAGTAGGGTGCATACTTCAACCAATCACTCCTCTGACTAAACAGTAAAGTGCACACTACAACCAATCACTCCCCTGACTAAACAGTAGGGAACACACTACAACCAATCACTGCTCTGACTAAACAGTAGGTTGCACACTACAACCACTCACTCCTGTGACTAAACTGTAGTGTGCACACTACAGCCAATCACTCCTCTGACTAAATAGTAGGGTGTACACTACAACCAATCACTCCTTAGACTAAACAGCAGGCTGCACACTACAACCAAGCACTCCCCTGACTATTCAGTAGGGTGCACACTACAGCCAATCATGCCTCTGACTAAACAGTAGGGTGCGCACTTCTACCAATCACTACTCTGACTAAAAGTCAGGTGCACACTACAACCAATCACTCCTATAACTAAACAGTAGGGTGCACACTACAGCCAATCATTTCTCTGACCTAACAGTAGAGCGCGTACTACAACCAATCACCCCTCTGTCTAAACAGTATTGTGCACACTACAACCAATCATTTCTCTAACTAAACAGTAGGGTGTACACTACAACCAATCACTCCTCTGACTAAACAGCAGGGTGCACACTACAACCAATCACTCCTCTGACTAAACAGTAGAGTGCACACTACAACCAATCACTTCTCTGACTAAACAGTAGGGTGGACATCACAACCAATCACTCCTTTGACTAAACAGAAGGGTGCACACTACAACCAAGCACTCCCCTGACTATTCAGTAGGGTGCACACTACAGCTAATCATGCCTCTGACTAAACAGTAGGGTGCGCACTTCTACCAATCACTACTCTGACTAAAAGTCAGGTGCACACTACAACCAATCACTCCTATAACTAAACAGTAGGGTGCACACTACAGCCAATCATTTCTCTGACCTAACAGTAGAGCGCGTACTACAACCAATCACCCCTCTGTCTAAACAGTATTGTGCACACTACAACTAATCACTCCTCTGACTAAACAGTAGAGTGCACAATAGAACCAATCACTCCTCTGACTAAACAATAGGGTGCACACCACAACCAATCAATCCTTTGACTAAAGAGTAGGGTGCACACTACAACCAATCACTGCTCTGACTAAACAGTAAGGTGCACACTACAACCAATCACCTCTTTGACTAAACAATAGGGAGCACACTACAACCAATCACTCCTCTGACTAAACAGCAGGGTCCACACTACAACCAATCACTCCTCTGACTAAACCGTAGTGTGCACACTACAACCAATCACTCCTCTGACTAAACAGTAGGGTGCACACTACAACCAATCTCTTCTCTGACTAAACAGTAGGGTGGACATCACTACCAATCACTCCTTTGACTAAACAGTAGGGTGCACACTACAACCAAGCACTCCCCTGACTAAACAGTAGGGTGCGCACTACAACCAATCACTCCTCTGACTAAACAGTAGGGTGTACACTACAACCAATCACTGCTCTGACTAAACAGTAAGGTGCACACCACAACCAATCACTCCTTTGACTAAACAATAGGGTGAACACTACAACCAATCACCGCTCTGACTAAACATAAGGGTGCACACTACTACCAATCACTCCTCTGACTAAACATTAGGGTGCACACTACATCCAGTCACTCCTCTGACTAAACAGTAGGGTGCATACTTCAACCAATCACTCCTCTGACTAAACAGTAAAGTGCACACTACAACCAATCACTCCCCTGACTAAACAGTAGGGAACACACTACAACCAATCACTGCTCTGACTAAACAGTAGGTTGCACACTACAACCACTCACTCCTGTGACTAAACTGTAGTGTGCACACTACAGCCAATCACTCCTCTGACTAAATAGTAGGGTGTACACTACAACCAATCACTCCTTAGACTAAACAGCAGGCTGCACACTACAACCAATCACTGTTCTGACTAAACAGTAGGGTGCACACTACAACCAATCACTCCTCTGACTAAACAGTAGAGTGCACACTACACCCAATCACTCCTCTAACTAAACAGTAGGGTGCACACTACAACCAATCACTCCTCTGACTACACAGTAGGGTGCACACTACAATCAATCACTGTTCTGACTAAACAATAGGGTGTACACTACAACCAATCACTCCTCTGACTAAACTGTAGGCTGCACACTACAACCAATCACTTTTCTGACTAAATAGTTGGGTGCACACTACAACCAATCACTCCTCTGACTAATCAGTAGGGTGCACACTACAATCAATCACTCCTCTGACTAAACAGTAGGGCGCACATTACAACCAATCACTCCTCTGACTATTCAGTAGTGTGCACACTACAGCCAATCATGCCTCTGACTAAACAGTAGGGTGCATACTACTACCAATCACTCCTCTGACTAAACGGTCTGGTGCACACTACAACCAGTCACTCCTATGACTAAACAGTAGGGTGCACACTACAGCCAATCATATCTTTGACTAAACAGTAGAGCGCGTACTACAACCAATCACCCCTCTGACTAAACAGTAGAGTGCACACTACAACCAATCACTCCTCTGACTAAACAGTAGAGTGCATACTTCAACCAATCACTCCTCTGATTAAACAGTAGGGTGCACACCATAACCAATCAATCCTCTGACTAAAGAGTAGGGTGCACACTACAACCAATCACTCCTATGACTAAACAGTAGGGTGCACACCACAAACAATCACTCCTTTGACTAAACAGTAGAGTGCACACTACAACCAATCACTCCCCTGACTAAACAGTAGGCTGCGCACTACAACCAATCACTCCTCTGACTAAACAGTATGGTGCACACTACAACCAATCACTCCTCTGACTAAACAGTAGGGTGGAAACCACAACCAATCACTCCTTTGATTAAACAGTAGGGTACACACTACAACCAATCACCCCTCTGACTAAACAGTAGGGTGCATACTTCAACCAATCACTCCTCTGACTAAACAGTAGAATGCACACTACAACCAATCACTCCTCTGACTAAATAGTTGGGTGCACACTACAACCAATCACTCCTCTGACTAATCAGTAGGGTGCACACTACAATCAATCACTCCTCTGACTAAACAGTAGGGCGCACATTACAACCAATCACTCCTCTGACTATTCAGTAGAGTGCACACTACAGCCAATCATGCCTCTGACTAAACAGTAGGGTGCGTACTACTACCAATCACTCCTCTGACTAAACGGTCTGGTGCACACTACAACCAGTCACTCCTATGACTAAACAGTAGGGTGCACACTACAGCCAATCATATCTTTGACTAAACAGTAGAGCGCGTACTACAACCAATCACCCCTCTGACTAAACAGTAGAGTGCACACTACAACCAATCACTCCTCTGACTAAACAGTAGAGTGCATACTTCAACCAATCACTCCTCTGATTAAACAGTAGGGTGCACACCATAACCAATCAATCCTCTGACTAAAGAGTAGGGTGCACACTACAACCAATCACTCCTATGACTAAACAGTAGGGTGCACACCACAAACAATCACTCCTTTGACTAAACAGTAGAGTGCACACTACAACCAATCACTCCCCTGACTAAACAGTAGGCTGCGCACTACAACCAATCACTCCTCTGACTAAACAGTATGGTGCACACTACAACCAATCACTCCTCTGACTAAACAGTAGGGTGGAAACCACAACCAATCACTCCTTTGATTAAACAGTAGGGTACACAGTACAACCAATCACCCCTCTGACTAAACAGTAGGGTGCATACTTCAACCAATCACTCCTCTGACTAAACAGTAGAATGCACACTACAACCTATCAATCCCCTGACTAAACAGTAGGGTGCACACTACAACCAATCACTCTTCTGACTAAATAGTAGGCTGCACACTACAACCAGTCACTCCTCTGTCTAAACAGTAGGGTGCATACTACAACCAATCACCCCTCTGACTAAATAGTAGCGTGCACACTACAACCAATCACTCCTCTGACTAAACAGTAGGGTGCACACTACAACCAATCACTGCTCTGACTAAACAGTAGGTTTCACACTACAGCCAATCACTCCTCTGACTAAATAGTAGGCTACACACTACAACCAGTCACTCCTCTGTCTAAACAGTAAGGTGCACACTACAACCAGTCACTCATCTGACTAAACAGTGTGGTGCACATTACAACCAATCACTCCTCTGACTAAACAGTAAGGTGCACACTACAAGCAATCACTCCTTTGACTAAACAATAGGGTGCGCACTACAACCAATCACTGCTCTGACTAAACAGTAGGTTTCACACTACAGCCAATCACTCCTCTGACTAAATAGTAGGCTACACACTACAACCAGTCACTCCTCTGTCTAAACAGTAAGGTGCACACTACAACCAGTCACTCATCTGACTAAACAGTGTGGTGCACATTACAACCAATCACTCCTCTGACTAAACAGTAAGGTGCACACTACAACCAATCACTGTTTTGACTAAACAGTAGGGTGCACACTACAACCTATCACTCCCCTGACTAAACAGTAGGGTGCACACTACAACCAATCACTCTTCTGACTAAATAGTAGGCTGAACACTACAACCAATCACCCCTCTGACTAAATAGTAGGGTGCACACTACAACCAATCACTCCCATGACTAAACAGTAAGGTGCACACTACAACCAATCACTGCTCTGACTAAACAGTAGGTTTCACACTACAGCCAATCACTCCTCTGACTAAATAGTAGGCTACACACTACAACCAGTCACTCCTCTGTCTAAACAGTAAGGTGCACACTACAACCAGTCACTCATCTGACTAAACAGTGTGGTGCACATTACAACCAATCACTCCTGTGACTAAACAGTAAGGTGCACACTACAACCAATCACTCCTTTGACTAAACGATAGGGTGCGCACTACAACCATTCACTGCTCTGACTAAACACAAGGGTGCACACTAATAACAATCACTGACTAAACAGTAGGGTGCACACTTCAACCAATCACTCCTCTAATTAAACAGTAGGGTGCATACTTCAACCAATCACTCCTCTGACTAAACAGTAGGATGCACACTACAACCAATCACTCCTCTGACTACAGAGTAGAGTGTCCCCTACAACCTATCACTCCCCTGACTAAACGGTAGGATGCACACTACAACCAATCACTCCTCTGACTAAATAGTAGGCTGCACACTACAACCAGTCACTCCTCTGTCTAAACAGTAGGGTGCATACTACAACCAATCACCCCTCTGACTAAATAGTAGGGTGCACACTACAACCAATCACTCCCATGACTAAACAGTAAGGTGCACACTACAACCAATCACTCCTTTGACTAAACAATAGGGTGCGCACTACAACCATTCACTGCTCTGACTAAACACAAGGGTGCACACTACTAACAATCACTGACTAAACAGTAGGGTGCACACTTCAACCAATCACTCCTCTGATTAAACAGTAGGGTGCATACTTCAACCAATCACTCCTCTGACTAAACAGTAGGGTGCACACTACAACCAGTCACTCATCTGACTAAACAGTGTGGTGCACATTACAACCAATCACTCCTCTGACTAAACAGTAAGGTGCACACTACAACCAATCACTCCTTTGACTAAACAATAGGGTGCGCACTGCAACCATTCACTGCTCTGACTAAACACAAGGGTGCACACTACTAACAATCACTGACTAAACAGTAGGGTGCACACTTTAACCAATCACTCCTCTAATTAAACAGTAGGGTGCATACTTCAACCAATCACTCCTCTGACTAAACAGTAGGGTGCACACTACAACCAATCACTCCTCTGACTACAGAGTAGGGTGTCCCCTACAACCTATCACTCCCCTGACTAAACAGTAGGGTGCACACTACAACCAATCACTCATCTGACTAAATAGTAGGCTGCACACTACAACCAGTCACTCCTCTATCTAAACAGTAGGGTGCATACTACAACCAATCACCCCTCTGACTAAATAGTAGGGTGCACACTACAACCAATCACTCCTCTGACTAAACAGTAGGGTGCACACTACAACCAATCACTGCTCTGACTAAACAGTAGGTTTCACACTACAGCCAATCACTCCTCTGACTAAATAGTAGGCTACACACTACAACCAGTCACTCCTCTGTCTAAACAGTAAGGTGCACACTACAACCAGTCACTCATCTGACTAAACAGTGTGGTGCACATTACAACCAATCACTCCTCTGACTAAACAGTAAGTTGCACACTACAACCAATCACTCCTTTGACTAAACAATAGGGTGCGCACTACAACCATTCACTGCTCTGACTAAACACAAGGGTGCACACTAATAACAATCACTGACTAAACAGTAGGGTGCACACTTCAACCAATCACTCCTCTAATTAAACAGTAGGGTGCATACTTCAACCAATCACTCCTCTGACTAAACAGTAGGATGCACACTACAACCAATCACTCCTCTGACTACAGAGTAGAGTGTCCCCTACAACCTATCACTCCCCTGACTAAACGGTAGGATGCACACTACAACCAATCACTCCTCTGACTAAATAGTAGGCTGCACACTACAACCAGTCACTCCTCTGTCTAAACAGTAGGGTGCATACTACAACCAATCACCCCTCTGACTAAATAGTAGGGTGCACACTACAACCAATCACTCCCATGACTAAACAGTAAGGTGCACACTACAACCAATCACTCCTTTGACTAAACAATAGGGTGCGCACTACAACCATTCACTGCTCTGACTAAACACAAGGGTGCACACTACTAACAATCACTGACTAAACAGTAGGGTGCACACTTCAACCAATCACTCCTCTGATTAAACAGTAGGGTGCATACTTCAACCAATCACTCCTCTGACTAAACAGTAGGGTGCACACTACAACCAGTCACTCATCTGACTAAACAGTGTGGTGCACATTACAACCAATCACTCCTCTGACTAAACAGTAAGGTGCACACTACAACCAATCACTCCTTTGACTAAACAATAGGGTGCGCACTACAACCATTCACTGCTCTGACTAAACACAAGGGTGCACACTACTAACAATCACTGACTAAACAGTAGGGTGCACACTTTAACCAATCACTCCTCTAATTAAACAGTAGGGTGCATACTTCAACCAATCACTCCTCTGACTAAACAGTAGGGTGCACACTACAACCAATCACTCCTCTGACTACAGAGTAGGGTGTCCCCTACAACCTATCACTCCCCTGACTAAACAGTAGGGTGCACACTACAACCAATCACTCATCTGACTAAATAGTAGGCTGCACACTACAACCAGTCACTCCTCTATCTAAACAGTAGGGTGCATACTACAACCAATCACCCCTCTGACTAAATAGTAGGGTGCACACTACAACCAATCACTCCCATGACTAAACAGTAGGGTGCACACTACAACCAATCACTGCTCTGATTAAACAGTAGGTTGCACACTACAACCACTCACTCCTGTGACTAAACAGTAGTGTGCACACTACAGCCAATCACTCCTCTGACTAAATAGTAGGCTGCACACTACAACCAGTCACTCCTCTGTCTAAACAGTAGGGTGCACACTACAACCAATCACTCCTCTGACTAAACAGTAGGGTGCATACTACAACCAATCACTCCTCTGACTAAACAGTAGGGTGCACACTACAACCAATCACTCCTCTGAGTAAACAGTAGGGTGCACGCTACAACCAATCACTCCTCTCACGAAGCAGTAGGGTGTACACTACAACCAATCACTCCTCTCACTAAGCCGTATGTTGCACACTACAACCAATCACTTCTCTGACTATACAGTAGGCTGCACACTACAAACAATCACTCCTCTGACTAGACAGTAGGCTGCACACTACAACCAATCACTCCTCTAACTAAACAGTAGGGTGCACACTACAACCAATCACTCCTCTGACTAAACAGTAAGGTGCACACTACAGCTTGTTAGCTGACTTCCAATTAACACGATATAAACGTGTTACTTGTAGACTATTACCCTAAGGTAAACATAATCATAATTGATACTTGTAATTGATTAAATATCAATTAGTTATAAACATCTATAACAATAATACTCTCTTTAGGAGAGGTTATTGTTAGGTTGGCTAAGGTTAGTGATATTTATCATCAGTAAGTTGTTAGCAGTTGCATATTAGTAACTACCAGATGTAGACTGATTAAAAGAGAGAAGCATGGGAAGATATAATGCATGAACGGATCAGTGAAAGCCCTAGTCATAGTTATTACGTAGCCATCGGGAAACACTTCACACCTGATGTGGGTATCGGGGCGAGAACTGACGTGATTTGTGTTAGGTTTGTGGTCATGAAGCAAATGATCTTAAGTTATTTGTTATCCAAACCCGATGTTTTAGGATCAGACGTAAAAGTAAATGTGTTATCAAATGTTAAAATTAGTTTCGTCTTTTGATGTCCGCCACGATTTCCGGTTAAAAACGGTATACTTCCATTTGTTTTGTAATGGGTGTCACTAGTGAAGCAGGAACTATTAATCTTCTGGAGCACCTGAGTTCACTACCGGTTTTTAGTAGGGTTTGTATTGCTCAATCTTTAGTTTTCTATGTAGTATTTTGTAGATCATTGTTTGCCGTTTTATTTTTGTCATTCGATACGGCTTCTGAATTCCCCTTTGGTATCTTGCAGCACAGAAATCCTGTTTCAAAGATTGAACCGCTTATGCCATGATATTGTCTTTGTGAATACGATTTTTGAAAGCTGGTATAATTCTATGGGTACGAGACTTAAATGTAAAGAAAAAGAAGAACAACATCACCATAGAAAGAAGGATGTTAGTTGATTTACATGACATAAGTCTTATAAGAGACAGGAACTGTTTATATATCACGAGCTACCGAGTTCATCCCCGGATTATAGTGGGGTCTATGTTGCTCATCATTTTAATATTATTGTTGTTGTCCTATTATGTGTCTTTACGTTCTGAGTTCCACGTTGTGATGTCCAGATAAAAACGATGTTCGGTTCGTCTTTACCTCCAGTTGTTGTCTTATTTACGTTATTTGTTTTTCTTGTTTTTGTCTTCGTTTTGTGTCTTGTGTACCCAATGTTGCCAGTTTCTCTATATTATATATTTGTGATTGCTCCTTTGGTATTCTCTAAGGTTTATTCACCCATTTGTGATTGCTCCTGTGGTATTCTCTAAAGTTTATTTACACATTTGTGATTGCTCCTTTGGTATATTCTCTAAGGTTTATTTACACATTTGTGATTGCTCCTGTGGTATTCTCTAAGGTTTATTTACACATTTGTGATTGCTCCTTTGGTATTCTCTAAGGTTTATTTACACATTTGTGATTGCTCCTTTGGTATTCTCTAAGGTTTATTTACACATTTGTGATTGCTCCTTTGGTATTCTCTAAGGTTTATTTACATTTGTAAAGGTTATGACTGTGTAAATAAACATTCAAATGTGTGTATTTAAATTGTCAATTGGACTTCATTTTTTTTTATATACATATCATCAATCAATTAAGCTGACCGTCATGATTTATCTGAAATATTGACCACTCACCTCTCCTGTTCGTATAGGTACTCCATTAAAAAGGTAGCGATATTAAACTAGCTTTGAAGGCCCAAACTTGCCCTATTAGTGATGTTATTCACACCTGACCCTGTTTACCATATACATGTATGTTTAAATTCCAACAACGTAAAATATTATCTTATTACAATATTACTGATGTCATATTGTTGATTGCACTTTATTTTAGGCATTGAAATGTAATTTATGATAACTGTAAGCTTTCTTATGTTTATACATACCAACGGTTGTGAGTGTAGTCACACAGAAAAACAAGGCTTTCAAATAATCCCACGATTGGTCATCATGTTGCTCTGAACTCGTGTCGTCTCCAAACAGTTTTATCAAGGCTTCTGTTTCCTTTCTCAATGAATCAAACTCAGGACTGGTTAATGTATCGTTTATGTTGGTGAGATACCGAATTAATGCGTCGTGTGTTGGGTCTAGTTCGACATGTTCTAAGTCCTCTCTATAGCCATAGGGTTGTTCAATGTCCTGAAACACTAAGACACCAAACACGTTGTATACAAGTAACAGAATAATTAATCCTGGTAATGTGCTTAATGTTCTGTAGACTCGCTTTCCATAAAACATAAACTTTGAGTCCGATTCAGCAGCCATTTTTCTAAATTTTAGATCTAATTCTCGTTTTTCGACACTAATAGAATAGTTAGTCCTTTTAAACACAAGTTATTTATAGAATTCGTCCTATATATTACATCTTTATTTAGCTGATACTAGTAAATCAATATGACAGAACATTAAGTAAATCCACTGCTATTATTTATTATAGGTATGTCAAGGTTGTATTTGAAAAGAATGTGAATGTGAGGTCAAGCATTGTTAACCGAACTGTGATGAAGTTAGCCATGGAGTGGATACAGGCGCGATCATTATATTTTCCTGAATACGATACCAATCAGAAGCATGACCAAAAGAAACAAGACAAAATGAAAATGGCAAAAAGATGAATAGACAAACAATTGTCTATAAAACACCACAAAGAAAACTAAAGATTGAACAACAATTAAATTGATGGTAAATTCAGGCCCTCCGGAAGGGTAGGCAATTCATGTGGCCATTAATATCAATATATACTCAACAAAAAAAGCTAAGGACCATTTTGAAAAAATTAATTTAATAAATAACAATAAATAATATAAATAACATAGCTAAATAATTTGAAATTTTTTAACACTATGGTAAATAAAAAAATCATTTCAAACGATTCTACTATTGCATATGGAACACATCAACGGTCAAAAACGATAACACTAAATTGTCGAATTTTTGAAAAGATTCCATGATTATCAAAAAAGTTACGAAGCAATTGAAATGTCACAAAATGTCAACAGTTTAAACATTAATATCGATTATGTCCACCTCGCGCACGAATAACCACTCTACAACGATTTTGGAAGCTGCGAATTAGTCTTTGAAATTCAACCTGAGGAATCCGTGACCATTCACAACGAGTGCATCTGCTAGCTCTTGTAGGGAGTTTGGCTGGTTTTGTCGATTTGAAATCCGACGTTGCAAGATGTCCCAAGCATGTTCTATCGGATTTAGGTCCGGAGACTTTGCTGGCCAGTCCATGCGCTCGATTGTTTCCTGCTGGAGATACTCATTGACGATTCTAGCGCGATGAGGTGTAGCATTATCATCCATCAGTATGAAATCATCGCCATTTGCACCAGCGTAAAGTCTAACAATAGGAGCAAGGATTTCATCACGATATCTTATACCGGTCAAAGATCCGTTTCTGATGACATAGAGATCTGTAGAACCATCATAGATAATGCCACTCCAAACCATAACGGAGCCCCCACCGAATCGATCATGTTCAGCCACACAACAGTTCTTAAATCGTTCATTCTTCTGCCTCCAAACTCGTCTTCGACCATCATGAAAATCTAAACAGAACCTAGATTCATCTGTAAAAATTACAGGTCGAATACGACGTACACCCCAGTTGGCATGACGCCTGGCAAACTGAAGACGGCAATTACGGTGGCGTGCAGTTAATGGAGGTCGTACAGCAGGTTTTATAGCATGCAAACCAGATGCATGAAGTCGGTTTCTAACCGTCTGTGTAGAAATCCGAACTCCTGATGCTGCACGAAACTCTCTATTCAACGTAACGGCTGATGACATCCGATTTCGCTTCGCTAGCAAGGCTATTCGACGGTCTTGATGGGCTGTCGTACTTTTAGGTCGGCCACTTTTTGGTCTCCGCTGTACACTATTAGTTTGTTGGTAATGTGTCCATTACTGTATGGCTAACGTTAAACTGTGCACCCACTTGGCGTTGCGAAAGACCAGTTTGTAGAAAACCTATGGCTCTCGAGGCTTCCTCTACTGTCAAATGCCTTCTCATCGGCATCTTTAAATGTTTAAATGTTCAAAAGTGACAAATTTACACGAATTTACCAAGAAATCATTTTTCTACAGCTGTTTGGAAAAATTCACTGTCTATAGACCACTTTGAAAACAGCAGAAAATCAATATCAATGCAGTGTAGACTCAGTGTCACGTACGCAATGTAAACACAAAAAAAGGTGTACTCGTTAATATTGATTATTGATGTATGGAGGACCAGATTTGCAACAAAACAACTTTCAAATAGAAACTAAAACTTTTTAATACTTCTGAAAAAATATGGACCTTAACTTTTTTTGCTGAGTATATATATATACACAAATTTATAACATCATCATATAAATCATCATATAAATAATGAAAAACACATTAAATAATAAAAATTACATCAATATATATCAATATTTTGGCCAAAAAGTCCGCTAAATTAAATATGACATTCATTTATAAATTAATAATTACATCTATGTGGAGGGTGGGTGTTTTTTTTTAAATAATATTTTCCTTTATAAATTCACGCAATCATTGCGTATAAATTAGCCAAGAATGAAATACAAGTTAATTAGTTTGTGAGTGTTTTAAGTCCGACTACCCTGCTCAGGTATTGCGGACAACAATTTCTTCTTTTTGCTGGGCCTTCGCCCGCTACATGTTTCATGCGTTGGTGTTGGTGGTCTATCACCAATATCTTTATCGGGTGAATACTCGGGAAAGCGATCGACAAGAGCTGGATTGTCCGGGTCGAATTTTGCTGGTCTTGGTAGCCCACCAGTATATGTCCACCTTGTCTGTGTCGATCGCTCCCTTTTTTGTCGATACTGTTGGAATATTGATGGCTTGAGCGTCGCTATTGTGCTGGTCCGTTTGTGTTGTTTCATCTTGAGAAAGGTTAATGGCTGCTGTCTGTGTTTGTACACAAGTTGTATTCTCACCAACGACTTCCCTTTTCGCCTTCCACTGGTCCATACGTTTGGCGTTTCTTCTCCTGGTCGAAGGTGAGAGGTGCTTCTTTTTTGGGGCCTGGCTGGTAGTTTCTCCTGTTTTTTCAACGGGTTTTCCAGCCTTGATCTACACCAGCTTGACCGATACAGCGGTGGAATTAACTTGTAGGTCCCAAGTTAATTTCTGTCCTTTTATCCCTGCGTGTTGTAGAAGTTGAACCAGTTCGACAGGCAAGTCCATTGTTGATTTGATTTGATTTCTACTCGCTGTAAAGATGCATTCGCTAGTCAAGTCTAGATCCGAATGAAATAGAATAGTAGTAGTATGAGGGTTTAACGTCCGACTCACCTATTGAGGTATTGCAGACATATTTTTCTTCTTCTTGCTTGCCTTTCGCATGCTGTTTTTTTCCCGTTGTTGTGTGGGTGTTGGTGGTCTTTCACCAAGGTCTGTTTCAGTTGTGTAATCAGGGAAGCGATCTATTAACGTTGGGTCGTCCGGGTCGAATGACTCTGAGAAGGACACCGATCCGTCTTTAAATTCAGTTTTATATGAAAGTTTGTCTCTGATGTACGGGCTTCGTACAGTTGTACATGTGTTCCATGGCGTCCGGTTTTCTTCCGCATTGATAAGGTATTTTGTAGGCGTTAATTGCCTGCCAATAAAATTACGTAGTGTCTGGGTCGATCGCTCCCTTACTTGCGTCAATGTTGTTGGATTGTAGAGGGCTTGTTCGTCGCTGTGTATCTCGGTTTGTGTACTTTCGTCGGTTATGGGAATTCTGTCGTCTGTCTGTGTTTCAACACAAGTTTTAGTGTCTTCAACGGCTTCATTCCTTTTCGCCTTCCACTGGCTGATGCGTTGAGCATTTCTTTTCCTGGTGGAAGGAGAGAGGTGTTTCTTTTTCTGGGCCTGGCTGGTAACTTTTCCTGTTTTCTCAACGTGTTTCTCTGCCTTTATCCACATCAGCTTGACTGATATAGCGCTGGAATTAACCTGTAGGTCCCAAGTTAATTTTTTTCCATCTATCCCTGCGTGCTTCAGTAATCCAACCAATTCAACAGGTAAGTCCATTGTTGAGTAGATTTGATGATTTCAGTTCACTGTAAAGATGTATCCGCTAGTCAAGTCTAGATCCGAATGGAAATAGAAATAGAAATAAAATGTTTGAGATTAAATATTTATCTAGACAAAGGATATTATTTACCCAATGACAGACTTGTTATTTAGAAAGTGAGTACAAACTCACTGAGTTAAATTTACACCTGATTAAATATATTTAGACTCTTAATAAAATTATTATTATAATTATTATTTTATTCTTACTATTATTATTTTATTATTTTATTAAATTCTCAGCATAATCAATTACATATTTTTTAATAAAAGATATCACAATTGCTACTTGTGAGAATGCTTACTAGTATATAAATCCGAAAAAACGAGCCCAATAACAAGAATACAAATCAATCAGAGTTCAGTAATTGAACGAAAAGGGATATATAGTAATATTTCGGAAATAAATAAAAACAAGCAATATATTTTATATGTATTGTCATTAATATAAATATATAACATCAACATATAAATCATCAAATAAATAATGAAAAACACATTAAATAATAAAAATTACATCAATATATATCAATATTTTTGCCAAAAAGTCCGCCAAGCCGAAAGGCCGCCAAAAATTTTTGAAATAATAATCTTGTACGTGTATACTAAATGCTTATTGGAAATAATTCCTTCTCTAATCCACAAAATTGTTCCTCTCTTCAAAACCCTTCAGTGTAATGAAGGAGAAAAATATACTCTAAGTATATGTAGACCTAGAATAGAGTCTAACGAGGGAATGGCACCGTGTTCTGGGTGTCAACTCCCTGAAAAGAGAAAAAATAAATTCCAATAAGTAAAAGCAACACATACATGATACAAATGTATACATTTATAACTGAAACAATTAATACATGAAATGAAAATCTAATCTACACTGACATGTTTGATAATGTTTATAAACTTTTTCCTTAATAGTGAAGTCCCAGCAACATTTAAGTTTAACCCACCTCTTGGAGCATATCAAGAAGAATCAGGACGATTATTTAATAAAAAAACTACCATATAAAGAAGAATCAGGACCATTATTTAATAAAAAAAACTACCATATAAATTTGTATACTGTACCTTTTTTCTAATGCATGATTTTTTTAATTCCAAATTTACTTTATTCATTTTATTTACAGTTTTGTCATGATCACATAAACGAGGTAGTATTGAAGTAAAGACAATATGAGCATTTGCTTTATATTTAAGTTTGTGTATTAAATCACCATAGTAAGAAATTATTGTATCCACATTTTGAGCTGATGAAATATTATTAGTTCCTACATGAATAATAACTATATCAATATTACTTATATTTATCTTTCCTCTAGAGAGTAATTATGTAATTCTACCTATTTTAGCCCCCGGAAATGCTTGTGTTGTGCACCCTCTAATACCATACATTAATAATAACTATATCAATTATATTTTTTATATTATTTTCCTTTATAAATTCACGCAATCATTGCGTATAAATTAGCCAAGAATGAAATAGAAATAAAATGTTTGAGATTAAATATTTATCTAGACAATGGATATTATTTACCCAATGACGGACTTGTTATTTAGAAAGTGATTGCAAACTCACTGAGTTAAATTTACACCTGATTAAATATATTTATACTCTTACTAAAATTATTATTATAATTATTATTTCATTCTTACTATTATTATTTTATTATTTGATTAAATTCTCAGCATAATCAATTACATATTTTTTAATAAAAACTATCACCACCGGTCGTGTTTTGTGATGTAAAAAGTCCGATGATAAGTTACTCAATAAGTCATGAACGAAGAACGAGGAAGGTTATTGGAATCAAAACATTACCAACATAAACGTAGAACAATACAATAGGTCAAAAGCTAGGACAACACAAACTCTCGCAAAACACTTGTCTACATTTACGAAAAAAAAATCATTTAAAAGTTTTAGGGTAAACAAAGCTGACAACAATCTACTGGATATAGTATTGACGACAAACTCATCACTCATAAAGTCATCAAACAACGCACCAGGGATATCCATGATATGGTAGTCACAAACTGTGACACAAAACCTTACTACAAGAGTAAACGGCCACGCAAATGCTACATTTACTCGAAAGCAAACTGGGACAAACTACATGTACATGAAGACTTGACCAGACTATCGTCCACAATAATAAATATGTACCACACAGGATCATCAGTACAAATTCTATGGGACATATTCAAGACAGAACTCTTTGAGTACTTGGAGAAACACATTCCATCCAAACTCATCCGATCAAAATCACATCTACCATGGATCAACCATAAAATTAGGAAGATGTTCAAAAAGAAAACCAGATTATACCACCAAGTTAAGAAAACCAACAAATGGACAAACTACAAACACTTCCAAAAAGAATTTAAAAGCCAAGTAAGAAAAGCAGAATGGAATTAGATAAATGACACTATAATAGAAGGACACCAAAATAACAACTCGAAGCCATTTTGGAAGTACGTCAAATCTCGAAAACAAGATAACATCGGAGTATCACCACTGAAAAGTAATGAACAACTGGTAAATGACAGTAAGCGGAAGGCACACATACTGATAAACCAATTCAAATCAGTATTCACCAGAGAATTAAACAAAACACTGCCAAAAACAACGAAACACACAAGTAGATCAATACCAGACCTGGAAATTCGATCAGAGGGTATAGAAAAATTACTTAAGAATATAAACCCCTCCAAAGCTTCAGTACCAGATAACATCCCAAACAGAATATTAAAAGAATGTGCCAAACAACTAGCTCCTGGACTAACAAGTATATACCAGAAATCCATCGACACAGGAACACTGCCACGTGATTGGTTAAATGCCAATGTGTCACGTATATTAAAAAAGGGAGACAAATATGCACCAGAGAACAACAGACCGGTGTTACTAACATCAGTGCCGTGCAAATTACTAGAGCATGTAATCTGTAAACACATGCTGAAACACCTAGAAAGGCATAAAGTGCTAACATCATTAAACCATGGATTTAGGTCAGGATACTCATGTGAGACACAGCTATTAGTCACACTGCATGACTTCATGAAATCATATGATGCCGGACTCGAAACTGATGTAGCAATTCTTGACTTCTCAAAGGCATTCGACACTTTACCTTTAACTTTACAAGAAAAATCCAAAAAAATTCAAATGTTTGTTATTACTATTGGTTATACATGTTTACCATTGCTCTGCTTACATTTTTGTAATATCTGTATTTGACCTTCCGTTTTATTAATCTTCTCTTTATGTCTTATCAGAAAACTCCAATCAATAAAGATAAATATATCATGTTTTTCTCTTGATATCCTCTGTGTTGTGGTAACGTTCAAACTTGGCATGTTGAAGGGAAGTGATTATAAAACATGACTGGATATTTATTTTTGTCGAAAATATCGTGTATGTATATCATGTAAACAAACACGAATGCAAGAATGTAGGCAATGGCTACAACTCGTGGAATCCACCAACTAAACAAAACAAATGAAAAACAAGAACAATAATAGTATAGCATTGTTTCATCAATGTAATTCAGGATTCATACACATTGGCCTTACACTGGGGATGTGGTTATACCTACACTTTATGCCAGTGCTGCTCAAAGTCTTCTGAAAGAGTTAGTAATAAAATGAAAATCCAGAAATACCAGACTGTCGGAAGAAGCAATAAACTGCTTAAAAGCATATGAATCTCTGATAGCAAACAAAAAAAAAACCCCATTATAGTGTATGCTACGAACAAGAACAGTATAAAGGTCATTTTCTGTAATAATAAGTGTTGAGTATATCATTGATAGGGTTACACCAAAGACTATTTGATGTGATTGTTACTTCTCTGGTAACAAAGACTATTTGATGTGATTGTTACTTCTCTGGTAACAAAGACTATTTGATGTGATTGTTACTTCTCTGGTAACAAAGACTACTTGATGTGATTGTTACTTCTCTGGTCACAAAGACTATTTGATGTCATTGTTTCTTCTCTGGTAACAAAGACTATTTGATGTCATTGTTTCTTCTCTGGTAACAAAGACTATTTGATGTGATTGTTACTTCTCTGGTAACAAAAACTATTTGATGTGATTGTTACTTCTCTGGTAACAAAGACTATTTGATGTGATTGTTACTTCTCTGGTAACAAAGACTATTTGATGTGATTGTTACTTCTCTGGTAACAAAGACTATTTGATGTGATTGTTACTTCTCTGGTAACAAAGACTATTTGATGTCATTGTTACTTCTCTGGTAACAAAGACTATTTGATGTGATTGTTACTTCTCTGGTAACAAAGACTATTTGATGTGATTGTTACTTCTCTGGTAACAAAGACTATTTGATGTGATTGTTACTTCTCTGGTAACAAAGACTATTTGATGTGATTGTTACTTCTCTGGTAACAAAGACTATTTGATGTCATTGTTACTTCTCTGGTAACAAAGACTATTTGATGTCATTGTTACTTCTCTGGTAACAAAGACTATTTGATGTCATTGTTACTTCTCTGGTGGATACAGCATTAGGGAGTAAGAACACAGACTGGTTGACTCGGAATCTTGTATCACAAAGTAGGACATTCTCGCCAGGATATAGCTTAAACATTGCTGATTGTAAACAATAGTTATCCACTTTCTATTAAAGTTCATAGTACTTTGTTACTACCCTATGCAATCAGAATTGAGAGAGAGAGTGATTATTGATTTAACGACAAGCAAACAATGCTTCGGTTATATCATGGCCAGAACAAGTTAGTGGTTGATTATATGACGAATATGTGCATTTTGTACAATAACAACACTAAGACACATTCTCCTGATGTCAATTCAACCAGTTTTTATTCTTACTCTTACCCACTGAAGAAACAGCAAATACCATTATATAATTAGTATTGGGTTTGCGTAAAGAAAAACGCAGAATCCAAAAGTCTTGTTGATGGAAAGAGGCTAAAATGATGCATTCCAAGTTATTGTATTGTACACTGACGTATTGGTTGGTATGACAGGTACTGTACACTGACGTGTTGGTTGGTATGACAGGTACTGTGCACAGACGTTTTGGCTGGCATGACAGGTACTGTACACTGACGTATTGGTTGGTATGACAGGTACTGTGCACAGGCGTTTTGGCTGGCATGACAGGTACTGTACACTGATGTATTGGTTGGTATGACAGGTACTGTGCACAGGCGTTTTGGCTGGCATGACAGGTACTGTACACTGACGTATTAGTTGGTATGACAGGTACTGTGCACAGGCGTTTTGGCTGGCATGACAGGTACTGTACACTGACGTGTTGGTTGTTATGGCAGGTACTGTGCACAGACGTTTTGGCTGGCATGACAGGTACTGTACACTGACGTGTTGGTTGGTATGGCAGGTACTGTGCACAGGCGTTTTGGCTGGAATGACAGGTACTGTACACTGACGTGTTGGTTGGTATGGCAGGTACTGTGCACAGGCGTTTTGGCTGGCATGACAGGTACTGTACACTGACGTGCTGGTTGGTATGACAGGTACAGTGCATGCAGTAGAAATATACACGTTTGAATCCGATAGTAGTACTCTCGGTTTTTGTTGTGGTATTTAACTTGTTTTTCTGTTATATCACTGAAGAATTACCTTTTGGTATTGTGAGTTTTTTTTTCTGGTCCCTCCTACTCCCCTTTATTATATAGACAATCGTGCTGTTAAGCAATACTGTAAAATAAAACACCAGCCAGTCAATGTGTAGTATGTAGATGATTTATACACCAGCCAGTCAATGTGTAGTATGTAGATGAATTAAACACCAGCCAGTCAATGTGTAGTATGTAGATGATTTATACACCAGCCAGTCAATGTGTAGTATGTAGATGATTTATACACCAGCCAGTCAATGTGTAGTATGTAGATGATTTATACACCAGCCAGTCAATGTGTAGTATGTAGATGATTTATACACCAGCCAGTCAATGTGTAGTATGTAGATGATTTATACACCAGCCAGTCACTGTGTAGTATGTAGATGAATTAAACACCAGCCAGTCAATGTGTAGTATGTAGATGATTTATACACCAGCCAGTCAATGTGTAGTATGTAGATGATATATACACCAGCCAGTCACTGTGTAGTATGTAGATGAATTAAACACCAGCCAGTCAATGTGTAGTATGTAGATGATTTATACACCAGCCAGTCAATGTGTAGTATGTAGATGATTTATACACCAGCCAGTCAATGTGTAGTATGTAGATGATTTATACACCAGCCAGTCAATGTGTAGTATGTAGATGATTTATACACCAGCCAGTCAATGTGTAGTATGTAGATGTTTTATACACCAGCCAGTCAATGTGTAGTATGCAGATGATTTAAACACCAGCCAGTCAATGTGTAGTATGTAGATGATTTAAACACCAGCCAGTCAATGTGTAGTATGTAGATGATTTATACACCAGCCAGTCAATGTGTAGTATGTAGATGATTTATACACCAGCCAGTCAATGTGTAGTATGTAGATGATTTATACACCAGCCAGTCAATGTGTAGTATGTAGATGATTTATACACCAGCCAGTCAATGTGTAGTATGTAGATGATTTATACACCAGCCAGTCAATGTGTAGTATGTAGATGATTTATACGCCAGCCAGTCAATGTGTAGTATGTAGATGATTTAAACACCAACCAGTCAACGTGTAGTATGTAGATGATGTATACACCAGCCAGTCAATGTGTAGTATGTAGATGACTTAAACACCAGCCAGTCAATGTGTAGTATGTAGATGATTTAAGCACCAACCAGTCAATGTGTAGTATGTAGATGACTAAAACACCCGCCAGTCAATGTGTAGTATGTAGATGATTTATACACCAGCCAGTCAATGTGTAGTATGTAGATGATTTATACACCAGCCAGTCAATGTGTAGTATGTAGATGTTTTATAAACCAGCCAGTCAATGTGTAGTATGTAGATGATATATACACCAGCCAGTCAATGTGTAGTATGTAGATGATTTATACACCAGCCAGTCAATGTGTAGTATGTAGATGATTTATACACCAGCCAGTCAATGTGTAGTATGTAGATGATTTATACACCAGCCAGTCAATGTGTAGTATGTAGATGATTTATACACCAGCCAGTCAATGTGTAGTATGTAGATGATTTATACACCAGCCAGTCACTGTGTAGTATGTAGATGAATTAAACACCAGCCAGTCAATGTGTAGTATGTAGATGATTTATACACCAGCCAGTCAATGTGTAGTATGTAGATGATATATACACCAGCCAGTCACTGTGTAGTATGTAGATGAATTAAACACCAGCCAGTCAATGTGTAGTATGTAGATGATTTATACACCAGCCAGTCAATGTGTAGTATGTAGATGATTTATACACCAGCCAGTCAATGTGTAGTATGTAGATGATTTATACACCAACCAGTCAATGTGTAGTATGTAGATGATTTATACACCAGCCAGTCAATGTGTAGTATGTAGATGTTTTATACACCAGCCAGTCAATGTGTAGTATGCAGATGATTTAAACACCAGCCAGTCAATGTGTAGTATGTAGATGATTTAAACACCAGCCAGTCAATGTGTAGTATGTAGATGATTTATACACCAGCCAGTCAATGTGTAGTATGTAGATGATTTATACACCAGCCAGTCAATGTGTAGTATGTAGATGATTTATACACCAGCCAGTCAATGTGTAGTATGTAGATGATTTATACACCAGCCAGTCAATGTGTAGTATGTAGATGATTTATACGCCAGCCAGTCAATGTGTAGTATGTAGATGATTTAAACACCAACCAGTCAACGTGTAGTATGTAGATGATGTATACACCAGCCAGTCAATGTGTAGTATGTAGATGACTTAAACACCAGCCAGTCAATGTGTAGTATGTAGATGATTTAAGCACCAACCAGTCAATGTGTAGTATGTAGATGACTAAAACACCCGCCAGTCAATGTGTAGTATGTAGATGATTTATACACCAGCCAGTCAATGTGTAGTATGTAGATGATTTATACACCAGCCAGTCAATGTGTAGTATGTAGATGTTTTATAAACCAGCCAGTCAATGTGTAGTATGTAGATGATATATACACCAGCCAGTCAATGTGTAGTATGTAGATGATTTATACACCAGCCAGTCAATGTGTAGTATGTAGATGATTTAAACACCAGCCAGTCAATGTGTAGTATGTAGATGATTTATACACCAGCCAGTCAATGTGTAGTATGCAGATGATTTATACACCAACCAGTCAATGTGTAGTATGTAGATGATTTATACACCAGCCAGTCAATGTGTAGTATGTAGATGATTTATACACCAGCCAGTCAATGTGTAGTATGTAGATGATTTATACACCAGCCAGTCAATGTGTAGTATGTAGATGATTTAAACACCAACCAGTCAATGTGTTGTATATAGATGATATATACGCCAGCCAGTCAATGTGTAGTATGTAGATGATTTATACACCAGCCAGTCAATGTGTAGTATGTAGATGATTTAAACACCAGGCAGTCAATGTGTAGTATGTAGATGATTTATACACCAGCCAGTCAATGTGTAGCATGCAGATGATTTATACACCAACCAGTCAATGTGTAGTATGTAGATGATTTATTCAACAGCCAGTCAATGTGTAGTATGTAGATGATTTATACACCAGCCAGTCAATGTGTAGTATGTAGATGATTTATACACCAGCCAGTCAATGTGTAGTATGTAGATGATTTATACACCAGCCAGTCAATGTGTAGTATGTAGATGATTTATACACAAGCCAGTCAATGTGTAGTATGTAGATGATTTATACACCAGCCAGTCAATGTGTAGTATGTAGATGATTTATACACCAGCCAGTCAATGTGTAGTATGTAGATGATTTATACACCAGCCAGTCAATGTGTAGTATGTAGATGTTGTATACACCAGCCAGTCAATGTGTAGTATGTAGATGATTTATACACCAGCCAGTCAATGTGTAGTATGTAGATGATTTATACACCAGCCAGTCAATGTGTAGTATGTAGATGATGTATACACCAGCCAGTCAATGTGTAGTATGTAGATGATTTATACACCAGCCAGTCAATGTGTAGTATGTAGATGATGTATACACCAGCCAGTCAATGTGTAGTATGTAGATGATTTATACACCAGCCAGTCAATGTGTAGTATGTAGATGATATATACACCAGCCAGTCAATGTGTAGTATGTAGATGATGTATACACCAGCCAGTCAATGTGTAGTATGTAGATGATAGATATTTATATATTCTTGTGATGAGAAGAAAGTTAATAGAACAAATCCAGTCTATTTCATTCAGGGAACCAGTATGAACTGCCTAGTTTTGTGGGAATTCGTTATTTCCGAACTTTTGTTGGATCTACCGCAGGGGCGGATCCAGGATTCCAAGTTAGGGGGGGGGGGGGGTGCACTTAAAAAAATTGCTCCGAGCGGAGGAAGGCGCGTTAATATTTGGGGTATTTCGTGTAAAAAATCATAATTTTTCCAATTTGGGGGGGGGGGGGGGGGGGGGCGGGTGCGCCTCCCCCCCCTGGATCCGCCCCTGTACCGTTGTGTTTGTAATGCATGTATTTTTATGATTGTATCCGGAAAACTATAAAATGTATGCATGTAATATAAAAAAGATGTTGTTTGAAGTTCAAGAGTTACCAAACTGTCCACTACCAAACTGTCCTCTATCAAACTGTCCTCTACCAAACTGTCCTCTATCAAACTGTCCACTACCAAACTGTCCACTACCAAACTGTCCACTACCAAACTGTCCACTATCAAACTCTCCACTACCAAACTGTCCACTACCAAACTGTCTACTATCAAACTGTCCACTACCAAACTGTCCTCTATCAAACTGTCCACTACCAAACTGTTCACTATCAAACTGTCCACTACCAAACTGTCCACTATCAAACTGTCCACTACCAAACTGTCCACTATCAAACTGTCCACTACCAAACTGTCCACTACCAAACTGTCCACTACCAATCTGTCCACGACCAAACTGTCCACTACCAAACTGTCCACTACCAAACTGTCCACTATCAAACTGTCCACTACCAAACTGTCCACTATCAAACTGTCCACTATCAAACTGTCCACTACCAACTGTCCACTATCAAACTGTCCACTACCAAACTGTCCACTACCAAACTGTCCACTATCAAACTGTCCACTACCAAACTGTCCACTACCAAACTGTCCACTACCAAACTGTCCACTATCAAACTGTCCACTACCAAACTGTCCACTACCAAACTGTCCACTATCAAACTGTCCACTACCAAACTGTCCACTATCAAACTGTTCACTACCAAACTGTCCACTACCAAACTGTCCACTATCAAACTGTCCACTACCAAACTGTCCACTACCAATCTGTCCACTACCAAATTGTCCACTACCAAACTGTCCACTACCAAACTGTCCACTATCAAACTCTCCACTACCAAACTGTCCACTACCTAACTGTCCACTATCAAACTCTCCACTACCAAACTGTCCACTACCAAACTGTCCACTACCAAACTATCCACTACCAAACTGTCCACTTTACTATTGTTTACCGATTAGAACATATGGTTTTAGTTTAAGGAATATGCATTCATAAGAATAAAAAGGATTAGATAGCGTCTTGTTCTCGTCTTTGGTTATTGTAGAATATGTTTTGGTCGAATTCTTCGTTTAGCATTTGTATTATCCCCTAGGACTACATTTTACTTTATGTTGATATATTTACTGTTGTCATGTTTTTGAATCTCCTCTAAATTAAACAATTTAAAACAAAGTGAAAAAAAAAAAAATACACCGTCCGAACAGTTCCAAAATTTAATCGGGAAATAAAAAAACCGTGGGACAAAACCGATATTCCTAACACACATTTACACGCTGACTCTCCTGGCCTGGGGCAGACACTTAAAATGATTCTTTCTTCAGACAAAAACAGCACTAATAATCTTACAATTAAATCAAGGTCTGAAAAAAAATTGAAGTTGCATTTGTTTTTGTATATATATTTTATTTACAAATACGTAAAGAGGTAGAAAGCTAAAACTAACATTGTAACCACGTGTCTAATTATGATTGTAACCACGTGTCTAATTATGATTGGTGAAACACATGTTGGTACAGATGGCATAATGGCACATACCTGATAATGTTGTTTATCTAACGTCATATCGATCGTTTTCGTTCTTACCACAGCGTTCGTTGCATAATCGCTAACTTTGATGATAAAAAAACAACATATATTCCTTATCTTTGATGATAAAGAAAAACAACACATATTTCTTAACTTTGGTAAAAACAAAATCAACACATATTTTTTTAGCTTTGATTATATCAACGACGCATCAGTTTTTAACTTTTATACTATAAAACTGTTGGTAATCTTTAACTTTGATAATATATAACGACGTATAATCCTTAACTTTGTTGATATAGAACGGAACACAAATGTCAACACTGGAAATGATTTAACTGTTACGATTGTCTCTGAAAATGGACGGAATGTAATAGAGACTCAAAAATGGGAAAACAGATGCATGGAGTAAACAATAATGAAGGACAAGATCAGTTTACCGTTCCACAATCAGATGAATTATGGGTAATTTGCATTACCAATTTTTTTTTCTTTAAATTGATATAAACTCACTCGTTTATATGTTGACGACTGTAGTGTGAGTAGTCCTTCCCAGAATGCAGTTGTGTCTGAAACGGTGAACATAACATGGCCGAATTGTGAGACAAAGAGGAATCCTAAAACAAATGAATAACTAAGGCTTGGGAGTATTCTCTTTAGATCGACTTTCACTTGAATCAAGAGAATGTTTCTTTGCTCTTTTCAGTTCATTCTGAATATTGATTTCAATATTTTTCTTCACTTCTGTAATTCTATCTTTGGCAGAAGTTCCGGCTTTCGACACTTTGTCTTTTGCTTTATGCATTTCTTTACCAACAGAAGCCATTTTCTCTTTGCCGGCCTCTACCACTCGGTCTTTAGCCTTATCCATATGAGCTTTAGCTTTGACTATAGTCTGAGTAAAAAACTCAATACCAACATTGACACACATTGAAACCAGTGCTAGTCCCATGAACATATAAATTGATGTTATAATGAAATATTTAGGATGTGCAGGAGTAATATCCCCGAACCCTATAGTACTGATAGATATAAACACAAAATATATTGATTCTAAGTAATTCCAGTCTTCCCAGAACAGGTACATAATACCTCCAAGTAATATATAAATAATCAAGATAACTCCGGCTACTGACAATGGTAGGTTAAACGAGTCGTCAATCTCAATATCATACATGACCTTCACCCCTTCTGCAGAGGACATTGTTGATTGTGGTTCTGCTGGTATAACATTTAATGAGTCTTCACTTCCGGTTTTTGATTTGAGACTTGAATTTGGTGACGACGATAAATGTGTTTTATGTTTAACAAATATAATCGATTCTTCACTTTTACTTTTTGACTTGATGCTAGAATCTAATGCATTATTTGATGCACCGTTTTCTACATCATAAAGGCTAGATTTATGTCTACGGCTAATACGATTTCGGAAATTTTCAACAACCTTCTTACGGAATTTACCGGTGTAGTAATATCTTCTTACAGCCCCATACATCATTTTAAGTAATACTGTAAATCGTCTTCCAACCTCTGCCAGTACCAGTAAGGCCAAAGGTATGCCGAGTACTGCGTATATCATCGCTAGGAATTTTCCGATACCAGTTAACGGGACTATATTACCATACCCTGAAATAATACAAACACAGCGTAATCAATAAAAATCAAACAAAAAATTTGAAAGGGAATATTTGGATTTTACATGACATACGAAATACATTAAGAAAATATGAAAAACATTCTCAACCTTACTAAATATAAATATTTTAGAGGGGTTCGTGTAACTAGATCTTACTTATTCTGTGTAGATCGTTGTTTGTCCTTTTTCTTTTTGCCATTGCATTGTCTGTCCTTCTATTTATAGCTTCCGATTACCCATTTCGCATTTTCAAACCTTTCTTAGCTGTTGGTCATTTTTGCAGTAATAAAACAGAAGATATCAAACTTAGTGTGCACGACACATTTCTGGAATAACCTTCATCAGTTACGCTCAATAACCTTCATCAGTTACGCTCAATAACCTTCATCAGTTACGCTCAAAGTTGAAAGGTTGGAAAGTCAAATAATTTTAAAAGTTTTGGGAGCAAGTAAACCTGGGGGCTTAAAGATGATCGCCAAAATAATAGATTTAGAGATAGCTTACATATATAATTTTGTGCTTGGCTGTTTTAGTATCTAGATTTACAAATCAATAACCGATACACATATTTTTTATTGATTGTTCAATCCATTTCTGTCCTGACTTGTTCGTTATTTACTTTAAATCGCCATGGATATTTGATGTAGATTAAAAATAAAATTTGATTCGGAGTACCTGTTAAAAACATTCAGAGAGAGGAGAATAAAGTGAAATAATAATGAGGAGTATCTATTGGTATTTAATGGAAAGTCAGCCAGATGTTCGCTATATTAGATGATTATCAATGATTAACATTGGATATATTTGAACTTTATCAGTATGCATGAGCAATATTGTTATTAGTGTATCATTTTATTAATCTCCGAATTAATGGATGTTCTCGTTTACTTTATGACCTATTAAATGACCCATAGAGATCCATTGTATTTATAGGATTATATTGATCAAAATAACAACTTTATTTCAAAGATTGTTAATGATAATTGCCAATACAAATCAGTGTAAAGTGAAAAAGCTGAACAAGATGGAACTTGAGGCACAGAAAAAGAAAGGTTTACTGAAGAAAAGTTTGAAAATAACAACGGGTATCAGAAGCCATAAATACGAAGTAGGACAGACAATGCAATGGCCAAGAGAAAAAAGGTCAAAAAGACAAACAATGATATAAAAAACACAACACAGAAACCTAAAGATTGAACAACACGAACTCCACAAAAACCCGGGGTGAACTCAGGTGCTCCGGGAATCGCTGGCAGTGAATCAAACGCGTTGAATTAGTTACTAAATTTATGCTAGAATTCAAATGTAGGAATATATTATTTAGAAGATGAAATATTTGACAGCATTGAGCAATTATCTTTGACAAAGAAATAGTTTGAGCTGACCCTCTAATAAAAACGCAGATATCAAATTTATTGCGCGCGATGTGTTTCTGGAATAACCTTTATCAGGTACAATCAAAGTCGAAAGGTTGGAAAATCAGATAATTTATAAATGTGTTGGGAGCAAGTAAGCCAAAGGGCCTAAACAGGATAGCCAAGAAAGCCAAAGGGCATAAACAGGATAGCCAAGTAAACCAAAGGGCTTAAACAGGATAGCCAAGTAAACCAAAGGGCCTAAGCAGGATAGCCAAGTAAACCAAAGGGTCTAAACAGGATAGCCAAGTAAGCCAACGCCCCTAAACAGGATAGCCAAGTAAGCCAAAGGGCATAAACAAGATAGCCAAGTAAACCAAAGGGCCTAACCAGGATAGCCAAGTAAATCAAAGCCCCTAAACAGGAGAGCCAAGTAAGCCAAAGGGCATAAACAGGATAGCCAAGTAAACCAAAGGGCTTAAACAGGATAGCCAAGTAAACCAAAGGACCTAAACAGGATAGCCAAGTAAACCAAAGGGTCTAAACAGGATAGCCAAGTAAGCCAACGCCCCTAAATAGGATAGCCAAGTAAGCCAAAGGGCCTAAACATGATAGCTAAGTAAGCCAAAGGGCCTTAACATGATAGCCAAGTAAGTCAAAGGGCCTAAACAGGATAGCCAAGAAAACCAAATGGCCTAAACAGGATAGCCAAGTAAGCCCAAGCCCCTAAACAGGATAGGTAAGTAAGCCAAAGGGCCTAAACAGGATAACCAAGTAAGCCAAAGGGTATAAACAGGATGGCCAAGTAAGCTAAAGCCCCTAAACAGGATAGCCAAGTAAACCAAATGGCCTAAACATGATAGCCAAGTAAGCCAAAGGGCCTAAGCATGATAGCCAAGTAAGCCAAAGGGCCTAAACATGATAGCCAAGTAAACCAAATGAAATAAACATGATAGCCAAGTAAACCAAAGGGCCTAAACAGAATAGCCAAGTAAGCCAAAGCTCCTAAATAGGATAGCCAAGTAAGCCAAAGGGCCTAAACAGGATAGCCAAGAAAGCCAAAGCCCCTAAACAGGTTAGCCAAATAAGCCAAATGGCCTAAGCATGATAGCCAAGTAAGCCAAAGGCCTAAACAGGATAGCCAAGTAAGCCAAAGGGTATAAACCGGATGGTCAAGTAAGCTAAAGCCCATAAACAGGATAGCCAAGTAAACCAAAGGGCCTAAACATGATAGCCAAGTAAGCCAAAGGGCCTAAACATGATAGCCAAGTAAGCCAAATGGCATAAACATGATAGCCAAGTAAACCAAAGGGCCTAAACAGGATAGCCAAGTAAGCCAAAGCCCCTAAATAGGATAGCCAAGAAAGCCAAAGGGCCTAAACATGATAGCCAAGTAAGCCAAAGGGTCTAAACATGATAGCCAAGTAAGCCTAAGGGCTTAAACAGGATAGCCAAGTAAGCCAAAGCCCCTAAACAGGATAGCTAAGTAAACCAAAGGGCCTAAACAGGATAGCCAAGTAAACCAAAGGGCCTAAACATGATAGCCAAGTAACCGAAGGGCCTAAACATGATAGCCAAGTAAGCCAAAGGGCCTAAACATGATAGCCAAGTAAACCAAATGGCCTAAACAGGATAGCCAAGTAAACCAAAGGGCCTAAACAGGATACCCAAGTAAACCAAAGGGCCTAAACAGGATAGCCAAGTAAGCCAAAGGGCCTAAACAGGATAACCAAGTAAGCCAAAGCCCCTAAAGAGGATAGCCAAGTAAACCAAAGGGCCTAAACAGGATAGCTAATTAAGCCAAAGGGCCTAAGCAGGATAGAAAAGTAAGCCAAAGGGCCTAAGAAGGTTAGCCAAGTAAGCCAAAGCCCCTAAGCAGGATAACCAAGTAAACCAAAGGGTCTAAACATGATAGCCAAGTAAGCCAAAGGGCCTAAACAGTATAGCCAACTAAGCCAAAACCCCTAAACAGGATAACCAAGTAAACCAAAGGCCTAAACAGGATAGACAAGTAAGCCAAAGCCCCTAAACAGGACAGCCAAGTAAGCCAAATCCCCTAAACAGGATAGTCAAGTAAACCAAAGGGCCTAAACAGGATAGACAAGTAAGCCAAAGGGCCTAAACAGGATAGTCAAGTAAGCCAAAGCCCCTAAACAGGACAGCCAAGTAAGCCAAAGCCCCTAAACAGGATAGTCAAGTAAACCAAAGGGCCTAAACAGAATAGCCAAGTAAGCCAAAGCTCCTAAATAGGATAGCCAAGTAAGCCAAAGGGCCTAAACAGGATAGCCAAGAAAGCCAAAGCCCCTAAACAGGTTAGCCAAATAAGCCAAATGGCCTAAGCATGATAGCCAAGTAAGCCAAAGGCCTAAACAGGATAGCCAAGTAAGCCAAAGGGTATAAACCGGATGGTCAAGTAAGCTAAAGCCCATAAACAGGATAGCCAAGTAAACCAAAGGGCCTAAACATGATAGCCAAGTAAGCCAAAGGGCCTAAACATGATAGCCAAGTAAGCCAAATGGCATAAACATGATAGCCAAGTAAACCAAAGGGCCTAAACAGGATAGCCAAGTAAGCCAAAGCCCCTAAATAGGATAGCCAAGAAAGCCAAAGGGCCTAAACATGATAGCCAAGTAAGCCAAAGGGTCTAAACATGATAGCCAAGTAAGCCTAAGGGCTTAAACAGGATAGCCAAGTAAGCCAAAGCCCCTAAACAGGATAGCTAAGTAAACCAAAGGGCCTAAACAGGATAGCCAAGTAAACCAAAGGGCCTAAACATGATAGCCAAGTAACCGAAGGGCCTAAACATGATAGCCAAGTAAGCCAAAGGGCCTAAACATGATAGCCAAGTAAACCAAATGGCCTAAACAGGATAGCCAAGTAAACCAAAGGGCCTAAACAGGATACCCAAGTAAACCAAAGGGCCTAAACAGGATAGCCAAGTAAGCCAAAGGGCCTAAACAGGATAACCAAGTAAGCCAAAGCCCCTAAAGAGGATAGCCAAGTAAACCAAAGGGCCTAAACAGGATAGCTAATTAAGCCAAAGGGCCTAAGCAGGATAGAAAAGTAAGCCAAAGGGCCTAAGAAGGTTAGCCAAGTAAGCCAAAGCCCCTAAGCAGGATAACCAAGTAAACCAAAGGGTCTAAACATGATAGCCAAGTAAGCCAAAGGGCCTAAACAGTATAGCCAACTAAGCCAAAACCCCTAAACAGGATAACCAAGTAAACCAAAGGCCTAAACAGGATAGACAAGTAAGCCAAAGCCCCTAAACAGGACAGCCAAGTAAGCCAAATCCCCTAAACAGGATAGTCAAGTAAACCAAAGGGCCTAAACAGGATAGACAAGTAAGCCAAAGGGCCTAAACAGGATAGTCAAGTAAGCCAAAGCCCCTAAACAGGACAGCCAAGTAAGCCAAAGCCCCTAAACAGGATAGTCAAGTAAACCAAAGGGCCTAAACAGGATAGACAAGTAAGCCAAAGCCCCTAAACAGGATAGTCAAGTAAACCAAAGGGCCTAAACAGGATAGACAAGTAAGCCAAAGCCCCTAAACAGGATAGTCAAGTAAACCAAAGCCCCTAAACAGGATAGCCAAGTAAACCAAAGGGCCTAAACAGGATAGCCAAGTAAGCCAAAGGGCCTAAACAGGATAGCCAAGTAAACCAAAGGCCCTAAACAGGATAGTCAAGTAAACCAAAGGCCTAAACAGGATAGCCAAGTAAACCAAAGGGCCTAAACAGGATAGCCAAGTAAGCCAAAGGGCCTAAACAGGATAGTCATGTAAACCAAAGCCCCTAAACAGGAGAGTCAAGTAAACCAAAGGGCCTAAACAGGATAGCCAAGTAAACCAAAGGGCCTAAACAGGACAGCCAAGTAAACCAAAGGCTCTAAACAGGATAGACAAGTAAGCCAAAGCCCCTAAACAGGACAGCCAAGTAAACCAAAGGGCCTAAACAGGATAGTCAAGTAAACCAAAGGGCCTAAACAGGACAGCCAAGTAAGCCAACGCCCCTAAACAGGAAAGCCAAGTAGGCCAAAGGGCCTAAACAGGATAGCCAAGTAAGCCAAAGTCCCTAAACAGGATAGCCAAGTAAACCAAAGGCTCTAAACAGGATAGCCAAGTAAGCCAAAGCCCCTAAACAGGATAGCCAAGTAAGCCAAAGCCCCTAAACAGGATAGCCAAGTAAACCAAAGGGCCTAAACAGGATAGTCAAGTAAACCAAAGGGCCTAAACAGGACAGCCAAGTAAGCCAAAGCCCCTAAACAGGAAAGCCAAGTAGGCCAAAGGGCCTAAACAAGATAGCCAAGTAAGCCAAAGGGCCTAATCAGGATAGCCAAGTAAGGCAAAGACCCTAAGCCGGATAGCCAAGTAAGCCAAAGGGCCTAAGAAGGTTAGCCAAGTAAGCCAAATCCCCTAAGCAGGATAACCAAGTAAACCAAAGGGTCTAAACATGATAGCCAAGTAAGCCAAAGGGCCTAAACAGGATAGCCAAGTAAGCCAAAGCCCCTAAACAGGATAGTCAAGTAAACCAAAGGCTCTAAACAGGATAGTCAAGTAAGCCAAAGGGCCTAAACAGGATAGCCAAGTAAACCAAAGGGCCTAAACAGGATAGCCAAGTAAACCAAAGGCTCTAAACAGGATAGCCAAGTAAGCCAAAGCCCCTAAACAGGATAGCCAAGTAAGCCAAAGCCCCTAAACAGGATAGCCAAGTAAACCAAAGGGCCTAAACAGGATAGTCAAGTAAACCAAAGGGCCTAAACAGGACAGCCAAGTAAGCCAAAGCCCCTAAACAGGAAAGCCAAGTAGGCCAAAGGGCCTAAACAGGATAGCCAAGTAAGCGAAAGTCCCTAAACAGGATAGCCAAGTAAACCAAAGGCTTAAACAGGATAGCCAAGAAAGCCAAAGGGCCTAAACAGGATAGCCAAGTAAGCCAAAGGGCCTAATCAGGATAGCCAAGTAAGGCAAAGCCCCTAAGCCGGATAGCCAAGAAAGCCAAAGGGCCTAAACAGGATAGCCAAGTAAGCCAAACGGACTAAACATGATAGCCAAGTAAGCCAAAGTACCTAAACAAGATAGCCAAGTAAGACAAAACCCTAAACAGGATAGCCAAGTAAACCAAAGGGCCTAAACAGGATAGCCAAGTAAGCCAAAGGGCCTAAACAGGATAGCCAAGTAACCCAAAGGGCCTAAGCAGGATAGCCAAGTAAGCCAAAGCCCCTAAACATGATAGCCAAGTAAGCCAAAGGGCCTAAACAGGATAGTCAAGTAAGCCAAAGGGCCTAAACAGGATAGCCAAGTAAGCCAAAGGGCCTAAACAGGATAACCAAGTAAGCCAAAGCCCCTAAAGAGGATAGCCAAGTAAAACAAAGGGCCTAAACAGGATAGCCAATTAGGCCAAAGTCCCTAAACAGGATAGCCAAGTAAACCAAAGGGCCTAAACAGGATAGCCAAGAAAGCCAAAGGGCCTAAACAGGATAGCCAAGTAAGCCAAAGGGCCTAAACAGGATAGCCAAGTAAGACAAAACCCCTAAACAGGATAGCCAAGTAAACCAAAGGGCCTAAACAGGATAGCCAAGTAAGCCAAAGGGCCTAAACAGGATAGCCAAGTAACCCAAAGGGCCTAGGCAGGATAGCCAAGTAAGCCAAAGCCCCTAAACAGGATAACCAAGTAGGCCAAAGGGCCTAAACATTATAGCCAAGTAAGCCAAAGGGCCTAAACAGGATAGTCAAGTAACCCAAAGGGCCTAAACAGGATAGCCAAGTAAACCAAAGGGCATAAACATGATAGCCAATTAAACCAAAGGGCCTAAACAGGATAGCCAAGTAAACCAAAGGCCTAAACAGGATAGCCAAGTAAACCAAAGTGCCTAAACAGGATAGCCAAGTAAACCAAAGGGCCTAAAAAGGATAGCCAAGTAAGCCAAAGGGCCTAAACAGGATAGCCAAGTAAGCCAAAGGTCCTAAACAGGATAGCCAAGTAAGCCATATGGCCTAAACATGATAGCAAAAGTATGCCAAAGGGCCTAAGCAGGATTACCAAAGTCCGCCAAAGGGCCTAAACATGATAGCCAAGTAAGCCAAAGGGTCTAAACATGATAGCCAAGTAAGCCTAAGGGCTTAAACAGGATAGCCAAGTAAGCCAAAGGGTATAAACAGGATAGCCAAGTAAGCCAAAGCCCCTAAACAGGATAGCTAAGTAAACCAAAGGGCCTAAACAGGATAGCCAAGTAAACCAAAGGGCCTAAACATGATAGCCAAGTAACCGAAGGGCCTAAACATGATAGCCAAGTAAGCCAAAGGGCCTAAACATGATAGCCAAGTAAACCAAATGGCCTAAACAGGATAGCCAAGTAAACCAAAGGGCCTAAACAGGATACCCAAGTAAACCAAAGGGCCTAAACAGGATAGCCAAGTAAGCCAAAGGGCCTAAACAGGATAACCAAGTAAGCCAAAGCCCCTAAAGAGGATAGCCAAGTAAACCAAAGGGCATAAACAGGATAGCTAATTAAGCCAAAGGGCCTAAGCAGGATAGAAAAGTAAGCCAAAGGGCCTAAGAAGGTTAGCCAAGAAAGCCAAAGCCCCTAAGCAGGATAACCAAGTAAACCAAAGGGTCTAAACATGATAGCCAAGTAAGCCAAAGGGCCTAAACAGGATAGCCAACTAAGCCAAAACCCCTAAACAGGATAACCAAGTAAACCAAAGGCCTAAACAGGATAGACAAGTAAGCCAAAGCCCCTAAACAGGACAGCCAAGTAAGCCAAATCCCCTAAACAGGATAGTCAAGTAAACCAAAGGGCCTAAACAGGATAGACAAGTAAGCCAAAGGGCCTAAACAGGATAGTCAAGTAAGCCAAAGCCCCTAAACAGGACAGCCAAGTAAGCCAAAGCCCCTAAACAGGATAGTCAAGTAAACCAAAGGGCCTAAACAGGATAGACAAGTAAGCCAAAGCCCCTAAACAGGATAGTCAAGTAAACCAAAGGGCCTAAACAGGATAGACAAGTAAGCCAAAGCCCCTAAACAGGATAGTCAAGTAAACCAAAGCCCCTAAACAGGATAGCCAAGTAAACCAAAGGGCCTAAACAGGATAGCCAAGTAAGCCAAAGGGCCTAAACAGGATAGCCAAGTAAACCAAAGGCCCTAAACAGGATAGTCAAGTAAACCAAAGGCCTAAACAGGATAGCCAAGTAAACCAAAGGGCCTAAACAGGATAGCCAAGTAAGCCAAAGGGCCTAAACAGGATAGTCATGTAAACCAAAGCCCCTAAACAGGAGAGTCAAGTAAACCAAAGGGCCTAAACAGGATAGCCAAGTAAACCAAAGGGCCTAAACAGGACAGCCAAGTAAACCAAAGGCTCTAAACAGGATAGACAAGTAAGCCAAAGCCCCTAAACAGGACAGCCAAGTAAACCAAAGGGCCTAAACAGGATAGTCAAGTAAACCAAAGGGCCTAAACAGGACAGCCAAGTAAGCCAACGCCCCTAAACAGGAAAGCCAAGTAGGCCAAAGGGCCTAAACAGGATAGCCAAGTAAGCCAAAGTCCCTAAACAGGATAGCCAAGTAAACCAAAGGCTCTAAACAGGATAGCCAAGTAAGCCAAAGCCCCTAAACAGGATAGCCAAGTAAGCCAAAGCCACTAAACAGGATAGCCAAGTAAACCAAAGGGCCTAAACAGGATAGTCAAGTAAACCAAAGGGCCTAAACAGGACAGCCAAGTAAGCCAAAGCCCCTAAACAGGAAAGCCAAGTAGGCCAAAGGGCCTAAACAAGATAGCCAAGTAAGCCAAAGGGCCTAATCAGGATAGCCAAGTAAGGCAAAGCCCCTAAGCCGGATAGCCAAGTAAGCCAAAGGGCCTAAGAAGGTTAGCCAAGTAAGCCAAATCCCCTAAGCAGGATAACCAAGTAAACCAAAGGGTCTAAACATGATAGCCAAGTAAGCCAAAGGGCCTAAACAGGATAGCCAAGTAAGCCAAAGGGCCTAATCAGGATAGCCAAGTAAGGCAAAGCCCCTAAGCCGGATAGCCAAGTAAGCCAAAGAGCCTAAACAGGATAGCCAAGTAAGCCAAACGGACTAAACATGATAACCAAGTAAGCCAAAGTACCTAAACAAGATAGCCAAGTAAGACAAAACCCTAAACAGGATAGCCAAGTAAACCAAAGGGCCTAAACAGGATAGCCAAGTAAGCCAAAGGGCCTAAACAGGATAGCCAAGTAACCCAAAGGGCCTAAGCAGGATAGCCAAGTAAGCCAAAGCCCCTAAACATGATAGCCAAGTAAGCCAAAGGGCCTAAACAGGATAGTCAAGTAAGCCAAAGGGCCTAAACAGGATAGCCAAGTAAGCCAAAGGGCCTAAACAGGATAACCAAGTAAGCCAAAGCCCCTAAAGAGGATAGCCAAGTAAAACAAAGGGCCTAAACAGGATAGCCAATTAGGCCAAAGTCCCTAAACAGGATAGCCAAGTAATCCAAAGGGCCTAAACTGGATAGCCAAGAAAGCCAAAGGGCCTAAACAGGATAGCCAAGTAAGCCAAAGGGCCTAAACAGGATAGCCAAGTAAGACAAAACCCCTAAACAGGATAGCCAAGTAAACCAAAGGGCCTAAACAGGATAGCCAAGTAAGCCAAAGGGCCTAAACAGGATAGCCAAGTAACCCAAAGGGCCTAGGCAGGATAGCCAAGTAAGCCAAAGCCCCTAAACAGGATAACCAAGTAGGCCAAAGGGCCTAAACATTATAGCCAAGTAAGCCAAAGGGCCTAAACAGGATAGTCAAGTAACCCAAAGGGCCTAAACAGGATAGCCAAGTAAACCAAAGGGCATAAACATGATAGCCAATTAAACCAAAGGGCCTAAACAGGATAGCCAAGTAAACCAAAGGCCTAAACAGGATAGCCAAGTAAACCAAAGTGCCTAAACAGGATAGCCAAGTAAACCAAAGGGCCTAAAAAGGATAGCCAAGTAAGCCAAAGGGCCTAAACAGGATAGCCAAGTAAGCCAAAGGTCCTAAACAGGATAGCCAAGTAAGCCATATGGCCTAAACATGATAGCAAAAGTATGCCAAAGGGCCTAAGCAGGATTACCAAAGTCCGCCAAAGGGCCTAAACAGGATAGCCAAGAAAGCCAAATGGCCTAAACAGGATAGCCAAGTAAGCCAAAGGTCCTAAACAGGATAGCCAAGTAAGCCATAGGGCCTAAACATGATAGCAAAAGTATACCAAAGGGCTTAAGCAGAATTACCAAAGTCGGCCAAAGGGCCTAAACAGGATAGCCAAGTAAGCCAAAGGGCCTAAACAGGATAGCCAAGTATACCAAAGGGCCTAAACAGGATTACCAATGTCGGTCAAAGGGCCTAAACAGGATAGCCAAGTATACCAAATGGCCTAAACAGGATAGCCAAGTAAACCAATGGGCCTAAACAGGATAGCCAAGTTAGCCAAAGGGCTTAAACAGGATTACCAAGTAAACCAAAGGTCTTAAACAGGATAGCCAAGTATACCAAAGGGCCTAAACAGGATTACCAAAGTTGGCCAAAGGGCCTAAACATGATAGCCAAGTAAGCCAAAGGGCCTAAACAGGATAGCCAAGTAAGCCAAAGGGCCTAAACAGGGTATACAAGTAAACCAAAGGGCCTAAGCAGGATAGCCAAGTATACCAAAGGGCCTAAACAGGATTACCAAAGTCGGCCAAAGAGCCTAAACAGGATAGCCAAGTAAACCAATGGGCCTAAACAGGATAGCCAAGTTAGGAAAAGGGCTTACATAGGATTACCAAGTAAACCAAAGGGCCTAAACAGGATAGCCAAGTATACCAAAGGGCCTAAACAGGATTACCAAAGTCGATCAAAGGGCCTAAACATGATAGCCAAGTAAGCCAAAGGGCCTAAACAGGATAGCCAAGTAAGCCAAAGGGCCTAAACAGGATAGCCAAGTATACCAAAGGCCTAAACAGGATTACCAAAGTCGGCCAAAGGGCCTAAACAGGATAGCCAAGTATACCAAAGGGCCTAAACAGGATTACCAAAGTCTGCCAAAGGACCTAAACAGGATAGCTAATTAAGCCAAAGGGCCTAAACAGGATAACCAAGTAAGCCAAAGGGCCTAAACAGGATAGCCAAGTAAACCAAAGGGCCTAAACAGGATAGCCAAGTCAGCCAAAGGGCCTAATCAGGATAGCCAAGTAAGCCAAAGGGCCTAAACAGGATAGCCAAGTAGACCAAAGGGCCTAAGCAGGATAGCCAAGTAAACCAAAGGGCTTAAACAGGATAGCCAAGTATGCCAAAGGGCCTAAGCAGGATAGCCAAGTAAACCAAAGGGCCTAAGCAGGATAGCCAAGTCAGCCAAAGGGCCTAAATAGGATAGCCAAGTATACCAAAGGGCCTAAGCAGGATTGCCAAAGTAGGCTACGGTCACCTATGCTTGAAGGAGTTAAACCTCAGTTTTAATTATAATTAAATTATGAAGGAACTAAATTTTAGCAACAAATATATCTAGCAAACCATGTCAGTGCAGAAACTCTGACAACTGGACGGATAATATATGTGGGGACTAAACAGGATAGGCAAGTATACCAAATGGCCTAAACAGGATAGCCAAGTAAACCAATGGGCCTAAACAGGATAGCCAAGTTAGCCAAAGGGCTTAAATAGGATTACCAAGTAAACCAAAGGTCTTAAACAGGATAGCCAAATATACCAAAGGGCCTAAACAGGATTACCAAAGTTGGCCAAAGGCCTAAACATGATAGCCAAGTAAGCCAAAGGACCTAAACAGGATAGCCAAGTAAGCCAAAGGGCCTAAACAGGGTATACAAGTAAACCAAAGGGCCTAAGCAGGATAGCCAAGTATACCAAAGGGCCTAAACAGGATTACCAAAGTCGGCCAAAGAGCCTAAACAGGATAGCCAAGTATACCAAAGGGCCTAAACAGGATAGCCAAGTAAACCAATGGGCCTAAACAGGATAGCCAAGTTAGGAAAAGGGCTTAAATAGGATTACCAAGTAAACCAAAGGGCCTAAACAGGATAGCCAAGTATACCAAAGGGCCTAAACAGGATTACCAAAGTCGACCAAAGGGCCTAAACATGATAGCCAAGTAAGCCAAAGGGCCTAAACAGGATAGCCAAGTAAGCCAAAGGGCCTAAACAGGATAGCCAAGTATACCAAAGGGCCTAAACAGGATTACCAAAGTTGGCCAAAGGGCCTAAACAGGATAGCCAAGTATACCAAAGGGCCTAAACAGGATTACCAAAGTCGGCCAAAGGGCCTAAACAGGATAGCCAAGTATACCAAAGGGCCTAAACAGGATTACCAAAGTCTGCCAAAGGACTCAAACAGGATAGCTAAGTAAGCCAAAGGGCCTAAACAGGATAACCAAGTAAGCCAAAGAGCCTAAACAGGATAGCCAAGTAAACCAAAGGGCCTAAACAGGATAGCCAAGTCAGCTAAAGGGCCTAAACAGGATAGCCAAGTAAACCAAAGGGCCTAAACAGGATAGCCAAGTAAGCCAAAGGGCCTAAACAGGATGGCCAAGTAAACCAAAGGGCCTAAACAGGATAGCCAAGTAAACCAATGGGCCTAAACAGGATAGCCAAGTTAGCCAAAGGGCTTAAATAGGATTACCAAGTAAACCAAAGGTCTTAAACAGGATAGCCAAGTATACCAAAGGGCCTAAACAGGATTACCAAAGTTGGCCAAAGGCCTAAACATGATAGCAAAGTAAGCCAAAGGACCTAAACAGGATAGCCAAGTAAGCCAAAGGGCCTAAACAGGGTATACAAGTAAACCAAAGGGCCTAAGCAGGATAGCCAAGTATACCAAAGGGCCTAAACAGGATTACCAAAGTCGGCCAAAGAGCCTAAACAGGATAGCCAAGTATACCAAAGGACCTAAACAGGATAGCCAAGTAAACCAATGGGCCTAAACAGGATAGCCAAGTTAGGAAAAGGGCTTAAATAGGATTACCAAGTAAACCAAAGGGCCTAAACAGGATAGCCAAGTATACCAAAGGGCCTAAACAGGATTACCAAAGTCGACCAAAGGGCCTAAACATGATAGCCAAGTAAGCCAAAGGGCCTAAACAGGATAGCCAAGTAAGCCAAAGGGCCTAAACAGGATAGCCAAGTATACCAAAGGGCCTAAACAGGATTACCAAAGTCGGCCAAAGGGCCTAAACAGGATAGCCAAGTAAACCAAAGGGCCTAAACAGGATAGCCAAGTATACCAAAGGGCTTAAGCAGGATTACCAAAGTTGGCCAAAGGGCCTAAACAGGATAGCCAAGTATACCAAAGGGCCTAAACAGGATTACCAAAGTCGGCCAAAGGGCCTAAACAGGATAGCCAAGTATAGCAAAGGGCCTAAACAGGATTACCAAAGTCTGCCAAAGGACCTAAACAGGATAGCTAAGTAAGCCAAAGGGCCTAAATAGGATAACCAAGTAAGCCAAAGAGCCTAAACAGGATAGCCAAGTACACCAAAGGGCCTAAACAGGATAGCCAAGTCAGCTAAAGGGCCTAAACAGGATAGCCAAGTAAACCAAAGGGCCTAAACAGGATGGCCAAGTAAGCCAAAGGGCCTAAACAGGATGACCAAGTAAACCAAAGGGCCTAAACAGGATAGCCAAGTAAACCAAAGGGCCTAAACAGGATAGCCAAGTCAGCCAAAGGGCCTAATCAGGATAGCCAAGTAAGCCAAAGGGCCTAAACAGGATAGCCAAGTAGACCAAAGGGCCTAAGCAGGATAGCCAAGTAAACCAAAGGGCCTAAACAGGATAGCCAAGTATACCAAAGGGCCTAAGCAGGATAGCCAAGTCAGCCAAAGGGCCTAAACAGGATAGCCAAGAATACCAAAGGGCCTAATCAGGATTGCCAAAGTAGGCTACGGTCACCTATGCTTGAAGGAGTTAAACCTCAGTTTTAATTATAATTAAATTATGTAGGAACTAAATTTTAGCAACAAATATATCTAGCAAACCATGTCAGTGCAGAAACTCTGACAACTGGACGGATAATATATGTGGGGACTAATAGTCCAACAGTGGATGTTTCTACCCAGTGATAGTACTAAAAAATTGATATCAAATTTAGTGCACTTGATAACCTTCTTCTGGTACGCTCAAAGTCGAGAGGTTAGAAAGCCAAATAATTTAAAAAGTTGTGGGAAAAAGTAAACCAAAGAATCTAAACAGGATAGCCAAATGCTGGAATTACAAATTGAATACTTGAGAAATGCAATCGATGAAGAAAAACAAACCAACATCACAGTTACTATTAGGAGGAAACTAAATGATCAAAGCATAACTAGTTGATTTGATGATTGTCCATATATTACACATATATGCATAAAGTGAACACTCACAAAAAGATGTTCATACACGTGGTGTGTATTGAGGATAAAATGAAACAAGTTTTATATTTGGTTTGGCTTTACATTTGAATAATTTGGTGTTGTCCTGTTATTTAGGTCTTCGCTTACTTCTTACCTGTTTGGGATTGTGCGCCACAGAGGAAGTTTTATTAAGAAATATGCATGTGGTTAGTGCAGCAGAATATATATATTTTATATATGAAAATATATCTTTGATGGTCAGCTAAGAAAAGAAAGTTCCAATAGTGATAGCCAACTATTACACCAATATCAACAAAATAAACAACCACCTCTCATCTGCAATCATTGAACACAAGAATAAACACGATCCATGACGACGAAATTCCATGCCCTGCTTTGGTACAGGCACAACAATGAGGCGGGGTTTAACGTGTTAATGAGATTACAATTCTCCGTTCTTGATACCATTCTTCTAAATCCCAGATATACAAATGTAACCAATTTGCCTTTCATTTTAATCTAATACAGGGGGGAAAACTTATTTCATGACAGAAATAATAAAATTCTACTATAGAGTTATAAGAACATTATAAAGATATTATGTTTTTACTGTGAGAATAAGTAAGTACACATGTTTTTAATATATTTAAAGATAGCACATCGTCTTTTAGTTTTTATTTGAAAGTAGAAATCACGAAAGCTTTCTGTTCTAGATTAGATTCAAGTAGTTTATATACCAGAATACATTCAAAATTACAGGAACTTATTCAATTGTGTAATAATGACATTGATTCCATTCTAAAAACCAGAATATTTTGTAACTCTTCAATAACTTTTAAAAACAAACCATTAGGGTTTACCTCGTTTCTGGAAAGTAACTTACGAACTATAAACGATATTTGGGATTCAAATAATACAAATTTTAAAAGTTGTCATGATATATACAATTTATTAATAGATAGGAGGAACTGTATTTCAGAGTTTTCTAAGATAAAAAAAAGAAATCCCCGAAAAGTTCATAAAAGTCTTAAAAGGTGAAACTACAATAGTACCAGAACGTAGAGTTACCTTAAATATCAGCGATAAGCTACAATTTCTAAATGAGTCAAATACAACTATATCACCTGATAAATTGAAAATAAAAATAATTCAGGGAATCTTTAAACAAAATATAAAACCAAAATGTCAGATTAAGTCGGAAAAACAGTACGGGGTTAATATTGATTGGACACAAATTTGGACAATATTAAAGAAAATCAAAGTTACTAATAAGGTCAAAGAATTCCAGTGGAAATGTCTCCATAATATAAATTATACAGAACTCCAGTGGAAATGTCTCCATAATATAAATTATACAGAACATAGATTGAACAACATGAATTTGTCAAACGGAAGATGCCATCTCTGCCAAATAAGAGACAACGATGAAACGATGCAGCATCTATTTTTTAAATGTCCTTCTGTGAAAAAAAATTATAAAAGAAATAGAAGCAATATTTAACAGATCTGGATTAACAGCTAATATAGAAATCAAGGAATTAAATATTATGTTAGGGCTATATGGGGGTGAGGATTTAGACGTCATTTTTAATACTGTAATATATATCTCAAAGTGGGAAATATGGAAAATACGTAATAAGGTGAAATATAACCAATCCCGAATTGGAGATCAAACAATTTGAACAAAAAACTAATGCATGGTAATAATTGTATCGTCTAATTGTGTGTATTATAATGAAATGTAAAAACAAATGAATATGAAATATGTTTATTTTTATTTTCACTTACTACCCCTGGACAAGTGAGATTTATGTAAAACAGGGACCCTTAATGTTCACTCCTTGGCCATTAAGGTTATTGTAAACAGGAGATTTTGAATAAACTATATTATGATGTAAAAAAAAAAAATACATTAAATTTATGTTGTCGGTCTTTTACTTAATTACTTAATTAAATGAGAAAAACAATCGCACCTTAGAACAGTTCTTGACATTGCCGGAATCAATTTAGTGTTATGGGTACAAATACCCCCTTTGGCCTAAGCCGTCATTTAAATGTTAAATAATAAACAAGATAATCGGAAGATATTATATAGAAACAATGGTCAACTTTGAATAAAAAGCATAACAGTAAGAACATCTCTCGTCATCTGTAGCACTGTGACAGAACGTTTGTTGCAGAGGTTAGACCGGTTAATGGATTCCAAACCCTGTGACAGAAAGTTTGTTGTAGAGGTTAGACCGGTTAAATGATTCCAAACACTTTGACAGAACGTTTGTTACAGAGGTTAGGCCGGTTAATGGATTCTAAATCCTGTGACAGAACGTTTGTTGTAGAGGTTAGACCGGTTAATGGATTACAAATCCTGTGACAGAACGCTTGTTGCAGAGGTTAGACCGGTTAATGGATTCCAAACCCTGTGACAGAACGTTTGTTGTAGAGGTTAGACCGGTTAAAGGATTCCAAAACCCTTTGACAGAACGTTTGTTGTAGATGAAAGACCGGTAAATGGATTCCACACCCTGTGCCAGAACGTTTGTTGTAGAGGTTATACCGGTTAATGGATTCCAAACACTTTGACAGAACGTTTGCTACAGAGGTTAGACCGGTTAATGGATTCCAAACCCTGTGACAGAACGCTTGTTGCATAGGTTAGACCGGTTAATGGATTCCAAATCCTGTTACAGAACGTTTGTTGTAGAGGTTAGACCGGTTAATGGATTCCAAACCCTGTGACAGAACGTTTGTTACAGAGCCTAGACCGATTAATGGATTCCACACCCTGTGCCAGAACGTTTGTTGTAGAGGTTATACCGGTTAATGGATTCCAAACACTTTGACAGAACGTTTGCTACAGAGGTTAGACCGGTTAATGGATTCCAAACCCTGTGACAGAACGCTTGTTGCATAGGTTAGACCGGTTAATGGATTCCAAATCCTGTTACAGAACGTTTGTTGTAGAGGTTAGACCGGTTAATGGATTCCAAACCCTGTGACAGAACGTTTGTTACAGAGCCTAGACCGATTAATGGATTCCACACCCTGTGCCAGAACGTTTGTTGTAGAGGTTATACCGGTTAATGGATTCCAAACACTTTGACAGAACGTTTGCTACAGAGGTTAGACCGGTTAATGGATTCCAAACCCTGTGACAGAACGTTGGTTGTAGAGGTTAGACCGGTTAATGGATTCCAAACTCTGTGACAGAACCTTTGCTGCAGAGGTTAGAACGGTTAATGGATTCCAAATCCTGTGACAGAACCTTCGCTGTAGAGGCTAGACCGGTTAATGGATTCCAAACCTTGTGACAGAACATGTGTTGTAGAGGTTAGACCAGTTAATGGATTCCACACCATGTGACAGAACGTTTATTACAAAGATTAGACCGGTTAATGAATTCTAAATCCTGTTACAGAACGTTTGTTGTAGAAGTTATACCGGTTAATGGATTCCAAACCCTTTGACAGAACGTTTGTTGTAGAGGTTAGACCGGTAAAAGGATTCCCAAACCCTTTGACAGAACGTTTGTTGTAGATGTTAGACCGGTAAATGGATTCCACACCCTGTGCCAGAACGTTTGTTGTAGAGGTTATACCGGTTAATGGATTCCAAACACTTTGACAGAACGTTTGTTATAAAGGTTAGAGCGGTTAATGGATTCCAAACCCTGTGACAGAACGCTTGTTGCATAGGTTAGAACGATTAATGGATTTCAAATCCTGTTACAGAACGTTTGTTGTAGAGGTTATACCGGTTAATGGATTCCAAACCCTATGACAGAAAGTTTGTTACAGAGCTTAGACCGATTAATGGATTCCAAACCCTGTGACAGAACGTTTGTTGTAGAGGTTAGACCGGTTAATGGATTCCAAACCTTGTGACAGAACCTTTGCTGCAGAGGTTAGACCGGTTAATGGATTCCAAACCCTGTGACAGAACGTTTGTTGCAGAGGTTAGACCGATTAATGGATTCCAAACCCTGTGACAGAACGTTTGTTGTAGAGGTTAGACCGGTTAATGGATTCCAAACTCTGTGACAGAACATTTGCTGCAGAGGTTAGAACGGTTAATGGATTCCAAACCATGTGACAGAACGTTTGTTAGAGGTTAGACCGGTTAATGGATTCCAAACCCTGTGACAGGACGTTTGTTACTGAGGTTAGACCGGTTAATGGATTCCAAATCCTGTGACAGAACGTTCGCTGTAGAGGCTAGACCGGTTAATGGATTCCAAACCTTGTGACAGAACATGTGTTGTAGAGGTTAGACCAGTTAATGGATTCCACACCATGTGACAGAACGTTTATTACAAAGATTAGACCGGTTAATGAATTCTAAACCCTGTGACAGAACGTTTGTTGTAGAGGTTAGACCGGTTAATGGATTCCAAACCCTGTGACAAACCGTTTGTTACAGAGGTTAGACTGGTTAATGGATTCCAAACCCTGTGATAGAACGTTTGTTGCATAGGTTAGACCGGTTAATGGATTCCACACCATGTGACATAACGTTTGTTGCATAGGTTAGACCGGTTAATGGATTCCAAATCCTGTGACAGAACGTGTGTTGCAGAGGTTAGACCGGTTAATGGATTCCAAATCCTGTGACTGAACGTTTGTTGGAGAGGTTAGATCGGTTAATGGATTCCAAATCCTGTCACAGAACGTTTGTTGCAGAGGTTAGACAGGTTAATGGATTCCAAACCCTGGGACAGAACTTCTGCTATAGAGGTTAGACCGGTTAATGGATTATAAACCCTGTGACAGAACGTTTGTTACAGAGGTTAGACCGGTTAATGGATTCCAAACCCTGTGACAGAACATTTGTAGCAGAGGTTAGACCGGTTAATGGATTCCAAACCCTGTGACGGAACGTTTGTTGTAGAGGTTAGACCGGTTAAAGGATTCCAAACACTTCGACAGAATGTTTGTTACAGAGGTTAGACCGGTTAATGGATTCCAAACCCTGTGACAGAGCGTTTGTTGTAGAGGTTAGACCGATTAATGGATTCCACACCTATGACAGAACGTTTGTTGCAGATGTTAGACCGGTTAATGGATTCCAAACCCTTTGACAGAACGTTTGTTGTAGAGGTTCGACCGGTTAAAGGATTCCAAAACCCTTTGACAGAACGTTTGTTGTAGATGTTAGACCGGTAAATGGATTCCACACCCTGTGCCAGAACGTTTGTTGTAGAGGTTAGACCGGTTAATGGATTCCAAACACTTTGACAGAACGTTTGTTACTGATGTTAGAGCGGTTAATGGATTCCAAAGCCTGTGACAGAACGCTTGTTGCATAGGTTAGAACGATTAATGGATTCCAAATCCTGTTACAGAACGTTTGTTGTAGAGGTTATACCGGTTAATGGATTCCAAACCCTGTGACAGAACGTTTGTTGTAGAGGTTAGACCGGTTAATGGATTCCAAACCCTGTGACAGAACGTTTGTTGCAGATGTTATACCGGTTAATGGATTCCAAACCCTGTGACAGAACGTTTGTTGTAGAGGTTAGACCGTTAAAGGATTCCCAAACCCTTTGACAGAACGTTTGTTGTAGATGTTAGACCGGTAAATGGATTCCACACCCTGTGCCAGAACGTTTGTTGTAGAGGTTATACCGGTTAATGGATTCCAAACACTTTGACAGAACGTTTGTTATAAAGGTTAGACCGGTTAATGGATTCCAAACCCTGTGACAGAACGCTTGTTGCATAGGTTAGAACGATTAATGGATTTCAAATCCTGTTACAGAACGTTTGTTGTAGAGGTTATACCGGTTAATGGATTCCAAACCCTATGACAGAAAGTTTGTTACAGAGCTTAGACCGATTAATGGATTCCAAACCCTGTGACAGAACGTTTGTTGTAGAGGTTAGACCGGTTAATGGATTCCAAACACTGTGACAGAACCTTTGCTGCAGAGGTTAGACCGGTTAATGGATTCCAAACCCTGTGACAGAACTTTTGTTGCAGAGGTTAGACCGATTAATGGATTCCAAACCCTGTGACAGAACGTTTGTTGTAGAGGTTAGACCGGTTAATGGATTCCAAACTCTGTGACAGAACCATTGCTGCAGAGGTTAGAACGGTTAATGGATTCCAAACCATGTGACAGAACGTTTGTTAGGGGTTAGACCGGTTAATGGATTCCAAACACTTTGACAGGACGTTTGTTACTGAGGTTAGACCGGTTAATGGATTCCAAATCCTGTGACAGAACCTTCGCTGTAGAGGCTAGACCGGTTAATGGATTCCAAACCTTGTGACAGAACATGTGTTGTAGAGGTTAGACCAGTTAATGGATTCCACACCATGTGACAGAACGTTTATTACAAAGATTAGACCGGTTAATGAATTCTAAATCCTGTTACAGAACGTTTGTTGTAGAGGTTATACCGGTTAATGGATTCCAAACCCTTTGACAGAACGTTTGTTGTAGAGGTTAGACCGGTTAAAGGATTCCTAAACCCTTTGACAGAACGTTTGTTGTAGATGTTAGACCGGTAAATGGATTCCACACCCTGTGCCAGAACGTTTGTTGTAGAGGTTAGACCGGTTAATGGATTCCAAACACTTTGACAGAACGTTTGTTATAAAGGTTAGAGCGGTTAATGGATTCCAAACCCTGTTACAGAACGTTTGTTGTAGAGGTTATACCGGTTAATGGATTCCAAACCCTATGACAGAAAGTTTGTTACAGAGCTTAGACCGGTTAATGGATTCCAAACCCTGTGACAGAACGTTTATTGTAGAGGTTAGACCGGTTAATGGATTCCAAACCTTGTGACAGAACCTTTGCTGCAGAGGTTAGACCGGTTAATGGATTCCAAACCCTGTGACAGAACGTTTGTTGCAGAGGTTAGACCGATTAATGGATTCCAAACCCTGTGACAGAACGTTTGCTGCAGAGGTTAGAACGGTTAATGGATTCCAAACCATGTGACAGGACGTTTGTTACTGAGGTTAGACCGGTTAATGGATTCCAAATCTTGTGACAGAACGTTCGCTGTAGAGGCTAGACCGGTTAATGGATTCCAAACCTTGTGACAGAACATGTGTTGTAGAGGTTAGACCAGTTAATGGATTCCACACCATGTGACAGAACGTTTATTACAAAGATTAGACCGGTTAATGAATTCTAAACCCTGTGACAGAACGTTTGTTGTAGAGGTTAGACCGGTTAATGGATTCCAAACCCTGTGACAAACCGTTTGTTACAGAGGTTAGACTGGTTAATGGATTCCAAACCCTGTGACAGAACGTTTGTTGCAGAGGTTAGACCGGTTAATGGATTCCACACCATGTAACATAACGTTTGTTGCATAGGTTAGACCGGTTAATGGATTCCAAATCCTGTGACAGAACGTGTGTTGCAGAGGTTCGACCGGTTAATGGATTCCAAATCCTGTGACAGAACGTTTGTTGGAGAGGTTATATCGGTTAATGGATTCCAAATCCTGTCACAGAACGTTTGTTGCAGAGGTTAGACAGGTTAATGGATTCCAAACCCTGTGACAGAACGTTTGTTACAGAGGTTAGACCGGTTAATGGATTCCAAACCCTGTGACAGAACATTTGTAGCAGAGGTTAGACCGGTTAATGGATTCCAAACCCTGTGACGGAACGTTTGTTGTAGAGGTTAGACCGGTTAAAGGATTCCAAACACTTCGACAGAATGTTTGTTACAGAGGTTAGACCGGTTAATGGATTCCAAACCCTGTGACAGAGCGTTTGTTGTAGAGGTTAGACCGATTAATGGATTCCACACCTATGACAGAACGTTTGTTGCAGATGTTAGACCGGTTAATGGATTCCAAACCCTGTGACAGAACGTTTGTTGTAGAGGTTCGACCGGTTAAAGGATTCCAAAACCCTTTGACAGAACGTTTGTTGTAGATGTTAGACCGGTAAATGGATACCACACCCTGTGCCAGAACGTTTGTTGTAGAGGTTAGACAGGTTAATGGATTCCAAACACTTTGACAGAACGTTTGTTACTGATGTTAGAGCGGTTAATGGATTCCAAAGCCTGTGACAGAACGCTTGTTGCATAGGTTAGAACGATTAATGGATTCCAAATCCTGTTACAGAACGTTTGTTGTAGAGGTTATACCGGTTAATGGATTCCAAACCCTGTGACAGAACGTTTGGTGTAGAGGTTAGACCGGTTAATGGATTCCACACACTGTGCCAGAACGTTTGTTGTAGAGGTTAGACCGGTTAATGGATTCCAAACACTTTGACAGAACGTTTGTTATAGAGGTTAGAGCGGTTAATGGATTCCAAACCCTGTGACAGAACGCTTGTTGCATAGGTTAGAACGATTAATGGATTTCAAATCCTGTTACAGAACGTTTGTTGTAGAGGTTATACCGGTTAATGGATTCCAAACCCTATGACAGAAAGTTTGTTACAGAGCTTAGACCGATTAATGGATTCCAAACCCTGTGACAGAACGTTTGTTGTAGAGGTTAGACCGGTTAATGGATTCCAAACCCTGTGACAGAACCTTTGCTGCAGAGGTTAGACCGGTTAATGGATTCCAAACCCTGTGACAGAACGTTTTTTGCAGAGGTTAGACCGATTAATGGATTCCAAACCCTGTGACAGAACGTTTGTTGTAGAGGTTAGAACGGTTAATGGATTCCAAACCATGTGACATAACGTTTGTTAGAGGTTAGACCGGTTAATGGATTCCAAACCCTGTGACAGGACGTTTGCTACAGAGGTTAGACCGGTTAATGGATTCCAAATCCTGTGACAGAACGTTCGCTGTAGAAGCTAGACCGGTTAATAGATTCCAAACCTTGTGACATAACATGTGTTGTAGAGGTTAGACCAGTTAATGGATTCCACACCCTGTGACAGAACGTTTATTACAAAGATTAGACCGGTTAATGAATTCCAAACCCTGTGACAGAACGTTTGTTGTAGAGGTTAGACCGCTTAATGGATTCCAAACCCTGTGACAGAACGTGTGTTGCAGAGGTTAGACCGGTTAATGGATTCCACACCATGTGACATAACGTGTGTTGCATAGGTTAGACCGGTTAATGGATTCCAAATCCTGTGACCGAACGTTTGTTGCAGAGGTTAGACCGGTTAATGGATTCCAAATCCTGTGACAGAACGTTTGTTGGATAGGTTAGACCGGTTAATGGATTCCAAATCCTGTGACAGAACGTTTGTTGCAGAGGTTAGACCGGTTAATGGATTCTAAACCCTGTGACAGAACTTCTGCTACAGAGGTTAGACCGGTAATTGGATTCTAAACCCTGTGACAGAACGCTTGTTACAGAGGTTAGACCGGTTAATGGATTCCAAATCCTGTGACCGAACGTTTGTTGCAGAGGTTAGACCGGTTAATGGATTCCAAATCCTGTGACAGAACGTTTGTTGGATAGGTTAGACCGGTTAATGGATTCCAAATCCTGTGACAGAACGTTTGTTGCAGAGGTTAGACCGGTTAATGGATTCTAAACCTTGTGACAGAGCTTCTGCTACAGAGGTTAGACCGGTTATTGGATTCTAAACCCTGTGACAGAACGCTTGTTACAGAGGTTAGACCGGTTAATGGATTCCAAATCCTGTGACCAAACGTTTGTTGCAGAGGTTAGACCGGTTAATGGATTCCAAATCCTGTGACAGAACGTTTGTTGGATAGGTTAGACCGGTTGATGGATTCCAAATCCTGTGACAGAACGTTTGTTGCAGAGGTTAGACCGGTTAATGGATTCTAAACCCTGTGACAGAACTTCTGCTACAGAGGTTAGACCGGTTATTGGATTCTAAACCCTGTGACAGAACGCTTGTTACAGAGGTTAGACCGGTTAATGGATTCCAAACCCTGTGACATAACGTTTGTTGTAGAAGTTAGGCTGGTAAATGGATTCCAAACCCTGTGACAGAACGTTTGTTGCAGAGGTTAGACCTTTAAATGGATTCCAAACCCCGAGACAGAACTTTTGTTACAGAGGTTAGACCGGTTAATGGATTCCAAACCCTTCCCATCTTGATATGTGTATCGTCAACGGTAATTCAAATATAAGAAACAACAACAAAAAACAATCCCAGATGCGCTTTCACTACAAAATGTCACTTTTAAGCATTTATAATATTGCATATCTCTATATACAGATACCACTCCAATGATCTTTGTTAATGATCGAGCATGATTATAATGTAGTGTCTCTCCTTCTTCTATTTACGTCTCCTTATTACGCTTTGACATCTCCAAGCTGTTCTTATCTTTCAATATTAAAATTTATAGGTTCATATTTTCAATTTGGCAATCGTTCCAAACTATGTATGGTGATTGTTTAAGTGTTTTCAACTTCACTTTCACAATTTTAAGTTATCTCATGGCGGTGAGTTTTATTTTAACTAACTTTTTTACATGGCGTTGAATCTGGTACAGCTTTCTACATGACCGGAATATAACTGACAAACAGTGACGATAACCGATTGTACTGATTTATGTAAACAAAACAAAGCAGAATAAAACACATAGTGGAAGTATAATATAGGTACATCTACAGAATAAAACACATAGTGGAAGTATAATATAGGTACATCTACAGAATAAAACACATAGTGGAAGTATAATATAGGTACATCTACAGAATAAAACACATAGTGGAAGTATAATATAGGTACATCTACAGAATAAAACACATAGTGGAAGTATAATATAGGTACATCTACAGAATAAAACACATAGTGGAAGTATAATATAGGTACATCTACAGAATAAAACACATAGTGGAAGTATAATATAGGTACATCTACAGAATAAAACACATAGTGGAAGTATAATATAGGTACATCTACAGAATAAAACACATAGTGGAAGTATAATATAGGTACATCTACAGAATAAAACACATAGTGGAAGTATAATATAGGTACATCTACAGAATAAAACACATAGTGGAAGTATAATATAGGTACATCTACAGAATAAAACACATAGTGGAAGTATAATATAGGTACATCTACAGAATAAAACACATAGTGGAAGTATAATATAGGTACATCTACAGAATAAAACACATAGTGGAAGTATAATATAGGTACATCTACAGAATAAAACACATAGTGGAAGTATAATATAGGTACATCTACAGAATAAAACACATAGTGGAAGTATAATATAGGTACATCTACAGAATAAAACACATAGTGGAAGTATAATATAGGTACATCTACAGAATAAAACACATAGTGGAAGTATAATATAGGTACATCTACAGAATAAAACACATAGTGGAAGTATAATATAGGTACATCTACAGAATAAAACACATAGTGGAAGTATAATATAGGTACATCTACAGAATAAAACACATAGTGGAAGTATAATATAGGTACATCTACAGAATAAAACACATAGTGGAAGTATAATATAGGTACATCTACAGAATAAAACACATAGTGGAAGTATAATATAGGTACATCTACAGAATAAAACACATAGTGGAAGTATAATATAGGTACATCTACAGAATAAAACACATAGTGGAAGTATAATATAGGTACATCTACAGAATAAAACACATAGTGGAAGTATAATATAGGTACATCTACCGAATAAAACACATAGTGGAAGTATAATATAGGTACATCTACAGAATAAAACACATAGTGGAAGTATAATATAGGTACATCTACAGAATAAAACACATAGTGGAAGTATAATATAGGTACATCTACCGAATAAAACACATAGTGGAAGTATAATATAGGTACATCTACAGAATAAAACACATAGTGGAAGTATAATATAGGTACATCTACAGAATAAAACACATAGTGGAAGTATAATATAGGTACATCTACAGAATAAAACACATAGTGGAAGTATAATATAGGTACATCTACCGAATAAAACACATAGTGGAAGTATAATATAGGTACATCTACAGAATAAAACACATAGTGGAATAATAATATAGGTACATCTACAGAATAAAACACATAGTGGAAGTATAATATAGGTACATCTACAGAATAAAACACATAGTGGAAGTATAATATAGGTACATCTACCGAATAAAACACATAGTGGAAGTATAATATAGGTACATCTACAGAATAAAACACATAGTGGAAGTATAATATAGGTACATCTACAGAATAAAACACATAGTGGAAGTATAATATAGGTACATCTACAGAATAAAACACATAGTGGAAGTATAACATAGGTACATCTACCGAATAAAACACATAGTGGAAGTATAACATAGGTACATCTACAGAATAAAACACATAGTGGAAGTATAATATAGGTACATCTATCATACACTATATAAGATTGTGTATTCTTTATGATGTTTTATATAAGATTGTGTATTCTTTATGATGTTTTATATAAGATTGTGTATTCTTTATGATGTTTTATATAAGATTGTGTATTCTTTATGATGTTTTATATAAGATTGTGTATTCTTTATGATGTTTTATATAAGATTGTGTATTCTTTATGATGTTTTATATAAGATTGTGTATTCTTTATGATGTTTCATATAAGATTGTGTATTCTTTATGATGTTTTATATAAGATTGTGTATTCTTTATGATGTTTTATATAAGATTGTGTATTCTTTATGATGTTTTATATAAGATTGTGTATTCTTTATGATGTTTTATATAAGATTGTGTATTCTTTATGATGTTTTATGCATGTGGTATATTATATATAGAGCTATCTACATAGGCGAGGGTGATGTTCCATTAATGAGATACAGTATTTCATCTCAATCAAAGAGAAGTGTGCATATAAAAAAGTGATAACTAGACGAGCAAATCGGAAAACGGCAGAATATACAATAGCCAAAAGACAATATAAGACAGAAAGACAAGTAAAATACAAAACATGAAAGATTGAACAAAACTAGAAAAAACAGTTATAATTACTATATTTTTTCCAGGTATGAATTCCCCAATTTATTGAACTTGTAATAAGATAGTGCAGTTCCATAGTAATAAGATGTCTGCAAACAATAAAACTCAGAAAATGCTAAAAACACCTGATGGGCAGTCAGTTTTCTTAAATAGAAGAATATACGGTACAAAACCAGAAAATGTTAGCGACACCAGCGGGGTAGTTAAAAGTCTTCAGTAGAAGAATAGACAGTACAAAACCAGAAAATGTTTTTAGTGGGGTTCGTGTTACTCGATCTTTAGTTTTATGTGTATGTTTTTTAGATTGTTGTTTGTCCTTTTGTACTTTCTCTTTTGGCCATTGTGTTGTCTGTTCTTCTTCGATATACGGATTCTGATTGCCCCTTTGGTATCTCAAGCCCTTCTTAAAGACACTAGGAGGTGAAGTCAGAAGCCTTAGTTAGAAGGTTAGACAGTACAAAACCAGAAAATGATAAAGACATCAGAGGGGTATTTTGAAGTCTTAGTTAGAAGGATAGACAGTACAATAGACAAAAGAAAAAACAAAGCAGACGATGCAATGAGCAGGTTACATGAACGTCATGGTTGACGATAACACATTGTTCAACATATATTTAGGTAAGTTGTTATGTATTGTTTTTAAGATGTAACGGTGTATTTGTATCAAGGGAGAAAGATTCCTGGGTTACAGGTTAATAGCTACAGCATGGGAATTAACTGACCCCAGAGAACTTTGCATAGCAAATGACGGAATCTATCACATGACCTTAACTCTCTCTCTTAAAAAGTTTATATTCCGATACCAATATCTTCTCGAAATATATTCCGTCTCTGCAGAAACGATTATAAGCGATGCATTTTCATATAGTGAAAATGTATAAAGATAAAGAAGTCAAGAAAAATGTCAAAAATATTTGTTTATCAATGTGTGACGTAAAAGTGTTTTTGACATTTACGTTCACCGAATATGATACTGTTTTGACAACTATTTTACCTATTTTGTTCCTGTATTTAAATACTGTTATAGTGACAGCCGGAGACTTTGAACCGTAATGAGAGCGGGAGGTTTGGCGCTTTAAAATCTGATTCAACCCACCATTTCTTTAGAAATGCCTGTACCAAGTCAGGGTCATTACGGTTTTCACAGTTTTCCGGTTGTTGACTGATTTTGTCTGTTTATATAATTATGAGTTTTGACTTTCCTTTGTAAGATTGTTCGGAGTTCGGTAATTTTGTTATTACCCTTATTTACTGAAGATAAAATAGTGTTACTGTATACATATTACTGAAAAATGCAGCTCGTATTGGAATCATCCATTCAAAGAAAACAATAGAAATGGTTGTAAGTTTGTTTTCTCTGTCATAATTGTATATTGTGAAGAAATGATGTGTTATTTATGTACATTGTCTCGGCTCGGTGTAGTTTGTAGTTGATATATGACGGCTTTAATATTCCTCTGCTAAGGTATCACAACGAATTGATGGTTTATGAAAGGAATTTCAAAATACAACTAGTTTGACATTTGTAATTATCTAACTAATGGAAGTCACCTTTACCATCTTGACTATTACATTTGCATACTTATATTGTAATATCTTTTAATATGTGTGCTAAGAATATTAATATTGTTTCTACGTTTTATTGATTGGATTGTGTGCTAAGAATATCAATATTGTTTCTACGTTTTATCTTTAATATGTGTGCTAAGAATATCAATATTGTATACTTATTTTGTAATATCTTTAATATGTGTGCTAAGAATATCAATATTGTATACTTATATTGTAATATCTTTAATATGTGTGCTAAGAATATTAATATTGTTTCTACGTTTTATTGATAGGATTGTGTGCTAAGAATATTAATATTGTTTCTACGTTTTATTGATAGGATTGTGTGCTAAGAATATTAATATTGTTTCTACGTTTTATTGATAGGATTGTGTGCTAATAACATTAATACTGTTTCTACGTTTTATTGATATGATTGTGTGCTAAGAATATTAATATTGTTTCTACGTTTTATTGATAGGATTGTGTGCTAAGAATATTAATATTGTTTCTATGTTTTATTGATAGGATTGTGTGCTAAGAATATTAATATTGTTTCTACGTTTTATTGATAGGATTGTGTGCTAAGAATATTAATATTGTTTCTACGTTTTATTGATAGGATTGTGTGCTAAGAATATTAATATTGTTTCTACGTTTTATTGATATGATTGTGTGCTAATAACATTAATACTGTTTCTACGTTTTATTGATAGGATTGTGTGCTAAGAATATTAATATTGTTTCTACGTTTTATTGATAGGATTGTGTGCTAAGAATATTAATATTGTTTCTACGTTTTATTGATAGGATTGTGTGCTAAGAATATTAATATTGTTTCTACGTTTTATTGATATGATTGTGTGCTAAGAATATTAATATTGTTTCTACGTTTTATTGATATGATTGTGTACTAAGAATATTAATATTGTTTCTACGTTTTATTGATAGGATTGTGTGCTAAGAATATTAATATTGTTTCTACGTTTTATTGATAGGATTGTGTGCTAAGAATATTAATATTGTTTCTACGTTTTATTGATATGATTGTGTACTAAGAATATTAATATTGTTTCTACGTTTTATTGATATGATTGTGTGCTAAGAATATTAATATTGTTTCTATGTTTTATTGATAGGATTGTGTGCTAAGAATATTAATAGTGCTTCTACGTTTTATTGATATGATTGTGTACTAAGAATATTAATATTGTTTCTACGTTTTATTGATATGATTGTGTGCTAAGAATATTAATATTGTTTCTATGTTTTATTGATAGGATTGTGTGCTAAGAATATTAATATTGCTTCTACGTTTTATTGATAGGATTGTGTGCTAAGAATATTAATATTGTTTCTGCGTTTTATTGATATGATTGTGTGCTAAGAATATTAATATTGTTTCTATGTTTTATTGATAGGATTGTGTGCTAAGAATATTAATAGTGCTTCTACGTTTTATTGATATGATTGTGTACTGAGAATATTAATATTGTTTCTACGTTTTATTGATATGATTGTGTGCTAAGAATATTAATATTGTTTCTATGTTTTATTGATAGGATTGTGTGCTAAGAATATTAATATTGCTTCTACGTTTTATTGATAGGATTGTGTGCTAAGAATATTAATATTGTTTCTGCGTTTTATTGATAGGATTGTGTGCTAAGAATATTAATATTGTTTCTACGTTTTATTGATAAGATGTTCTAACTTTTCTGAAGGTGTGGTATTTTCTTCTTTACTTATTTTGAAATGTCATATGTTTCCTAAAAAGATTCTTTTTTCAAAATGTAACACAGTTTTGGAAAGGGTACGTTATCAATAAAATTATACATGATACGTAGATCTATATGTTATCTGGATGTGAATTGATTGATACCGAAAATATCAGCCTGCCGAGCAAGAATATGAAGTTTTGTGGCGAGTGAGCGAAGCGAACGAGTCACAAGCTTCATATTCTGTCGAGCAGGCTGATATTTTTCAGTATCAATCATATTCAAATTCCGATGACATGGTTATTATCCTTAGATCAAACATAAACACGGATACATCTATATTTATATTTTCGCGGGAAAAATCACATGATTCAAAACATTCAAAATACGCTTCCCCAAAACATAGTTCATGAGTAGTTTGCAAATATACCATTCATTTTCACAGGTTTATATAATTGTTAAGATTGTTGAATTTTTCCTTTAATGGTGATATTCATTGGTTTTTTTTATTACAAACATCAAAGTCGGCAATTCACCGGTTTTGTTTACCAATGCCGTTCCGTTTTAGAAAACATAAAGGTCACGACCTCGCTTATGACGTAAAAATTATGACGTCTCAGCACAGGTTATCAAGAATTGTGACAAGTACATTTTTGTAGGACGATGTTTGTTGATATTGCTGACACAACAGTTCCTAATTTGATATATGTTTAAAAAATAAAATGTTAACTAGCTAATGGTGCTGCTGAATTTTTTTACTTTTGTCATCTTCACAGGAATTATCGTTTAAATGTTGGGAGAATTTGGTGATAACTCCTGCTCACTGTTGATAAGTCCAGCTCAGCTCACGCGAACTTTGATACGAATTTTGCTTATGGAGTCAGCAGGTAAATATAACGGGAGGGAAGGATGATAAAAATTAATACATTGTTTGGAAATATAGCGACTGGCTAATATTAAATAATGTTAATATATATTGCAACAATTAAAGTTAAAGATAAAAGCCTCCGTGCAGGTTCATGTACAATCCATTGAAATATACAGTCTCTCTACTAGTAAGTTCTGGATATTCGTATTTCGTGACATGTTGGTAATGTACTGATAAACGCTAAGCTTCGAATACGAATGTAATTTTGTCGTCTTATGTGAGATTCTTATATGAAAAATTTCGAAAAATACCATAGAAGCCGTAACTTGCAGATTGATAAACAATATAATGTCCAAAGGGAAAACAATGCAAAATGACAAATGGTGGTCGATAAAACACTAGACAGAGAAATAAATATTGAGCAACAGGAACCCAACTAGAAACCGGATGTGAATTCAGGTGACCTAAAAGGGTAAGCAGTTCCTGCTCTAATATTTAAATCTGGACTAAATGAACGTTAGAGAAAACGGAAGGGCAATCAAGAATGGATAACCCAGAGACACTGGCAGTATTGGGCACACAAGCCGAAGACAAAAAAGGCAAAACAGAACAACACAATACAGAAAGCTAAATAGATGAGCAACACAGACCCCACTAAAACAGGGGGTGAAGCCAGGATCCCGCGGGGGGTTAGTTGTTCATGCCTCTTATGGGATAGCCGCCGGATTACTCATATGTACAGTCTAGTTTGGTAATATTATTGTCGGTGATAGAGGAAAGCCTAACTCAAAATGTAACCTGCCTCTGGTTTCCACCTGGGTTTTTTTAAGATTCGATTTTTTATTTCAAATGGTCTGGCTTGATTATTTGAAAGTTGTTGTCTGATTTCAGAAATATACATGACATTTGGAATACAAATAGAAACCAAATTATATATTTTGGAGATATATTTATTTTTGGTTCTTCATCTGTTCTTCGTTGTTGAGCATATCTATTTTGTTTTCAACAGCTTTGTTGTTTTAACAGCACCAAATAATTCAAATAACGAAATATTCACATGACTTCCGTAATTAAATTTGTGCTTTTTGGTGTTCATTTCCCATTATATCGAAAATAGGAAAAATGTTGTTGATGAATGTCATTTCTTTCTTCTTTCTCGAATGAATACGAATAAAATATACGTACACGACTATTGAACCATTTTTATAAAGTAGAATATAATATTAAAAACTTTACTGATACTAGTATTCATAAACTAAAAAAGCTTTTCAATCCCCAAACGCCATGTGATATTAAAACGGTTACATCTTTGATAACATGGTGATTAGAACTGGGGAGAGGAGAACAAGTAGAAGTTAACTGATTAAAATCTTTGATATGTATTGCATATTCCAATTTGGAATTGCTTTGCACTAGTAAATACAGATATACTTATAAATAAAGTCACAGTTATACAATTTAAATATCTCTAATAAAATCAATAACCTACGATAGAGATTTGTTTTCGATACAACAGATAAATAGCACCGTTGTTTTGTATAACTGCCAGCGTAGAGTGCCAACAATGTCCTTGTGTACTTCATCTGAAAAGCTTACTTTGGTCTTCAACTTCAATAAAATTTAAAGAAAAATTAAAAAAAACCCATTGATACCCGCTTATTATTAGAAGATTTCCCAAGGTTTTTGGCAGACACTTTGTGTTATTCTGGCTTATTATGGTACTGCTTGGACAACTATTTTACCTATTTTGTTCCTGTATTTAAATACTGTTATAGTGACAGCCGGAGACTTTGAACCGTAATGAGAGCGGGAGGGTTGGCGCTTTAAAATCTGATTCAACCCACCATTTCTTTAGAAATGCCTGTACCAAGTCAGGGTCATTACGGTTTTCACAGTTTTCCGGTTGTTGACTGATTTTGTCTGTTTATATAATTATGAGTTTTGACTTTCCCTTTGTAAGATTGTTCGGAGTTCGGTAATTTTGTTATTACCCTTATTTATTAAGTATTTAATGAGAAGAAGATGACGAATGAGTGGTTAATAGTTAATATCTATTGTTACGTCGATGGCTACATAACGGGATGAGGCTGTGATTTAGAGATAAGACATTAAAGCATTATCTATCAGCTGTTAATTAGTAAAGATATTATTTTATTGGGTTGTAACAATGTAATGGATCATTCTTGTAAACAAAGAGCACGCTAGAGACTGATAATGTATCTAGTGGCAGTAAATCGTAGACCAACATTTAATATTGCATTTAAAAAATAGCTATGAGTGTGTTCATTAACATTTGATTGAATTATGTTCGACAGCCGAGTCGCGCCACTATCGTATAATCGACGCATGAATATTGTAATTATTGTGATATGATCACACGACAGCTGATTTGTACACTATACTTTAGCCCTTAGAGTTGCTGTTTTTAATTTGCACTCGATGTTCGTAATTCTGTGTCGCTACAGTTCGGTTTATGTTTATGCAGGTTAATAAAATGGGCACCGTGCATAATCTTCATTTGAAATGTGTACCTAACAGTTCAAATCGAAAACTGTTCTAAAGCGAATTAATATAGGTGTGACGTGGTTTGACCGTTCAATACCATTAATCCGTCTGACAATATATCAAAATTAATCCGTCTGACAATATATCAAAATTAATCCGTCTGACAATATATCAAAATTGATCCGTCTGACAATATATCAAAATTGATCCGTCTGACAATATATCAAAATTGATCCGTCTGACAATATATCAAAATTGAACCGTCTGACAATATATTATATTGATCCGTCTGACAATATATCAAAATTAATCCGTCTGACAATATATCAAAATTAATCCGTCTGACAATATATCAAAATTAATCCGTCTGACAATATATCAAAATTGATCCGTCTGACAATATATCAAAATTGATCCGTCTGACAATATATCAAAATTGAACCGTCTGACAATATATCAAAATTGAACCGTCTGACAATATATCAAAATTGATCCGTTTGACAATATATCCAAATTGAACCGTCTGACAATATATCAAAATTGCAGGCATTTGTTTTCTTTGTTTCTATTTCAATTAATGCCATATGTTACAATGGTTAAATGTAGATATATTATACATACCAATTGTTGTGTATATTGTCCCACAGAAAAACAAAGCACTCCAAAAGGTCCATACAGTTTCTGGACCAGCTACTGTTCCAAGAGCCCTAACCTCGCCTTCATATGCTTTCATTATTTCTAAAGTATTATCAATCCAAGTTTGATTATAATTTTTTGGATTAACCCAATAATTCCTCGTTTCTGCGTAAAATCTGGTTAAGAACTCTTGTCTGGTTTTATTCATATCTTCCTTAACTTCCAGTTCTTTTTGAGATTCTATGCTTTGAAAAAGTAAAGCACCAAGAATATTATATATAACTAATAGAAATATTAATCCTCCAAGAGATTTACACACATGATATAACTTTATAAGAGCTGTTTTTACCCTACACCACACCATTTTAATTCCTGATTTATTTTGCCCATTAGTTCCTTCTGTATTATTTTCTACGTTAACTTTTTCTTCTTCCTCACCGTTGTTATTCTCCATTTTGCCGAACACTACAAAATACTGGCAGCAAGTAGAGTCTATATATACAGTGTTGTGTTATTATGGTATATTAATAGAACGCTTATCACATGTCAAAGTCAGCATCGAAGCGTTGAATCATTTGCACCAGATTTCTTATACAATAGAATATATGCTGCATGAATAGGCGTGTGTGTGTGTTAGGTATAACATCATAACTGTCTATATCAAAGTCATTATGATAACTTCACATCTTAATTACCCTAGCTATGTAGATGTAGTTATGTAGATTCAGGTAATACAAATTTGAATTCAAAATGTTTGCCAGAAATCAATTTTGTCTATCTGTCACTTATGTCTCTTTTCAAATATGAAAAATACAAAGATTGAAATATGATGCAATTTATAAGTTGAATGAAAAAAGAAATGTCATATGTATGCTTCTCCCTAATTATATGATGCGAAATGAAGGGAGACAAATCACCCACAACTTGTTTTTATCTTGTTTGACAACATGTTATCAATAGAACAAAGTATGTACATCACTTAACTTGTTGGCAAATTGTGACTAACTGTGAAAAGGTTAAACAAAATCAAATATTTTAACATTGTCAATAATATAACACTTTAGTAATGTACTCAATATTTTCTTCTTCTGATATTTTACTAGCATTATATATAAAACAATACCAGTTAGCAAACTCAAAACACAGTTTCTAAGGTAGGTATGGGTAGTAATATTTATACACAAAATATTATTTATTACTTTTCAAGAGTTACCTAATTCACCAGGTAATATTGGAGTCAGTCTAAGGTTTAAGAATAACCTAATTCACCAGGTAATCTTAGATTCAGTCTAAGGTTTAAGAGTTACCTAATTCACCAGGTAATCTTAGAGTCAGTCTAAGGTTTAAGAGTTACCTAATTCACCAGGTAATCTTAGAGTCAGTCTAAGGTTTAAGAGTAACCTAATTCACCAGGTAATCTTGGTGTCAGTCTAAGGTTTAAGAGTTACCTAATTCACCAGGTAATCTTAGAGTCAGTCTGAGCATTTGATAAAGTTTGGCATAAAGGGTTGATGCATAAAATTAAATCATACGGTGTGGATAGTAATTTATTAAATTGGTTCTCTAGTTACCTGCAAGATCGACAACAGAGAGTATTAATAAACAAGTCGTCTTCTTCACTTTGCAATGTTTCAGCTGGTGTACCCCAAGGATCAGTACTAGACCCTCTATTATTTATTATGTATATCAACGATATTGCTGAGAAGTTAATCTCTCTTACCCGACTTTTCGCAGATGACACTTCCTTCAGCTATTCCAACCGTGATGAATTACAGATAAAAACTGTGATTGCTCACGATTTGAAAGAGCTGGATGAATGGTCAAAGAAATGGTTGATGACTTTTAACTCAGATAAAACAGAAATTATGCTATTTTCAAATACGGATATTCCAGAATTCAATTTTACATTTAATGAAAGAACTATTCCTATTACAAATTCTCACAAACATTTGGGAGTTACGTTTAGCAGCGATGCTAAATGGAATATACATGTCGAAAATATATTGTTAAGTATTTACAAACACCTGAATGTTCTTCGAAAGTTAAAATATAAACTTTCTCGGAAAAATCTAGAGAAATTATATTTAGTTTATATCAGACCAATTTTTGAATATGCTTGTGAAGTATGGGATAATTGTGGGGTAGGGAATTCTAATAAGCTTGACCATTTGCAACTTGAGGCTGCTAGAATCGTTACTGGTCTTCCAATATTTGCTAGTTCAATTTTAATTTATAAAGAATTAGGCTGGGAATCATTGGCAGAAAGAAGAAAAAGGAGAAAATTACAAATGTTTTATAACATACAAAATAATAATGCACCCATGTATCTTTGTGACTTAATTCCACCATCAATTCAAAGTACAACCGTTTATCCATTGCGTAATGGAAGTGATATTATAATGCCATTTTGTAGACTATCGAATACTTATGATTCATTTATTCCTTCAACTATACGTCAATGGAATAGCTTAGATCCATCTCTTCGAAATGTGGATTCTATTGCAAAATTTAAAGCTGAATTAAGAAAGCGGAAAGATATTAGCCAAGTTCCTAAACATTACGAAATTGGACCTCGAAAACTGAATATTATTTTAACCCAGCTTCGATGTTTTGCTTCTTTTTTGAATTACGATTTGTTCCAAGTAAATATAGTCTCAGATCCGTCTTGTCGTTGTGGTGCCAATCGCGAAGACTCATATCATTTCTTCTTCGATTGTTCCCATTATTCAAATATAAGACATACATTGTTTCAAAATCTCAACTGGCTACCTAATTATTGTGCTTTAGACCTTACACTTTTGACCTGTGGTAATCCTACACTCCCGTATGAACAGAACGAAATAATTTTTAAGCATGTGTTTGAATATATAAAGAGGTCTGAAAGGTTTCTTATTGTCTAGTTGTTCACCAAAATAACAATCGCACACATCACCACCACCACTAACCCTCTCTCTCATTCCTTTCTTCATTCTCTGTTTTAGTTCAATCTACACATATTAATGTAAGAAATATTTATATACATGCATGCTCTATCAAATAATGTTGTAACTTATTGTATATAGGAGAAGACTTCATAAGTTTGTTTAACTTGTGTCTTATCCTTTTTGCACATTTGAGCAAATAAAATATGTTTAAACTAAGTCAGTCTGAGTTTTAAGAGTTACCTAATTCACCAGGTAATCTTAGAGTCAGTCTAAGGTTTAAGAGTTACCTAATTCACCAGGTAATATTAGATTCAGTCTAAGTTTTAAGAGTTACCTAATTCAATACAGAGTTGTACGTTTATCATCTGTTCCTTTACGAACATCCGTTGTTATTGTCTGAAATCGCGTCGTCTGATCTTTTGTTGATTTCCTCTTGTCAAATTAGATGTGTTTTATTCTCTAAATAACGACATTATACACTATCTATATATGATCATGGTTGATTACCACCTCTAACCACTATTCCTTCTGCTTGAGATACTGTTCAATTATCTGTTTAATTGAGCACAATGACCACCACCCCATTATGCGTCACTGCTAATGACGCAAAAAAACAACAACAGATGGTTCTAAGTATCTTCTTCTCTATTTCAATCATGTTTGTGATAATGAATTGTGCAACAATTTAGCTACGAAATTACAGCTACTTTTTCATTATATTATATTTTATTTCGACGGAATTCCATAATTAACAAGGAGAGTGATCGGTCATGTATGTATGTGTTAGATACAATGAGAGTGATCAGTCATGTATGTATGTGTTAGATACAAGGGGAATGATCAGTCATGTATGTATATGTTAGATACAAGGAAAGTGATCGGACATGTATGTATGTGTTAGATACAAGGAGAGTGATCGGTCATGTATGTCTGTGTTAGATACAAGGAGAGTGATCGGTCATGTATGTATGTGTCAGATACAAGGAGAGTGATCAGTCATGTATGTATGTGTTAGATACAAGGAGAGTGATTGGTCATGTATGTATGTGTTAGATACAATGAGAGTGATCAGTCATGTATGTATGTGTTAGATACAAGGGGAATGATCAGTCATGTATGTATATGTTAGATACAAGGAAAGTGATCGGACATGTATGTATGTGTTAGATACAAGGAGAGTGATCGGTCATGTATGTCTGTGTTAGATACAAGGAGAGTGATCGGTCATGTATGTATGTGTCAGATACAAGGAGAGTGATCAGTCATGTATGTATGTGTTAGATACAAGGAGAGTGATCGGTCATGTATGTATGTGTTAGATACAAGGAGAGTGATCGGTCATGTATTTATGTGTTAGATACAAGAGAGTGATCGGTCATGTATGTATGTGTCAGATACAAGGAGAGTGATCGGTCATGTATGTATGCGTTAGATACAAGGAGAGTGATCGGTCATTTATGTGTGTGTAATATACAAGGAGAGTGATCAGTCATTAATGTATGTGTTAGATATAAGGAGAGTGATCGGTCATTTATGTATATGTTAGATACAAGGAGAGTGATCAGTCATGTATGTATGTCTTAGATACAAGGAGAGTGATCGGTCATGTATTTATGTGTTAGATACAAGAGAGTGATCGGTCATGTGTGTATGTGTCAGATAGAAGGAGAGTGATCGGTCATGTTTGTATGTGTTAAATACAAGAGAGTGATCGTTCATGTACGTATATGTCAGATACAAGGAGAGTGGTCGGTCATGTATGTATGTGTCAGACACAAGGAGAGTGATCGATCATGTATGTATGTGTCAGATACAAGGAGAGTGATCGGTCATTTATTTATGTTTTAGATACAAGAGAGTGATCGCTCATGTATGTATGTGTTTGACACAAGAGAGTGATCAGTCATGTATGTATGTGTTATGATCCAAGAGAGTGATCGGTCATGTGTGTATGTGTCAGATAGAAGGAGAGTGATCGGTCATGTTTGTATGTGTTAAATACAAGAGAGTGATCGTTCATGTACGTATATGTCAGATACAAGGAGAGTGGTCGGTCATGTATGTATGTGTCAGACACAAGGAGAGTGATCGATCATGTATGTATGTGTCAGATACAAGGAGAGTGATCGGTCATGTATTTATGTTTTAGATACAAGAGAGTGATCGCTCATGTATGTATGTGTTTGACACAAGAGAGTGATCAGTCATGTATGTATGTGTTATGATCCAAGAGAGTGATCGGTCATGTATGTATGTGTTCAATACAAGAGAGTGATCGGTCATGTATGTATGTGTAAGATACAAGAGTGATCGGTCATGTATACATGTGTTAGATACAAGGAGAGTGGTCGGTCATGCATGGATGTGTCAGATTAAAGAGAATGATCGGTCATGTATGTATGTGTTAGATACTAGAGAGTGATCGGTCATGTATATATGTGTCATATACAAGGAGAGTGATCAGTTATGTATGTATGTGTTAGATACAGGGAGAGTGGTCGGTCATGTATGTATGTGTTAGATACAAGAGAGTGATCGGTCATGTATGTATTTGTCAGATACAAGGAGAATGATCGGTCAAATATGTATGTGTTAGATACAAGAGAGTGATTGGTCATGTATGTATGTGTCAGATACAAGGAGAGTGATCGGTCATGTATGTCTGGGTTAGATACAAGGAGAGTGATCGGTCATGCATGTATGCGTTTGATACAAGGAGAGTGATGGGTCATTTGTGTATGTGTTAGATACAAGGAGAGTGATCGGTCATGTATGTATGTGTTTGATACAAGAGAGTGATCGGTCTTGTATGTATGTATCAGATACAAGAATGGTGATCGGCCATGTATGTATGTGTGATATACAAGAGAGAGATCGGTCATGTATGTATGTATTAGATACAAGAGAGTGATTGGTCATGTATGTATGTTTCAGATACAAAAGAGTGATCGGTCATGTAAGTATGTGTCGGTTACAAGTGAGTGATCGGTCATGTATGTATGTGTCAGATACAAGGAGAGTGATCGGTCATGTATGTATGTGTTAGATACAAGGAGAGTGATCGTTCATGTGTGTATGTGTTAGATACAAGAGAGTGATCGGTCATGTATGTATGTGTCAGATACAAGAGAGTGATGGGTCATGTATATATGTGTTAAATACAAGAGAATGATCGGTCATGTATGTATTCGTTAGATACAATAGATTAATCGGTCATGTATGTATGTGTTAGATACAAGAGAGTGATCGGTCATGCATGTGTTAGATACATGAGAGTTATCGGTCATGTATGTATGTGTTAGATACAAGAGAGTAATTGGTCATGTATGTATGTATTAGATACAAGAGACTGATCGGTCATGCATGTATATGTTAGATACAAGGAGAGAGCTCGGTTATGTATGTATGTGTTAGATACAATGAGAGTGATCGGTCATATATGCATTTGTTAGATACAAGGAGAGTGATAAGTCATGTATGTATGTGTTAGATACAAGAGACTGATTGGTTATGTATGTATGTGTCAGATACAAGAGAGTGATGGGTCATGTATATATGTGTTAAATACAAGAGAGTGATCGGTCATGTATGTATGTGTTAGATACATGAGAGTGATCGGTCATGTATGTATGTGTTAGATACAAGGAGAGTGATCGGTCATGTATGTATGCGTTAGATACAAGGAGAGTGATGGATCATGTGTGTATGTGTTTGATACAAGAGAGTGATCGGTCATGTATGTATGTGTCAGATACAAGGATGGTGGTCGGCCATGTATGTATGTGTCAGTTGCAAGAGGGTGATTGGTCATGTATTTATGTTAGATACAAGAGAGTGATCGGTCATGTGTGTATGTGTCAGATAGAAAGAGAGTGATCGGTCATGTAGGTATGTGTTAGATACAAGAGAGTGATCGGTTATGTATACATGTGTTATGATACAAGGAGAATGATCGGTCATGTATGTATGTGTCAGATACAAGGAGAGTGATCGGTCATGTATGTATGTGTTAGATACAAGAGAATGATCGGTCATGTATGTATGTGTCATATACAATGAGAGTGATCGGTCATGTATGTATGTATTAGACACAAGAGAGTGATCGGTCATGTATGTATGTGTTAGATACAAGAGAGTGATCGGTCAGGTATGTATTTGTTAGATACACGACATTGATCGATCATGTATGTATGTGTCAGATACAAGAGAGTGATCGGTCATGTATGTATGTGTTAGATAAAAGAGAGTGGTCGATCATGTATGTATGTGTTAGATACATGAGAATTATCGGTCATGTATGTATGTGTTAGATACAAGGAGTGTGATCGGTCATGTATGTGTTAGATACAAGAGAGTAATCGGTCATATATGCATGTGTCAGATACAAGGAGAATGGTCGGTCATGTATGTATGTATTAGATACAAGGAGACTGATCGGTCGTGTATGTATGTGTCAGATACAAGGAGAGTGATCGGTCATGTATGTATGTATTAGACACAAGAGAGTGATCGGTCATGTATGTATGTGTTAGATACAAGAGAGTGATCGGTCAGGTATGTATGTATTAGACACAAGAGAGTGATCGGTCATGTATGTATGTATTAGACACAAGAGAGTGAGCTGTCATGTATATGTATGTGCTACATACAAGGAGAGTGATCGGTCATGTATGTATGTATTAGATACAAGAGTGTGATCGGTCATGTATGTATATTTCAGATACAAGTGAGTGATCGGTCATATATGTATGTGTTAGATACAAGAGTAATCGGTCAAGAGTGTGCTCAGTCATGTATGTATGTGTTAGATACAATGAGAGAGATCGGTCATGTATGTATGTGTTAGATACAAGAGTGATCGGTCATGTATACTTGTGTTAGATACAAGGAGAGAGATCGGTTATGTATGTATGTGTTAGATACAAGAGAGTGATCGGTCATGTATGTATGTGTCAGATACAAAGAGAGTGATCGGTCATGTATGTATGTGTCAGATAGAAGGAGAGTGATCGGTCATGTATGTATGTGTTAGATACAAGAGAGTGATCGGTCATGCATGTATGTGTCAGATGCAAGAGAGTGGTCGGTCATGTATGTATGTGTTAGATACAAGAGAGTGATCGGTCATATATGTATTTGTTAGATACAAGACATTGATCGGTCATGTATGTATGTGTCAGATACAAGAATGTGATGGGTCATGTATGTATGTGTTAGATACAAGAGAGTGATCGGTCATGTATGTATGTGTTAGATTCAAGAGAGTGATCGGTCATGTATGTATGTGTTATATAAATGAGAGCTATCGGTCATGTATATATGTATTAGATACAAGAGTGTGATCGGTCATGTATGTATGTGTTAGATACAAGAGAGTAATCGGTCATGTCTGTATGTATTAGATACAAGAGAGTGATCGGTCATGTATTTATGTGTTAGATACAAGGAGAGTGATCGGTCATGTATGTATGTATTAGATACAAGGAGAGTGATCGGTCATGTATGTATATGTTAGATACAAGAGAGTAATCGGTCATGTCTGTATGTGTTAGGTACAAGAGAGTGATCGGTCATGTATGTATGTGTTAGATACAAGAGAGTGATCGGTCATGTATGTATGTGTTATATAAATGAGAGCTATCGGTCATGTATGTATGTATTAGATACAAGAGTGTGATCAGTCATGTATGTATGTGTTAGATACAAGAGAGTAATCGGTCATGTCTGTATGTATTAGATACAAGAGAGTGATCGGTCATGTATGTATGTGTTAGATACAAGGAGAGTAATCGGTCATGTATGTATGTATTAGATACAAGGAGAGTGATCGGTCATGTATGTATGTATTAGATACAAGAGTGTGATCGGTCATGTAAGTATGTGTCATATACAAGTGAGTGATTGGTCATGTATGTATGTGTCAGATACAAGGAGAGTGATATATCATATATGTATGTGTTATGATACAAGAGAGTGATCGGTCATGTATGTATGTGTTAGATACAAGGAGAGTGATCGGTCATGTATGTATGTGTTAGATACAAGAGAGTGATCGGTATGGTATGTATGTGTTAGATACAAGGAGAGTGATCAGTCATGTATGTATGTGTTAGATACAGGAGAGTGATCGGTATTGTATGTATGTGTCAGATACTAGGAGAGTGATCGGTCATGTATGTATGTGTTAGATACAAGGAGAGTGATCGGTCATGTATGTATGTGTTAGATACAAGAGAGTGATCGGTATGGTATGTATGTGTTAGATACAAGGAGAGTGATCAGTCATGTATGTATGTGTTAGATACAGGAGAGTGATCGGTATTGTATGTATGTGTCAGATACTAGGAGAGTGATCGGTCATGTATGTATGTGTTAGATACAAGAAGAGTGGTCGGTCATGTATGTATGTGTTAAATACAAGAGAGTGATCGGTCATGTATGTATGTGTTAGATACAAGGAGAGAGGTCGGTCATGTATGTATGTGTTAAATACAAGAGAGTGATCGGTCATGTATGTATGTGTTAAATACAAGAGGGTGATCGGTCATGTATGTATGTGTCAGATACAAGAGAGTGATCGGTCATGTATGCATGTGTCAGATACAAGGAGAGTGATATATCATATATGTATGTGTTATGATACAAGAGAGTGATCGGTCATGTATGTATGTGTTAGATACAAGGAGAGTGGTCGGTCATGTATGTGTGTGTTAAATACAAGAGAGTGATCGGTCATGTATGTATGTGTTAAATACAAGAGGGTGATCGGTCATGTATGTATGTGTCAGATACAAGAGAGTGATCGGTCATGTATGCATGTGTCAGATACAAGGAGAGTGATATATCATATATGTATGTGTTATGATACAAGAGAGTGATCGGTCATGTATGTATGTGTTAGATACAAGGAGAGTGGTCGGTCATGTATGTATGTGTTAAATACAAGAGAGTGATCGGTCATGTATGTATGTGTTAAATACAAGATGGTGATCGGTCATGTATGTATGTGTTAGATACAAGGAGAGTGATCGGACATGTATGTATTTGTTTAAATACAAGAGAGTGATCGGTCATGTATGTATGTGTTAGAAACAAGCAGAGTGATCGGTCATGTATGTATGTGTCAGATACAAGGAGAGTGATATATCATATATGTATGTGTTATGATACAAGAGAGTGATCGGTCATGTATGTATGTGTCAGATACAAGAGTGTGATGGGTCATGTATGTATGTGTTAGGTACAAGAGAGTGATCGGTCATGTATGTATGTGTTAGATACAAGAGAGTAATCGGTCATGTCTGTATGTATTAGATACAAGAGAGTGATCGGTCATGTATGTATGTGTTAGATACAAGGAGAGTAATCGGTCATGTATGTATGTATTGGATACAAGGAGAGTGATCGGTCATGTATGTATGTATTAGATACAAGAGTGTGATCGGTCATGTAAGTATGTGTCATATAAAAGTGAGTGATTGGTCATGTATGTATGTGTCAGATACAATGAGAGTGATATATCATATATGTATGTGTTATGATACAAGAGAGTGATCGGTCATGTATGTATGTGTTAGATACAAGGAGAGTGATCGGTCATGTATGTATGTGTTAGATACAAGAGAGTGATCGGTATGGTATGTATGTGTTAGATACAAGGAGAGTGATCAGTCATGTATGTATGTGTTAGATACAGGAGAGTGATCGGTATTGTATGTATGTGTCAGATACTAGGAGAGTGATCGGTCATGTATGTATGTGTAAGATACAAGAGTGATCGGTCATGTATACATGTGTTAGATACAAGGAGAGTGGTCGGTCATGCATGGATGTGTCAGATTAAAGAGAATGATCGGTCATGTATGTATGTGTTAGATACTAGAGAGTGATCGGTCATGTATATATGTGTCATATACAAGGAGAGTGATCAGTTATGTATGTATGTGTTAGATACAGGGAGAGTGGTCGGTCATGTATGTATGTGTTAGATACAAGAGAGTGATCGGTCATGTATGTATGTGTCAGACACAAGGAGAGTGATCGATCATGTATGTATGTGTCAGATACAAGGAGAGTGATCGGTCATGTATTTATGTTTTAGATACAAGAGAGTGATCGCTCATGTATGTATGTGTTTGACACAAGAGAGTGATCAGTCATGTATGTATGTGTTATGATCCAAGAGAGTGATCGGTCATGTATGTATGTGTTCAATACAAGAGAGTGATCGGTCATGTATGTATGTGTAAGATACAAGAGTGATCGGTCATGTATACATGTGTTAGATACAAGGAGAGTGGTCGGTCATGCATGGATGTGTCAGATTAAAGAGAATGATCGGTCATGTATGTATGTGTAGATACTAGAGAGTGATCGGTCATGTATATATGTGTCATATACAAGGAGAGTGATCAGTTATGTATGTATGTGTTAGATACAGGGAGAGTGGTCGGTCATGTATGTATGTGTTAGATACAAGAGAGTGATCGGTCATGTATGTATTTGTCAGATACAAGGAGAGTGATCGGTCAAATATGTATGTGTTAGATACAAGAGAGTGATTGGTCATGTATGTATGTGTCAGATACAAGGAGAGTGATCGGTCATGTATGTCTGGGTTAGATACAAGGAGAGTGATCGGTCATGCATGTATGCGTTTGATACAAGGAGAGTGATGGGTCATTTGTGTATGTGTTAGATACAAGGAGAGTGATCGGTCATGTATGTATGTGTTTGATACAAGAGAGTGATCGGTCTTGTATGTATGTATCAGATACAAGAATGGTGATCGGCCATGTATGTATGTGTGATATACAAGAGAGAGATCGGTCATGTATGTATGTATTAGATACAAGAGAGTGATTGGTCATGTATGTATGTTTCAGATACAAAAGAGTGATCGGTCATGTAAGTATGTGTCGGTTACAAGTGAGTGATCGGTCATGTATGTATGTGTCAGATACAAGGAGAGTGATCGGTCATGTATGTATGTGTTAGATACAAGGAGAGTGATCGTTCATGTGTGTATGTGTTAGATACAAGAGAGTGATCGGTCATGTATGTATGTGTCAGATACAAGAGAGTGATGGGTCATGTATATATGTGTTAAATACAAGAGAATGATCGGTCATGTATGTATTCGTTAGATACAATAGATTAATCGGTCATGTATGTATGTGTTAGATACAAGAGAGTGATCGGTCATGCATGTGTTAGATACATGAGAGTTATCGGTCATGTATGTATGTGTTAGATACAAGAGAGTAATTGGTCATGTATGTATGTATTAGATACAAGAGACTGATCGGTCATGCATGTATATGTTAGATACAAGGAGAGAGCTCGGTTATGTATGTATGTGTTAGATACAATGAGAGTGATCGGTCATATATGCATTTGTTAGATACAAGGAGAGTGATAAGTCATGTATGTATGTGTTAGATACAAGAGACTGATTGGTTATGTATGTATGTGTCAGATACAAGAGAGTGATGGGTCATGTATATATGTGTTAAATACAAGAGAGTGATCGGTCATGTATGTATGTGTTAGATACATGAGAGTGATCGGTCATGTATGTATGTGTTAGATACAAGGAGAGTGATCGGTCATGTATGTATGCGTTAGATACAAGGAGAGTGATGGATCATGTGTGTATGTGTTTGATACAAGAGAGTGATCGGTCATGTATGTATGTGTCAGATACAAGGATGGTGGTCGGCCATGTATGTATGTGTCAGTTGCAAGAGGGTGATTGGTCATGTATTTATGTTAGATACAAGAGAGTGATCGGTCATGTGTGTATGTGTCAGATAGAAAGAGAGTGATCGGTCATGTAGGTATGTGTTAGATACAAGAGAGTGATCGGTTATGTATACATGTGTTATGATACAAGGAGAATGATCGGTCATGTATGTATGTGTCAGATACAAGGAGAGTGATCGGTCATGTATGTATGTGTTAGATACAAGAGAATGATCGGTCATGTATGTATGTGTCATATACAATGAGAGTGATCGGTCATGTATGTATGTATTAGACACAAGAGAGTGATCGGTCATGTATGTATGTGTTAGATACAAGAGAGTGATCGGTCAGGTATGTATTTGTTAGATACACGACATTGATCGATCATGTATGTATGTGTCAGATACAAGAGAGTGATCGGTCATGTATGTATGTGTTAGATAAAAGAGAGTGGTCGATCATGTATGTATGTGTTAGATACATGAGAATTATCGGTCATGTATGTATGTGTTAGATACAAGGAGTGTGATCGGTCATGTATGTGTTAGATACAAGAGAGTAATCGGTCATATATGCATGTGTCAGATACAAGGAGAATGGTCGGTCATGTATGTATGTATTAGATACAAGGAGACTGATCGGTCATGTATGTATGTGTCAGATACAAGGAGAGTGATCGGTCATGTATGTATGTATTAGACACAAGAGAGTGATCGGTCATGTATGTATGTGTTAGATACAAGAGAGTGATCGGTCAGGTATGTATGTATTAGACACAAGAGAGTGATCGGTCATGTATGTATGTATTAGACACAAGAGAGTGAGCTGTCATGTATATGTATGTGCTACATACAAGGAGAGTGATCGGTCATGTATGTATGTATTAGATACAAGAGTGTGATCGGTCATGTATGTATATTTCAGATACAAGTGAGTGATCGGTCATATATGTATGTGTTAGATACAAGAGTAATCGGTCAAGAGTGTGCTCAGTCATGTATGTATGTGTTAGATACAATGAGAGAGATCGGTCATGTATGTATGTGTTAGATACAAGAGTGATCGGTCATGTATACTTGTGTTAGATACAAGGAGAGAGATCGGTTATGTATGTATGTGTTAGATACAAGAGAGTGATCGGTCATGTATGTATGTGTCAGATACAAAGAGAGTGATCGGTCATGTATGTATGTGTCAGATAGAAGGAGAGTGATCGGTCATGTATGTATGTGTTAGATACAAGAGAGTGATCGGTCATGCATGTATGTGTCAGATGCAAGAGAGTGTTCGGTCATGTATGTATGTGTTAGATACAAGAGAGTGATCGGTCATATATGTATTTGTTAGATACAAGACATTGATCGGTCATGTATGTATGTGTCAGATACAAGAATGTGATGGGTCATGTATGTATGTGTTAGATACAAGAGAGTGATCGGTCATGTATGTATGTGTTAGATTCAAGAGAGTGATCGGTCATGTATGTATGTGTTATATAAATGAGAGCTATCGGTCATGTATATATGTATTAGATACAAGAGTGTGATCGGTCATGTATGTATGTGTTAGATACAAGAGAGTAATCGGTCATGTCTGTATGTATTAGATACAAGAGAGTGATCGGTCATGTATTTATGTGTTAGATACAAGGAGAGTGATCGGTCATGTATGTATGTATTAGATACAAGGAGAGTGATCGGTCATGTATGTATATGTTAGATACAAGAGAGTAATCGGTCATGTCTGTATGTGTTAGGTACAAGAGAGTGATCGGTCATGTATGTATGTGTTAGATACAAGAGAGTGATCGGTCATGTATGTATGTGTTATATAAATGAGAGCTATCGGTCATGTATGTATGTATTAGATACAAGAGTGTGATCAGTCATGTATGTATGTGTTAGATACAAGAGAGTAATCGGTCATGTCTGTATGTATTAGATACAAGAGAGTGATCGGTCATGTATGTATGTGTTAGATACAAGGAGAGTAATCGGTCATGTATGTATGTATTAGATACAAGGAGAGTGATCGGTCATGTATGTATGTATTAGATACAAGAGTGTGATCGGTCATGTAAGTATGTGTCATATACAAGTGAGTGATTGGTCATGTATGTATGTGTCAGATACAAGGAGAGTGATATATCATATATGTATGTGTTATGATACAAGAGAGTGATCGGTCATGTATGTATGTGTTAGATACAAGGAGAGTGATCGGTCATGTATGTATGTGTTAGATACAAGAGAGTGATCGGTATGGTATGTATGTGTTAGATACAAGGAGAGTGATCAGTCATGTATGTATGTGTTAGATACAGGAGAGTGATCGGTATTGTATGTATGTGTCAGATACAAGGAGAGTGATCGGTCATGTATGTATGTGTTAGATACAAGAAGAGTGGTCGGTCATGTATGTATGTGTTAAATACAAGAGAGTGATCGGTCATGTATGTATGTGTCAGATACAAGGAGAGTGATATATCATATATGTATGTGTTATGATACAAGAGAGTGATCGGTCATGTATGTATGTGTTAGATACAAGGAGAGTGGTCGGTCATGTATGTGTGTGTTAAATACAAGAGAGTGATCGGTCATGTATGTATGTGTTAAATACAAGAGGGTGATCGGTCATGTATGTATGTGTCAGATACAAGAGAGTGATCGGTCATGTATGCATGTGTCAGATACAAGGAGAGTGATATATCATATATGTATGTGTTATGATACAAGAGAGTGATCGGTCATGTATGTATGTGTTAGATACAAGGAGAGTGGTCGGTCATGTATGTATGTGTTAAATACAAGAGAGTGATCGGTCATGTATGTATGTGTTAAATACAAGATGGTGATCGGTCATGTATGTATGTGTTAGATACAAGGAGAGTGATCGGACATGTATGTATGTGTTTAAATACAAGAGAGTGATCGGTCATGTATGTATGTGTTAGAAACAAGCAGAGTGATCGGTCATGTATGTATGTGTCAGATACAAGGAGAGTGATATATCATATATGTATGTGTTATGATACAAGAGAGTGATCGGTCATGTATGTATGTGTCAGATACAAGAGTGTGATGGGTCATGTATGTATGTGTTAGGTACAAGAGAGTGATCGGTCATGTATGTATGTGTTAGATACAAGAGAGTAATCGGTCATGTCTGTATGTATTAGATACAAGAGAGTGATCGGTCATGTATGTATGTGTTAGATACAAGGAGAGTAATCGGTCATGTATGTATGTATTGGATACAAGGAGAGTGATCGGTCATGTATGTATGTATTAGATACAAGAGTGTGATCGGTCATGTAAGTATGTGTCATATACAAGTGAGTGATTGGTCATGTATGTATGTGTCAGATACAATGAGAGTGATATATCATATATGTATGTGTTATGATACAAGAGAGTGATCGGTCATGTATGTATGTGTTAGATACAAGGAGAGTGATCGGTCATGTATGTATGTGTTAGATACAAGAGAGTGATCGGTATGGTATGTATGTGTTAGATACAAGGAGAGTGATCAGTCATGTATGTATGTGTTAGATACAGGAGAGTGATCGGTATTGTATGTATGTGTCAGATACTAGGAGAGTGATCGGTCATGTATGTATGTGTTAGATACAAGGAGAGTGATCGGTCATGTATGTATGTGTTAGATACAAGAGAGTGATCGGTATGGTATGTATGTGTTAGATACAAGGAGAGTGATCAGTCATGTATGTATGTGTTAGATACAGGAGAGTGATCGGTATTGTATGTATGTGTCAGATACTAGGAGAGTGATCGGTCATGTATGTATGTGTTAGATACAGGAGAGTGGTCGGTCATGTATGTATGTGTTAAATACAAGAGAGTGATCGGTCATGTATGTATGTGTTAGATACAAGGAGAGAGGTCGGTCATGTATGTATGTGTTAAATACAAGAGAGTGATCGGTCATGTATGTATGTGTTAAATACAAGAGGGTGATCGGTCATGTATGTATGTGTCAGATACAAGAGAGTGATCGGTCATGTATGCATGTGTCAGATACAAGGAGAGTGATATATCATATATGTATGTGTTATGATACAAGAGAGTGATCGGTCATGTATGTATGTGTTAGATACAAGGAGAGTGGTCGGTCATGTATGTGTGTGTTAAATACAAGAGAGTGATCGGTCATGTATGTATGTGTTAAATACAAGAGGGTGATCGGTCATGTATGTATGTGTCAGATACAAGAGAGTGATCGGTCATGTATGCATGTGTCAGATACAAGGAGAGTGATATATCATATATGTATGTGTTATGATACAAGAGAGTGATCGGTCATGTATGTATGTGTTAGATACAAGGAGAGTGGTCGGTCATGTATGTATGTGTTAAATACAAGAGAGTGATCGGTCATGTATGTATGTGTTAAATACAAGATGGTGATCGGTCATGTATGTATGTGTTAGATACAAGGAGAGTGATCGGACATGTATGTATGTGTTTAAATACAAGAGAGTGATCGGTCATGTATGTATGTGTTAGAAACAAGCAGAGTGATCGGTCATGTATGTATGTGTCAGATACAAGGAGAGTGATATATCATATATGTATGTGTTATGATACAAGAGATTGATCGGTCATGTATGTATGTGTCAGATACAAGAGTGTGATGGGTCATGTATGTATGTGTTAGGTACAAGAGAGTGATCGGTCATGTATGTATGTGTTAGATACAAGAGAGTGATCGGTCATGTATGTATGTGTTATATAAATGAGAGCTATCGGTCATGTATGTATGTATTAGATACAAGAGTGTGATCAGTCATGTATGTATGTGTTAGATACAAGAGAGTAATCGGTCATGTCTGTATGTATTAGATACAAGAGAGTGATCGGTCATGTATGTATGTGTTAGATACAAGGAGAGTAATCGGTCATGTATGTATGTATTAGATACAAGGAGAGTGATCGGTCATGTATGTATGTATTAGATACAAGAGTGTGATCGGTCATGTAAGTATGTGTCATATACAAGTGAGTGATTGGTCATGTATGTATGTGTCAGATACAAGGAGAGTGATATATCATATATGTATGTGTTATGATACAAGAGAGTGATCGGTCATGTATGTATGTGTTAGATACAAGGAGAGTGATCGGTCATGTATGTATGTGTTAGATACAAGAGAGTGATCGGTATGGTATGTATGTGTTAGATACAAGGAGAGTGATCAGTCATGTATGTATGTGTTAGATACAGGAGAGTGATCGGTATTGTATGTATGTGTCAGATACTAGGAGAGTGATCGGTCATGTATGCATGTGTCAGATACAAGGAGAGTGGTCGGTCATGTATGTATGTGTTAAATACAAGAGAGTGATCGGTCATGTATGTATGTGTTAAATACAAGAGGGTGATCGGTCATGTATGTATGTGTCAGATACAAGAGAGTGATCGGTCATGTATGTATGTGTTAGATACAAGAGGGTGATCGGTCATGTATGTATGTGTTAAATACAAGAGAGTGATCGGTCATGTATGTATGTGTTAGATACAAGGAGAGAGGTCGGTCATGTATGTATGTGTTAAATACAAGAGGGTGATCGGTCATGTATGTATGTGTTATGATACAAGAGAGTGATCGGTCATGTATGTATGTGTTAGATACAAGGAGAGTGGTCGGTCATGTATGTATGTGTTAAATACAAGAGAGTGATCGGTCATGTATGTATGTGTTAAATACAAGAGGGTGATCGGTCATGTATGTATGTGTCAGATACAAGAGAGTGATCGGTCATGTATGTATGTGTTAGATACAAGGAGAGTGATCGGACATGTATGTATGTGTCAGATACAAGAGAGTGATCGGTCATGTAATGTATGTGTCAGATACAAGAGTGTGATCGGTCATGTATGTATGTATTAGATACAAGAGTGTGCTCGGTCATGTATGTATGTGTCAGATACAAGAGAGTGATCGGTCATGTATGTATGTGTCAGATACAAGAGAGTGTTCGGTCATGTATGTATGTGTCAGATACAAGAGTGTGATGGGTCATGTATGTATGTGTTAGGTACAAGAGAGTGATCGGTCATGTATGTATGTGTTAGATACAAGAGAGTGATCGGTCATGTATGTATGTGTTATATAAATGAGAGCTATCGGTCATGTATGTATGTATTAGATACAAGAGTGTGATCAGTCATGTATGTATGTGTTAGATACAAGAGAGTAATCGGTCATGTCTGTATGTATTAGATACAAGAGAGTGATCGGTCATGTATGTATGTGTTAGATACAAGGAGAGTAATCGGTCATGTATGTATGTATTAGATACAAGGAGAGTGATCGGTCATGTATGTATGTATTAGATACAAGAGTGTGATCGGTCATGTAAGTATGTGTCATATACAAGTGAGTGATTGGTCATGTATGTATGTGTCAGATACAAGGAGAGTGATATATCATATATGTATGTGTTATGATACAAGAGAGTGATCGGTCATGTATGTATGTGTTAGATACAAGGAGAGTGATCGGTCATGTATGTATGTGTTAGATACAAGAGAGTGATCGGTATGGTATGTATGTGTTAGATACAAGGAGAGTGATCAGTCATGTATGTATGTGTTAGATACAGGAGAGTGATCGGTATTGTATGTATGTGTCAGATACTAGGAGAGTGATCGGTCATGTATGCATGTGTCAGATACAAGGAGAGTGGTCGGTCATGTATGTATGTGTTAAATACAAGAGAGTGATCGGTCATGTATGTATGTGTTAAATACAAGAGGGTGATCGGTCATGTATGTATGTGTCAGATACAAGAGAGTGATCGGTCATGTATGTATGTGTTAGATACAAGAGGGTGATCGGTCATGTATGTATGTGTTAAATACAAGAGAGTGATCGGTCATGTATGTATGTGTTAGATACAAGGAGAGAGGTCGGTCATGTATGTATGTGTTAAATACAAGAGGGTGATCGGTCATGTATGTATGTGTTATGATACAAGAGAGTGATCGGTCATGTATGTATGTGTTAGATACAAGGAGAGTGGTCGTTCATGTATGTATGTGTTAAATACAAGAGAGTGATCGGTCATGTATGTATGTGTTAAATACAAGAGGGTGATCGGTCATGTATGTATGTGTCAGATACAAGAGAGTGATCGGTCATGTATGTATGTGTTAGATACAAGGAGAGTGATCGGACATGTATGTATGTGTCAGATACAAGAGAGTGATCGGTCATGTAATGTATGTGTCAGATACAAGAGTGTGATCGGTCATGTATGTATGTATTAGATACAAGAGTGTGCTCGGTCATGTATGTATGTGTCAGATACAAGAGAGTGATCGGTCATGTATGTATGTGTCAGATACAAGAGAGTGTTCGGTCATGTATGCATGTATTAGATACAAGAGTGTGATCGGTCATGTATGTATGTGTAAGATTCTCTCTTGTATCATAACAATTGAAATTAATAAATCAATCAACAACATGATTGATGTTAACGTGTTGTTATGGTGATGATTTCAATAAAACTAACTGTGCAGTATGATATATACACTACGTAACAAACACATCATACAATTGTGCGTCCTCAATGAACTATAATACTTTAAAATAACAATCACCCCTTTGTCTGTGGTAGAATTCTGTACTAATTCTGACAAGTAAGAAAAACTAGTCATCATTTGTCATAATTGTTTGTTACTCATCAGAGGGGAGGGGAGAATTTAGATAGTAGGTACTCAGGGTTAGTTTAATAATAATAAAAAACAGAAAAAGGGTAATTAATAATAAAAAAAATAAAAAAATAAAAACGCATCAATTAAAAAAACACTCAATATGACAATCTATTTGTTCGTAATCATAATCAACGAAGAAGAATTCCAAAAGTTCTAAAATTGATCATTGCTGACCAAGTCGATCCAAATTCTCTAGCAACATTGAAAAATAAAACGTTTGGGTAACAAGAAATCACAATAGTACGATCAGTATGTTGCCTGGGTTATTACATGATATCCAATATACACATTTTTCTATGGGATTTTTCTATATCTTTTCGTAGATAAATCCTTCATATTCTTAAATCAGTTACTAAGACTGATATTTACATGTTTTCATGTGCAGCATGTCTGCTTTTAAAACAGAAACATATAATTCAAATGTAATGGCCAAATGAAGAAGGACAAACAGACAAAGAATGGTCGATTACAAGACATACTACTAAATATTAAGCAACCCGAACCCCACTCAAAACCAGAGGTGGCATCAGGTGCTCCGGAAGATTAATCAGTTCTACTAATGATATCCGTCTTGTTACTGCTAAGCGATACGAACATCATCTGATGACAATTGTGTTGGACATCAGCTATCACTCTTACTTAAATATCATAGCTATCACTTTTACTTAAATATCATAACTATCACTTTTACTTAAATATCATAGCTATCACTTTTATTTAAATATCATAGCTATTACTTTTATTTAAATATCATAGCTATTACTTTTCCTTAAATATCATAGCTATCACTTTTACCTAAATATCATAGCTATCACTTTTACTTAAATATCATAGCTATCACTTTTACTTAAATATCATAGCTATTACTTTTACTTTTAAATATCATACCTATCACTTTTACTTAAATATCATAGCTATCACTTTTACTTAAATATCATAGCTATCACTTTTACTTAAATATCATAGCTATCACTTTTACTTTTAAATATCATACCTATCACTTTTACTTAAATATCATACCTATCACTTTTACTTAAATATCATAGCTATCACTTTTACTTAAATATCATAGCTATCACTTTTACTTAAATATCATAGCTATCACTTTTACTTAAATATGCCTTATTTTCTGAATTCACGTGGAAGTCATATTGAAATGTTGATATACATAGAGAGAGATGCTACGAAAGCCGTAATTTGCTTGGAGTTTTAACATGGGTTGAAAAAACATTTAATAATATACTACCAACCCATGTTAAAACACCTAACACATGATCGTTAGAGAAAACCGAGTATGGAAACACTGGCAACATTCTGTACACACAGACACAGTACGAAGACAAACAATACAAACAACAGCAAAAACAAAAACAAAACAAAACAAAAACAACACAACACATAAAACTAAGCCAATCGGGTGGGGTGTGAACCCATGTTCTCATGAAGGACAATCGGGTGGGGTGTGAACCCATGTTCTCATGAAGGACAATCGGGTGGGGTGTGAACCCATGTTCTCATGAAGGACAATCGGGTGGGGTGTGAACCCATGTTCTCATGAAGGACAATCGGGTGGGGTGTGAACCCATGTTCTCATGAAGGACAATCGGGTGGGGTGTGAACCCATGTTCTCATGAAGGACAATCGGGTGGGGTGTGAACCCATGTTCTCATGAAGGACAATCGGGTGGGGTGTGAACCCATGTTCTCATGAAGGACAATCGGGTGGGGTGTGAACCCATGTTCTCATGAAGGACAATCGGGTGGGGTGTGAACCCATGTTCTCATGAAGGACAATCGGGTGGGGTGTGAACCCATGTTCTCATGAAGGACAATCGGGTGGGGTGTGAACCCATGTTCTCATGAAGGACAATCGGGTGGGGTGTGAACCCATGTTCTCATGAAGGACAATCGGGTGGGGTGTAAACCCATGTTCTCATGAAGGACAATCGGGTGGGGTGTGAACCCATGTTCTCATGAAGGACAATCGGGTGGGGTGTGAACCCATGTTCTCATGAAGGACAATCGGGTGAGGTTGAACCCATGTTCTCATCAAGGATAAACATTTCATGTTCGCTATGCGAAAAGATTGAAGAATCCAAAGGGGTAATCAGAAACCGTAAATCTAAGATACCAAAGGGGTAATCAGAAACCGTAAATCTAAGATACCACAGGGGTAATCAGAAACCGTAAATCTAAGATACCACAGGGGTAATCAGAAACCGTAAATCTAAGATACCAAAGGGGTAATCAGAAACCGTAAATCTAAGATACCAAAGGGGTAATCAGAAACCGTAAATCTAAGATACCACAGGGGTAATCAGAAACCGTAAATCTAAGATACCAAAGGGGTAATCAGAAACCGTAAATCTAAGATACCAAAGGGGTAATCAGAAACCGTAAATCTAAGATACCACAGGGATAATCAGAAACCGTAAATCTAAGATACCACAGGGGTAATCAGAAACCGTAAATCTAAGATACCACAGGGGTAATCAGAAACCGTAAATCTAAGATACCAAAGGGGTAATCAGAAACCGTAAATCTAAGATACCAAAGGGGTAATCAGAAACCGTAAATCTAAGATACCACAGGGGTAATCAGAAACCGTAAATCTAAGATACCACAGGGGTAATCAGAAACCGTAAATCTAAGATACCAAAGGGGTAATCAGAAACCGTAAATCTAAGATACCACAGGGATAATCAGAAACCGTAAATCTAAGATACAAAGGGGTAATCAGAAACCGTAAATCTAAGATACCAAAGGGGTAATCAGAAACCGTAAATCTAAGATACCACAGGGATAATCAGAAACCCTAAATCTAAGATACCACAGGGGTAATCAGAAACCGTAAATCTAAGATACCACAGGGGTAATCAGAAACCGTAAATCTAAGATACCAAAGGGGTAATCAGAAACCGTAAATCTAAGATACCACAGGGGTAATCAGAAACCGTAAATCTAAGATACCAAAGGGGTAATCAGAAACCGTAAATCTAAGATACCACAGGGGTAATCAGAAACCGTAAATCTAAGATACCACAGGGGTAATCAGAAACCGTAAATCTAAGATACCACAGGGGTAATCAGAAACCGTAAATCTAAGATACCAAAGGGGTAATCAGAAACCGTAAATCTAATATACCACAGGGAAAATCAGAAACCGTAAATCTAAGATACCAAAGGGGTAATCAGAAACCGTAAATCTAAGATACCAAAGGGATAATCAGAAACCGTAAATCTAAGATACCACAGGGATAATCAGAAACCGTTAATCTAAGATACCACAGGGGTAATCAGAAACCGTAAATCTAAGATACCACAGGGGTAATCAGAAACCGTAAATCTAAGATACCAAAGGGGTAATCAGAAACCGTAAATCTAAGATACCACAGGGGTAATCAGAAACCGTAAATCTAAGATACCACAGGGATAATCAGAAACCGTAAATCTAAGATACCAAAGGGGTAATCAGAAACCGTAAATCTAAGATACCACAGGGGTAATCAGAAACCGTAAATCTAAGATACCACAGGGGTAATCAGAAACCGTAAATCTAAGATACCAAAGGGGTAATCAGAAACCGTAAATCTAAGATACCACAGGGATAATCAGAAACCGTAAATCTAAGATACCAAAGGGGTAATCAGAAACCGTAAATCTAAGATACCAAAGGGGTAATCAGAAACCGTAAATCGAAGAAGGACAGACACTACAATGGCCAAAAGAAGAAGGACAGACAATACAATGGCCAAAAGAAAAAGGACAGACAATACAATGGCCAAAAGAAAAAAATGGACACACAATGATTTACAAAACACTATGCCTTGCTACTCATATAGTCCTATCCGGTAAATGTTTTGTCGGTGATAGAAAAAAGGAAAAACTCTAGGTAAAAGGGAAAATATTCATTGTCATTTAAGATATGGATAATTCGTAACGGTCAACTAGTTCGTCATGATGACTTTAGTATTTTGTATAGTGCTGACGTCCTCCATGAATTATTTTGATCCTAATATGTCAAACAGTATATATATGCAATAAATGCTATTAGGCTACTGACATTTTCCAATTTGATGACATTTTGATTTTAGCAACTTAATTAAATGAAATGATAAAATACTTCATAAAATAAATCAGTAATTAGGTGTTAATGCCATCAGCGTTCCATTGAAACTACGTCACAGGTATCTTAAAGTTTTCTGACAAAGGTCAAAGTCGATTGATGATTATCTATTTAGAAAATAATAAATAGGTAAAGAAACCACTGTCGTGTACCCGATAAGGAATGGTCATTTCAAGAAGGCGGATTGTACATCATCAAAAAGGTAGGTGTGAAGATTTTGACTATTATCGTTCTTTATAGGTTATCTTAGTGTCTTTGAGTTACACGTTTAGATAGGGTAGTCTTTTTTCTACTTCACTATTAAGTCAGTAAAGCTTGATCCTTTTGTTTTTATCGTAAACTGCCTTGGTAGTTGATCAATGCAGCGACAAAGATATCGAGGCGTAGAATCCAATTTATTTCACCAATTCCTACCGCCTAGTGACTTTTTATATTAATATGTTGATGCCAACATTATTCAAACATGTGAATTGTCCAACAAATGTCATTTCAGCCTTTGACAAGCCTTGTATCCCTCTAACAACGTCTATGAAAATTTTTTTTATGTCACGGAACGGTAACGGTCACGTTGACAGATGGTGGTTCACGTATTGAATAACATTCAACAGGTACAACCTTCATCAGGTACAACCTTCAACAGGTACAACCTTCATCAGGTACAACCTTCAACAGGTACAACCTTCAACAGGTACAACCTTCATCAGGTACAACCTTCAACAGGTACAACCTTCATCAGGTACAACATTCATCAGGTACAACATTCATCAGGTAATAACCTTCATCAGGTACAATATTCAACAGGCAATAACCTTCATCAGGTACAACATTGATCAGGTACAACATTTATAGGTAAAACATTTATCAGGTACAACATTCATCAGGTACAATATTAATTAGGTACAACATTCATCAGGTACAACATTTATCAGGTATAACATTCATCAGGTATAACATTCATCAGGTACAACATTCATCACGTACAACATTTATCAGGTACAACATTCATCAGGTACAACATTTATCAGGTACAACATTTATCAGGTACAACATTTATCAGGTACAACATTCATCAGGTACAACATTCATCAGGTACAATAATCATCAGGTACAACATTTATCAGGTACAACATTATTCAGGTACAACATTCATCAGATACAACATTTATCAGGTACAACATTTATCAGGTACAACATTTATCAGGTACAACATCCATCAGGTACAACATTTATCAGGTACAACATTCATCAGTTACAACATTCATCAGGTACAACATTTATCAGGTACAACATTTATCAGGTACAACATTTATCAGGTACAACATTCATCAGGTACAATAATCATCAGGTACAACATTTATCAGGTACAACATTATTCAGGTACAACATTCATCAGGTACAACATTTATCAGGTACAACATTTATCAGGTACAACATTCATCAGGTACAACAATTATCAGATACAACATTTATCAGGTACAACATTTATCAGGTACAACATTCATCAGGTACAACATTTATCAGATACAACATTCATCAGGTACAACATTTATCAGGTACAACATTCATCAGGTACAACATTTATCAGATACAACATTCATCAGGTACAACTTTCATCAGGTACAACATTCATCAGGTAATAACCTTCATGAGATACAACATTCACCAGGAACAACATTCATCAGGTACAACATTTATCAGGTACAACATTCATCAGGTACAACATTCATCAGGTACAACATTCACCAGGTACAACATTTATCAGGTAAAACATTCATCAGGTACAACATTCATCAGGTTCAGGTACAACATTTATCATATACAACATTCATCAAGTACAACATTCATCAGGTACAACATTCATCAAGTACAACATTCATCAGGTATAACATTCATCCGATACAACATTTATAGGTAAAACATTTATCAGGTACAACATTCATCAGGTACAATATTAATTAGGTACAACATTCATCAGGTACAACATTTATCAGGTATAACATTCATCAGGAACAACATTTATCAGGTATAACATTCATCAGGTATAACATTCATCAGGTACAACATTCATCACGTACAACATTTATCAGTTATCAGATACAACATTCATCAGGTACAACATTTATCAGGTACAACATTTATCAGGTACAACATTTATCAGGTACAACATTCATGAGGTACAACATTCATCAGGTACAATAATCATCAGGTACAACATTTATCAGGTACAACATTATTCAGGTACAACATTCATCAGGTACAACATTTATCAGGTACAACATTTATCAGGTACAACATTTATCAGGTACACCATTTATCAGGTACAACATTCATCAGGTACAACATTCATCAGGTACAACATTTATCAGGTACAACATTTATCAGGTACAACATATAACAGGTACAACATTTATCAGGTACAACATTCATGAGGTACAACATTCATCAGGTACAATAATCATCAGGTACAACATTTATCAGGTACAACATTATTCAGGTACAACATTCATCAGGTACAACATTTATCAGGTACAACATTTATCAGGTACAACATTTATCAGGTACAACATTCATCAGGTACAACATTCATCAGGTACAACATTCATCTGGTACAGCATTCATCAGGTACAACATTTATCAGGTACAACATTTATCAGGTACAACATTTATCAGGTACAACATTTATCAGGTACAACATTCGTCAGGTACAACATTTATCAGGTACAACATTATTCAGGTACAACATTCATCAGGTACAACATTTATCAGGTACAACATTCATCAGGTACAACATTTATCAGGTACAACATTTATCAAGTACAACATTCATCAGGTACAACATTCATCAGGTACAATATCCATCAGGTACAACATTTATCAGGTACAACATTCATCAGGTACAACATTTATCAGGTACAACATTGATCAGGTACAACATTGATCAGGTACAACATTTATCAGGTACAACATTTATCAGGTACAACATTCATCAGGTACAACATTCATCAGGTACAACATTTATCAGGTACAACATTCATCAGATAATAACCTTCATAAATTGCAACATTCATCAGGTACAACATTTATCAGGTACAATATTCATCAGGTACAACATTCACCAGGTACAATATTCATCAGGAACAACATTTATCGGGTACAATATTCATCAGGTACAACATTCATCAGGTAATAACATTCATGAGGTACGACATTTATCAGGTACAACATTCATCAGGTACAACATTCATCAGGTACAACATTTATCAGGTAAAACATTCATCAGGTACAACATTCATCAGGTACAACATTTATCAGATACAACATTCATCAAGTACAACATTCATCAGGTACAACATTTATCAGGTAAAACATTTATCAGGTACAACATTCATCAGGTACAATATTAATTAGGTACAAAATTCATCAGGTACAACATTTATCAGGTATAACATTCATCAGGAACAACATTTATGAGGTAAAACATTCATCAGGTATAACATTCATCAGGTACAACATTTATCAGATACAACATTCATCAGGTACAACATTTATCAGGTACAACATTTATCAGGTACAACATTCATCAGGTACAACATTTATCAGGTACAACATTCATCAGGTACAACACTCATCAGGTACAACATTTATCAGGTACAACATTTATCAGGTACAACATTTATCAGGTACAACATTCATGAGGTACAACATTCATCGGGTAATAACCTTCATCAGATACAACATTCATCAGGAACAACATTCATCAGGTACAACATTCATCGGGTACAACATTCACCAGGTACAATATTCATCAGGAAAAACATTTATCGGGTACAGCATTCATCAGGTACAACATTCATCAGGTAATAACATTCATGAGGTACGACATTTATCAGGTACAACATTCACCAGGTACAACTTTCATCAGGTACAACATTCACCAGGTACAACATTTATCAGGTACAACATTCATTAGGTACAACATTCATCAGGTACAACATTTATCAGATACAACATTCATCAGGTACAACTTTCTTCAGGTACAACATTCATCAGGTAATAACCTTCATCAGATACAACATTCATCAGGAACAACATTCATCAGGTACAACATTTATCAGGTACAACATTCATCAGGTACAACATTCACCAGGTACAACATTTATCAGGTAAAACATTCATCAGGTACAACATTCATCAGGTACAACATTTATCAGGTACAACATTTATCAGGTACAACATTTATCAGGTACAACATTTATCAGGTAAAACATTTATCAGGTACAACATTCATCAGGTACAATATTAATTAGGTACAAAATTCATCAGGTACAACATTTATCAGGTATAACATTCATCAGGAACAACATTTATCAGGTACAACATTCATCAGGTATAACATTCATCAGGTACATCGTTTATCAGGTACAACATTTATCAGATACAACATTCATCAGGTACAACATTTATCAGATACAACATTTATCAGGTACAACATTCATCAGGTACAACATTTATCAGGTACAACATTCATCAGGTACAACATTCATCAGGTACAACATTTATCAGGTACAACATTCATGAGGTACAAAATTCATCGGGTAATAACCTTCATCTGATACAACATTCATCAGGAACAACATTCATCAGGTACAACATTCATCAGGTACAACATTCATCAGGTACAACATTCATCAGGTACAACATTCACCAGGTAGAACATTTATCAGGTACAACATTCATCAGGTACAACATTCATCAGGTACAACATTTATCAGATACAACATTCATCAAGTACAACATTCATCAGGTACAACATTTATCAAGTACAACATTCATCAGGTACAACATTCATCAGGTAATAACCTTCATCAAGTACAACATTTATCAAGTACAACATTCATCCGATACAACATTAATCAGGTAATAACCTTCATCAGGTACACCATTCATCCGATACAACATTCATCAGGTACAACATTTATCAGGTAAAACATTTATCAGGTACAACATTGATCAGGTACAATATTAATTAGGTACAACATTCATCAGGTACAACATTTATCAGGTATAACATTCATCAGGAACAACATTTATCAGGTACAACATTCATCAGGTATAGCATTCATCAGGTACAACATTTATCAGGTACAACATTCATCAGGAACACCATTTTTCAGGTACAACATTTATCAGGTACAACATTTATCAGGTACAACATTCATGAGGTACAACATTCATCAGGTACAATATGCATTAGGTGCAACATTTATCAGGTACAACATTCATCAGGTACAACATTCATCAGGTACAACATTTATCAGGTACAACATTTATCAGGTACAACATTTATCAGGTACAACATTTATCAGGTACAACATTCATCAGGTACAACATTCATCAGGTACAATATCCATCAGGTACAACATTTATCAGGTACAACATTCATCAGGTACAACATTTATCAGGTACAACATTTATCAGGTACAACATTCATCAGGAAATAACCTTCATCAGGTGCAACATTCATCAGGTACAACATTTATCAGGTACAACATTTATCAGGTACAACATTTATCAGGTACAACATTTATCAGGTACAACATTCATCAGGTATAACATTCATCAGGTACAATATTCATCAGGTACAACATTTATCAGGTACAACATTCATCAGGTACAACATTCATCAGGTAATAACATTCATGAGGTACAACATTTATCAGGTACAACATTCATCAGGTACAACATTCACCAGGTACAACATTTATCAGATACAACATTCATCAGGTACAACATTCATCAGGTACAACATTCATCAGGTACAACATTCATCAGGTAATAACCTTCATCAGATACAACATTCATCAGGAACAACATTCATCAGGTACAACATTTATCAGGTACAACATTCATCAGGTAAAACATTCATCAGGTACAACATTCACCAGGTACAACATTTATCAGGTACAACATTCATCAGGTACAACATTCATCAGGTACAACATTTATCAGATACAACATTCATCAAGTACAACATTCATCAGGTACAACATTCATCAAGTACAACATTCATCAGGTACAACATTCATCCGATACAACTTTCATCAGGTAATAACCTTCATCAGGTCCAACATTCATCAGGTACAACATTCATCAGGTACAGCATTCATCAGGTAATAACCTTCATCAAGTACAACATTCATCCGATACAACATTCATCAGGCAATAATCTTCATCAGGTACACAATTCATCCGATACAACATTCACCAGGTACAACATTCATCAGGTAATAACCTTTATCAGGTAATAACCTTCATCAGGTAGAACATTCATCAGGTACAACATTCAAAAGGTACAACATTCATCAGGTAATAACCTTCATCAGGTACAATATTCAACAGGCAATAACCTTCATCAGGTACAACATTGATCAGGTACAACATTTATAGGTAAAACATTTATCAGGTACAACATTCATCAGGTACAATATTAATTAGGTACAACATTCATCAGGTACAACATTTATCAGGTATAACATTCATCAGGTATAACATTCATCAGGTACAACATTCATCACGTACAACATTTATCAGGTACAACATTCATCAGGTACAACATTTATCAGGTACAACATTTATCAGGTACAACATTTATCAGGTACAACATTCATCAGGTACAACATTCATCAGGTACAATAATCATCAGGTACAACATTTATCAGGTACAACATTATTCAGGTACAACATTCATCAGATACAACATTTATCAGGTACAACATTTATCAGGTACAACATTTATCAGGTACAACATCCATCAGGTACAACATTTATCAGGTACAACATTCATCAGTTACAACATTCATCAGGTACAACATTTATCAGGTACAACATTTATCAGGTACAACATTTATCAGGTACAACATTCATCAGGTACAATAATCATCAGGTACAACATTTATCAGGTACAACATTATTCAGGTACAACATTCATCAGGTACAACATTTATCAGGTACAACATTTATCAGGTACAACATTCATCAGGTACAACAATTATCAGATACAACATTTATCAGGTACAACATTTATCAGGTACAACATTCATCAGGTACAACATTTATCAGATACAACATTCATCAGGTACAACATTTATCAGGTACAACATTCATCAGGTACAACATTTATCAGATACAACATTCATCAGGTACAACTTTCATCAGGTACAACATTCATCAGGTAATAACCTTCATGAGATACAACATTCACCAGGAACAACATTCATCAGGTACAACATTTATCAGGTACAACATTCATCAGGTACAACATTCATCAGGTACAACATTCACCAGGTACAACATTTATCAGGTAAAACATTCATCAGGTACAACATTCATCAGGTTCAGGTACAACATTTATCATATACAACATTCATCAAGTACAACATTCATCAGGTACAACATTCATCAAGTACAACATTCATCAGGTATAACATTCATCCGATACAACATTTATAGGTAAAACATTTATCAGGTACAACATTCATCAGGTACAATATTAATTAGGTACAACATTCATCAGGTACAACATTTATCAGGTATAACATTCATCAGGAACAACATTTATCAGGTATAACATTCATCAGGTATAACATTCATCAGGTACAACATTCATCACGTACAACATTTATCAGTTATCAGATACAACATTCATCAGGTACAACATTTATCAGGTACAACATTTATCAGGTACAACATTTATCAGGTACAACATTCATGAGGTACAACATTCATCAGGTACAATAATCATCAGGTACAACATTTATCAGGTACAACATTATTCAGGTACAACATTCATCAGGTACAACATTTATCAGGTACAACATTTATCAGGTACAACATTTATCAGGTACACCATTTATCAGGTACAACATTCATCAGGTACAACATTCATCAGGTACAACATTTATCAGGTACAACATTTATCAGGTACAACATATAACAGGTACAACATTTATCAGGTACAACATTCATGAGGTACAACATTCATCAGGTACAATAATCATCAGGTACAACATTTATCAGGTACAACATTATTCAGGTACAACATTCATCAGGTACAACATTTATCAGGTACAACATTTATCAGGTACAACATTTATCAGGTACAACATTCATCAGGTACAACATTCATCAGGTACAACATTCATCTGGTACAGCATTCATCAGGTACAACATTTATCAGGTACAACATTTATCAGGTACAACATTTATCAGGTACAACATTTATCAGGTACAACATTCGTCAGGTACAACATTTATCAGGTACAACATTATTCAGGTACAACATTCATCAGGTACAACATTTATCAGGTACAACATTCATCAGGTACAACATTTATCAGGTACAACATTTATCAAGTACAACATTCATCAGGTACAACATTCATCAGGTACAATATCCATCAGGTACAACATTTATCAGGTACAACATTCATCAGGTACAACATTTATCAGGTACAACATTGATCAGGTACAACATTGATCAGGTACAACATTTATCAGGTACAACATTTATCAGGTACAACATTCATCAGGTACAACATTCATCAGGTACAACATTTATCAGGTACAACATTCATCAGATAATAACCTTCATAAATTGCAACATTCATCAGGTACAACATTTATCAGGTACAATATTCATCAGGTACAACATTCACCAGGTACAATATTCATCAGGAACAACATTTATCGGGTACAATATTCATCAGGTACAACATTCATCAGGTAATAACATTCATGAGGTACGACATTTATCAGGTACAACATTCATCAGGTACAACATTCATCAGGTACAACATTTATCAGGTAAAACATTCATCAGGTACAACATTCATCAGGTACAACATTTATCAGATACAACATTCATCAAGTACAACATTCATCAGGTACAACATTTATCAGGTAAAACATTTATCAGGTACAACATTCATCAGGTACAATATTAATTAGGTACAAAATTCATCAGGTACAACATTTATCAGGTATAACATTCATCAGGAACAACATTTATGAGGTAAAACATTCATCAGGTATAACATTCATCAGGTACAACATTTATCAGATACAACATTCATCAGGTACAACATTTATCAGGTACAACATTTATCAGGTACAACATTCATCAGGTACAACATTTATCAGGTACAACATTCATCAGGTACAACACTCATCAGGTACAACATTTATCAGGTACAACATTTATCAGGTACAACATTTATCAGGTACAACATTCATGAGGTACAACATTCATCGGGTAATAACCTTCATCAGATACAACATTCATCAGGAACAACATTCATCAGGTACAACATTCATCGGGTACAACATTCACCAGGTACAATATTCATCAGGAAAAACATTTATCGGGTACAGCATTCATCAGGTACAACATTCATCAGGTAATAACATTCATGAGGTACGACATTTATCAGGTACAACATTCACCAGGTACAACTTTCATCAGGTACAACATTCACCAGGTACAACATTTATCAGGTACAACATTCATTAGGTACAACATTCATCAGGTACAACATTTATCAGATACAACATTCATCAGGTACAACTTTCTTCAGGTACAACATTCATCAGGTAATAACCTTCATCAGATACAACATTCATCAGGAACAACATTCATCAGGTACAACATTTATCAGGTACAACATTCATCAGGTACAACATTCACCAGGTACAACATTTATCAGGTAAAACATTCATCAGGTACAACATTCATCAGGTACAACATTTATCAGGTACAACATTTATCAGGTACAACATTTATCAGGTACAACATTTATCAGGTAAAACATTTATCAGGTACAACATTCATCAGGTACAATATTAATTAGGTACAAAATTCATCAGGTACAACATTTATCAGGTATAACATTCATCAGGAACAACATTTATCAGGTACAACATTCATCAGGTATAACATTCATCAGGTACATCGTTTATCAGGTACAACATTTATCAGATACAACATTCATCAGGTACAACATTTATCAGATACAACATTTATCAGGTACAACATTCATCAGGTACAACATTTATCAGGTACAACATTCATCAGGTACAACATTCATCAGGTACAACATTTATCAGGTACAACATTCATGAGGTACAAAATTCATCGGGTAATAACCTTCATCTGATACAACATTCATCAGGAACAACATTCATCAGGTACAACATTCATCAGGTACAACATTCATCAGGTACAACATTCATCAGGTACAACATTCACCAGGTAGAACATTTATCAGGTACAACATTCATCAGGTACAACATTCATCAGGTACAACATTTATCAGATACAACATTCATCAAGTACAACATTCATCAGGTACAACATTTATCAAGTACAACATTCATCAGGTACAACATTCATCAGGTAATAACCTTCATCAAGTACAACATTTATCAAGTACAACATTCATCCGATACAACATTAATCAGGTAATAACCTTCATCAGGTACACCATTCATCCGATACAACATTCATCAGGTACAACATTTATCAGGTAAAACATTTATCAGGTACAACATTGATCAGGTACAATATTAATTAGGTACAACATTCATCAGGTACAACATTTATCAGGTATAACATTCATCAGGAACAACATTTATCAGGTACAACATTCATCAGGTATAGCATTCATCAGGTACAACATTTATCAGGTACAACATTCATCAGGAACACCATTTTTCAGGTACAACATTTATCAGGTACAACATTTATCAGGTACAACATTCATGAGGTACAACATTCATCAGGTACAATATGCATCAGGTGCAACATTTATCAGGTACAACATTCATCAGGTACAACATTCATCAGGTACAACATTTATCAGGTACAACATTTATCAGGTACAACATTTATCAGGTACAACATTTATCAGGTACAACATTCATCAGGTACAACATTCATCAGGTACAATATCCATCAGGTACAACATTTATCAGGTACAACATTCATCAGGTACAACATTTATCAGGTACAACATTTATCAGGTACAACATTCATCAGGAAATAACCTTCATCAGGTGCAACATTCATCAGGTACAACATTTATCAGGTACAACATTTATCAGGTACAACATTTATCAGGTACAACATTTATCAGGTACAACATTCATCAGGTATAACATTCATCAGGTACAATATTCATCAGGTACAACATTTATCAGGTACAACATTCATCAGGTACAACATTCATCAGGTAATAACATTCATGAGGTACAACATTTATCAGGTACAACATTCATCAGGTACAACATTCACCAGGTACAACATTTATCAGATACAACATTCATCAGGTACAACATTCATCAGGTACAACATTCATCAGGTACAACATTCATCAGGTAATAACCTTCATCAGATACAACATTCATCAGGAACAACATTCATCAGGTACAACATTTATCAGGTACAACATTCATCAGGTAAAACATTCATCAGGTACAACATTCACCAGGTACAACATTTATCAGGTACAACATTCATCAGGTACAACATTCATCAGGTACAACATTTATCAGATACAACATTCATCAAGTACAACATTCATCAGGTACAACATTCATCAAGTACAACATTCATCAGGTACAACATTCATCCGATACAACTTTCATCAGGTAATAACCTTCATCAGGTCCAACATTCATCAGGTACAACATTCATCAGGTACAGCATTCATCAGGTAATAACCTTCATCAAGTACAACATTCATCCGATACAACATTCATCAGGCAATAATCTTCATCAGGTACACAATTCATCCGATACAACATTCACCAGGTACAACATTCATCAGGTAATAACCTTTATCAGGTAATAACCTTCATCAGGTAGAACATTCATCAGGTACAACATTCAAAAGGTACAACATTCATCAGGTAATAACCTTCATCAGGTACAATATTCAACAGGCAATAACCTTCATCAGGTACAACATTCATCAGGTACAACATTTATCAGGTAAAACATTTATCAGGTACAAGATTCATCAGGTACAACATTTATTAGGTACAACATTCATCATGTACAACATTTATCAGGTATAACATTCATCAGGTATAACATTCATCAGGAACAACATTTATCAGGTACACCATTCATCAGGTACAACATTCATGAGGTACAACATTCATCAGGTACAATATGCATCAGGTACAACATTTATCAGGTACAACATTCATCAGGTACAACATTCATCAGGTACAACATTTATCAGGTACAACATTTATCAGGTACAACATTTATCAGGTACAACATTTATCAGGTACAACATTCATCAGGTACAACATTCATCAGGTACAATATTTATCAGGTACAACATTTATCAGGTACAACATTCATCAGGAAATAACCTTCATCAGGTGCAACATTCATCAGGTACAACATTTATCAGGTACAACATTTATCTGGTACAACATTTATCAGGTACAACATTTATCAGGTACAACATTCATCAGGTATAACATTCATCAGGTACAATATTCATCAGGTACAACATTTATCAGGTACAACATTCATCAGGTACAACATTCATCAGGTACAACATTCATCAGGTAATAACATTCATGAGGTACAACATTTATCAGGTACAACATTCATCAGGTACAACATTCACCAGGTACAACATTTATCAGGTACAACATTCATCAGGTACAACATTCATCAGGTACAACATTTATCAGATACAACATTCATCAGGTACAACATTCATCAGGTACAACATTCATCAGGTACAACATTCATCCGATACAACATTCACCAGGTACAACATTCATCAGGTAATAACCTTCATCAGGTAATAACCTTCATCAGGTAGAACATTCATCAGGTACAACATTCAAAAGGTACAACATTCATCAGGTAATAACCTTCATCAGGTACAATATTCAACAGGCAATAACCTTCATCAGGTACAACATTCATCAGGTACAACATTTATCAGGTAAAACATTTATCAGGTACAAGATTCATCAGGTACAACATTTATTAGGTACAACATTCATCATGTACAACATTTATCAGGTATAACATTCATCAGGTATAACATTCATCAGGAACAACATTTATCAGGTACACCATTCATCAGGTACAACATTCATGAGGTACAACATTCATCAGGTACAATATGCATCAGGTACAACATTTATCAGGTACAACATTCATCAGGTACAACATTCATCAGGTACAACATTTATCAGGTACAACATTTATCAGGTACAACATTTATCAGGTACAACATTTATCAGGTACAACATTCATCAGGTACAACATTCATCAGGTACAATATTTATCAGGTACAACATTTATCAGGTACAACATTCATCAGGAAATAACCTTCATCATGTGCAACATTCATCAGGTACAACATTTATCAGGTACAACATTTATCAGATACAACATTTATCAGGTACAACATTTATCAGGTACAACATTCATCAGATACAACATTTATCAGGTACAACATTGATCAGGTACAACATTTATCAGATACAACATTTATCAGGTACAACATTTATCAGGTACAACATTTATCAGGTACAACATTCATCAGGTACAACATTCATCAGGTACAACATTTATCAGGTACAACATTCATCAGGTAAAACATTTATCAGGTACAACATTTATCAGGTAAAACATTTATTAGGTACAACATTCATCAGGTACAACATTTATCAGGTACAACATTTATCAGGTACAACATTTATCAGATACAACATTTATCAGGTACAACATTTATCAGGTACAACATTTATCAAGTACAACATTCATCTGGTACAGCATTCATTGGGTACAACATTCATCAGGTAATAACATTCATGAGGTACAACATTTATCAGGTACAACATTCATCAGGTACAACATTCATCAGTACAACATTCACCAGGTACAACATTTATCAGGTACAACATTCATCAGGTACAACATTCATCAGGTACAACATTTATCAGATACAGCATTCATCATGTACAACATTCATCAGGTACAACATTCATCAGGTACAACATTCATCAGGTAATAACCTTCATCAGATACAACATTCATCAGGAACAACAGTCATCAGGTACAACATTTATCATGTACAACATTCATCAGGTATAACATTTATCACGTACAACATTCACCAGGTACAACATTTATCAGGTACAACATTCATCAGGTACAACATTCATCAGGTACAACATTTATCAGATACAACATTCATCAGGTACAACATTCATCAGGTACAACATTTATCAGATACAACATTCATCAGGTACAACATTCATCAGGTACAACATTCATCAGGTACAACATTTATCAGATACAACATTCATCAGGTACAACATTCATCAAGTACAACATTCATCAGGTACAACATGTATCAGATACAATATTCATCAGGTACAACATTCATCAGGTACAACATTCATCAGGTAATAACCTTCATCAGATACAACATTCATCAGGTACAACATTCATGAGGTACAACATTCATCAGGTACAACATTCATCAGGTAATAACATTCATGAGGTACAACATTTATCAGGTACAACATTCATCAGGTACAACATTCATCAGGTACAACATTTATCAGATACAACATTCATCAGGTACAACATTCATCAGGTACAACATTCATCAGGTACAACATTCATCAGGTAATAACCTTCATCAGGTACAACATTCATCAGGTACAACATTCATCAGGTAATAACCTTCATCAGATACAACATTCATCAGGAACAACAATGATCAGGTACAACATTTATCAGGTACAACATTCATCAGGTAAAACATTCATCAGGTACAACATTCACCAAGTACAATATTTATCAGGTACAACATTCATCAGGTACAACATTCATCAGGTACAACATTTATCAGATACAACATTCATCAAGTACAACATTCATCAGGTACAATATTCATCAAGTACAACATTCATCAGGTACAACATTCATCCGATACAACATTCATCAGGTAATAACCTTCATCAGGTCCAACATTCATCATGTACAACATTCATCAGGTAATAACCTTCATCAAGTACAACATTCATCCGATACAACATTCATTAGGTAATAATCTTCATCAGGTACACCATTCATCCGATACAACATTCATCAGGTACAACATTCATTAGGTAATAACCTTCCTCAGGTAATAACCTTCATCAGGTAGAACATTCATCAGGTAGAACATTCAACAGGTACAACATTCATCAGGTAATAACCTTCATCAGGTACACTATTCATCCGATACAACATTCATCAGGTACACTATTCATCCGATACAACATTCATCAGGTAATAATCTTCATCAGGTACACCATTCATCCGATACAACATTCATCAGGTACAACATTCATCAGGTAATAACCTTCCTCAGGTAATAACCTTCATCAGGTAGAACATTCATCAGGTACAACATTCAACAGGTACAACATTCATCAGGTAATAACCTTCAACAGGTACAATATTCAACAGGCAATAACCTTCATCAGGTACAACATTCATCAGGTAAAACATTTATCAGGTAAAACATTTATCAGGTACAAGATTCATCAGGTACAACATTTATTAGGTACAACATTCATTATGTACAACATTTATCAGGTATAACATTCATCAGGTATAACATTCATCAGGAACAACATTTATCAGGTACAACATTCATCAGGTACAACATTTATCAGGTATAACATTCATCAGGTATAACATTCATCAGGAACAACATTTATCAGGTACAACATTTATCAGGTACAACATTCATCAGGTACAACATTTATCAGGTACAACATTCATCAGGTACAACATCCATCAGGTACAACATTTATCAGGTACAACATTCATCAAGTAGAACATTTATCAGGTACAACATTTATCAGGAACAACATTTATCAGGTACAACATTTATCAGGTAAAACATTTATCAGGTACAACATTTATCAGGTACAACATTCATGAGGTACAACATTCATCAGGTAATAACCTTCATCAGGTACAACATTCACCAGATACAACATTCATCAGGTAATAATTTTCATCAGGTACAACATTCATCAGGTTCAACATTCATCAGGTAATAACCTTCATCAGGTACAACATTCATGAGGTAATAACCTTCATCAGGTACAATATTCAACAGGCAATAACCTTCATCAGGTACAACATTCATCAGGTACAACATTTATCAGGTAAAACATTTATCAGGTACAACATTCATCAGGTACAATATTAATTAGGTACAACATTCATTAGGTACAACATTTATCAGGTATAACATTCATCAGGAACAACATTTATCAGGTACAACATTCATGAGGTACAACATTCATCAGGTACAACATTCATCAGGTACAACATTCATCAGGTACAATATTCATCAGGTACAACATTTATCAGGTACAACATTCATCAGGTACAACATTAATCAGTTACAACATTCATCAGGTACAACATTTATCAGGTACAACATTTATCAGGTAAAACATTTATCAGGTACAACATTAATCAGGTACAACATTAATCAGGTACAACATTCATGAGGTACAACATTCATCAGGTACCATATTCATCAGGTACAACATTTATCAGGTACAACATTAATCAGGTACAACATTCATGAGGTACAACATTCATCAGGTACAACATTCATCAGGTACAACATTCATCAGGTACAATATTCATCAGGTACAACATTTATCAGGTACAACATTCATCAGGTACAGCATTCATTGGGTACAGCATTCATCAGGTAATAACATGCATGAGGTACAACATTTATCAGGTACAACATTCATCAGGTACAACATTCATCTGGTACAACATTCACCAGGTACAACATTCATCAGGTACAACATTCATCAGGTATACCATTCATCAGGTACAACATTTATCAGATACAACATTTATCAGGTACAACATTTATCAGGTACAACATTTATCAAGTACAACATTCATCTGGTACAGCATTCATTGGGTACAACATTCATCAGGTAATAACATTCATGAGGTACAACATTTATCAGGTACAACATTCATCAGGTACAACATTCATCAGTACAACATTCACCAGGTACAACATTTATCAGGTACAACATTCATCAGGTACAACATTCATCAGGTACAACATTTATCAGATACAGCATTCATCATGTACAACATTCATCAGGTACAACATTCATCAGGTACAACATTCATCAGGTAATAACCTTCATCAGATACAACATTCATCAGGAACAACAGTCATCAGGTACAACATTTATCATGTACAACATTCATCAGGTATAACATTTATCACGTACAACATTCACCAGGTACAACATTTATCAGGTACAACATTCATCAGGTACAACATTCATCAGGTACAACATTTATCAGATACAACATTCATCAGGTACAACATTCATCAGGTACAACATTTATCAGATACAACATTCATCAGGTACAACATTCATCAGGTACAACATTCATCAGGTACAACATTTATCAGATACAACATTCATCAGGTACAACATTCATCAAGTACAACATTCATCAGGTACAACATGTATCAGATACAATATTCATCAGGTACAACATTCATCAGGTACAACATTCATCAGGTAATAACCTTCATCAGATACAACATTCATCAGGTACAACATTCATGAGGTACAACATTCATCAGGTACAACATTCATCAGGTAATAACATTCATGAGGTACAACATTTATCAGGTACAACATTCATCAGGTACAACATTCATCAGGTACAACATTTATCAGATACAACATTCATCAGGTACAACATTCATCAGGTACAACATTCATCAGGTACAACATTCATCAGGTAATAACCTTCATCAGGTACAACATTCATCAGGTACAACATTCATCAGGTAATAACCTTCATCAGATACAACATTCATCAGGAACAACAATGATCAGGTACAACATTTATCAGGTACAACATTCATCAGGTAAAACATTCATCAGGTACAACATTCACCAAGTACAATATTTATCAGGTACAACATTCATCAGGTACAACATTCATCAGGTACAACATTTATCAGATACAACATTCATCAAGTACAACATTCATCAGGTACAATATTCATCAAGTACAACATTCATCAGGTACAACATTCATCCGATACAACATTCATCAGGTAATAACCTTCATCAGGTCCAACATTCATCATGTACAACATTCATCAGGTAATAACCTTCATCAAGTACAACATTCATCCGATACAACATTCATTAGGTAATAATCTTCATCAGGTACACCATTCATCCGATACAACATTCATCAGGTACAACATTCATTAGGTAATAACCTTCCTCAGGTAATAACCTTCATCAGGTAGAACATTCATCAGGTAGAACATTCAACAGGTACAACATTCATCAGGTAATAACCTTCATCAGGTACACTATTCATCCGATACAACATTCATCAGGTACACTATTCATCCGATACAACATTCATCAGGTAATAATCTTCATCAGGTACACCATTCATCCGATACAACATTCATCAGGTACAACATTCATCAGGTAATAACCTTCCTCAGGTAATAACCTTCATCAGGTAGAACATTCATCAGGTACAACATTCAACAGGTACAACATTCATCAGGTAATAACCTTCAACAGGTACAATATTCAACAGGCAATAACCTTCATCAGGTACAACATTCATCAGGTAAAACATTTATCAGGTAAAACATTTATCAGGTACAAGATTCATCAGGTACAACATTTATTAGGTACAACATTCATTATGTACAACATTTATCAGGTATAACATTCATCAGGTATAACATTCATCAGGAACAACATTTATCAGGTACAACATTCATCAGGTACAACATTTATCAGGTATAACATTCATCAGGTATAACATTCATCAGGAACAACATTTATCAGGTACAACATTTATCAGGTACAACATTCATCAGGTACAACATTTATCAGGTACAACATTCATCAGGTACAACATCCATCAGGTACAACATTTATCAGGTACAACATTCATCAAGTAGAACATTTATCAGGTACAACATTTATCAGGAACAACATTTATCAGGTACAACATTTATCAGGTAAAACATTTATCAGGTACAACATTTATCAGGTACAACATTCATGAGGTACAACATTCATCAGGTAATAACCTTCATCAGGTACAACATTCACCAGATACAACATTCATCAGGTAATAATTTTCATCAGGTACAACATTCATCAGGTTCAACATTCATCAGGTAATAACCTTCATCAGGTACAACATTCATGAGGTAATAACCTTCATCAGGTACAATATTCAACAGGCAATAACCTTCATCAGGTACAACATTCATCAGGTACAACATTTATCAGGTAAAACATTTATCAGGTACAACATTCATCAGGTACAATATTAATTAGGTACAACATTCATTAGGTACAACATTTATCAGGTATAACATTCATCAGGAACAACATTTATCAGGTACAACATTCATGAGGTACAACATTCATCAGGTACAACATTCATCAGGTACAACATTCATCAGGTACAATATTCATCAGGTACAACATTTATCAGGTACAACATTCATCAGGTACAACATTAATCAGTTACAACATTCATCAGGTACAACATTTATCAGGTACAACATTTATCAGGTAAAACATTTATCAGGTACAACATTAATCAGGTACAACATTAATCAGGTACAACATTCATGAGGTACAACATTCATCAGGTACCATATTCATCAGGTACAACATTTATCAGGTACAACATTAATCAGGTACAACATTCATGAGGTACAACATTCATCAGGTACAACATTCATCAGGTACAACATTCATCAGGTACAATATTCATCAGGTACAACATTTATCAGGTACAACATTCATCAGGTACAGCATTCATTGGGTACAGCATTCATCAGGTAATAACATGCATGAGGTACAACATTTATCAGGTACAACATTCATCAGGTACAACATTCATCTGGTACAACATTCACCAGGTACAACATTCATCAGGTACAACATTCATCAGGTATACCATTCATCAGGTACAACATTTATCAGATACAACATTCATCAGGTACAACATTCATCAAGTACAACATTCATCAGGTACAACATGTATCAGATACAATATTCATCAGGTACAACATTCATCAGGTACAACATTCATCAGGTAATAACCTTCATCAGATACAACATTCATCAGGAACAACATTCATCAGGTATAACATTTATAAGGTACAACATTCATCAGGTACAACATTCATCAGGTACAACATTCACCAGGTACAACATTCATCAGATACAACATTCATCAGGTACAACATTTATCAGATACAACATTCATCAGGTACAACATTCATCAGGTAATAACCTTCATCAGATACAACATTCATGAGGAACAACATTCATCAGGTACAACATTTATCAGGTAAAACATTTATCAGGTACAACATTCATCAGGTACAACATTCATCAGGTAAAACATTTATCAGGTACAACATTTATCAGGTACAACATTCATCAGGTACAACATTTATCAGGTACATTTATCAGGTATAACATTTATCAGGTACAACATTTGTCAGTTACAACATTTATCAGGTACAACATTTATCAGGTACAACATTTATCAGGTACAACATTTATTAGGTACAACATTCATCAGGTACAATATTTATCAGGTACAACATTCATCAGGTACAACATTCATCAGGTACAACATTTATCAGGTACATTTATCAGGTATAACATTTATCAGGTACAACATTTATCAGGTACAACATTCATCAGGTACAACATTTATCAGGTACATTTATCAGGTATAACATTTATCAGGTACAACATTTGTCAGGTACAACATTTATCAGGTACAACATTTATCAGGTACAACATTTATCAGGTACAACATTTATTAGGTACAACATTCATCAGGTACAACATTTATCAGGTACAACATTCATCAGGTACAACATTCATCAGGTACAACATTTATCAGGTACAACATTTGTCAGGTACAACATTTATCAGGTACAACATTTATCAGGTACAACATTTATCAGGTACAACATTTATTAGGTACAACATTCATCAGGTAAAACATTTATCAGGTACAACATTTATTAGGTACAACATTCATCAGGTACAACATTTATCAGGTACAATAATCATCAGGTACAACATTTATCAGGTATAACATTTATCAGGTACAACATTTGTCAGGTACAACATTTATCAGGTACAACATTTATCAGGCACAACATTTATTAGGTACAACATTCATCAGGTACAACATTTATCAGGTACAACATTTATCAGGTACAACATTTATCAGATACAACATTTATCAGGTACAACATTTATCAGGTACAACATTTATCAGATACAACATTTATCAGGTACAACATTTATCAGGTACAACATTTATCAGGTACAACATTCATCAGGTACAACATTCATCAGGTACAACATTTATCAGGTACAACATTCATCAGGTAAAACATTTATCAGGTACAACATTTATCAGGTAAAACATTTATTAGGTACAACATTCATCAGGTACAACATTTATCAGGTACAACATTTATCAGGTACAACATTTATCAGGTACAACATTTATCAGATACAACATTTATCAGGTACAACATTTATCAGGTACAACATTTATCAGATACAACATTCATCAGGTACAACATTCATCAGGTACAACATTTATCAGGTACAACATTCATCAGGTACAACATTTATCAGGTACAACATTCATCAGGTAAAACATTTATCAGGTACAACATTTATCAGGTACAACATTCATCTGGTACAGCATTCATTGGGTACAACATTCATCAGGTAATAACATTCATGAGGTACAACATTTATCAGGTACAACATTCATCAGGTACAACATTCATCAGTACAACATTCACCAGGTACAACATTTATCAGGTACAACATTCATCAGGTACAACATTCATCAGGTACAACATTTATCAGATACAGCATTCATCATGTACAACATTCATCAGGTACAACATTCATCAGGTACAACATTCATCAGGTAATAACCTTCATCAGATACAACATTCATCAGGAACAACAGTCATCAGGTACAACATTTATCAGGTACAACATTCATCAGGTATAACATTTATCACGTACAACATTCACCAGGTACAACATTTATCAGGTACAACATTCATCAGGTACAACATTCATCAGGTACAACATTTATCAGATACAACATTCATCAGGTACAACATTCATCAGGTACAACATTCATCAGGTACAACATTCATCAGGTACAACATTTATCAGATACAACATTCATCAGGTACAACATTCATCAAGTACAACATTCATCAGGTACAACATGTATCAGATACAATATTCATCAGGTACAACATTCATCAGGTACAACATTCATCAGGTAATAACCTTTATTAGATACAACATTCATCAGGTACAACATTCATGAGGTACAACATTCATCAGGTACAACATTCATCAGGTAATAACATTCATGAGGTACAACATTTATCAGGTACAACATTCATCAGGTACAACATTCATCAGGTACAACATTTATCAGATACAACATTCATCAGGTACAACATTCATCAGGTACAACATTCATCAGGTACAACATTCATCAGGTAATAACCTTCATCAGATACAACATTCATCAGGAACAACAATGATCAGGTACAACATTTATCAGGTACAACATTCATCAGGTAAATCATTCATCAGGTACAACATTCATCAGGTACAACATTCATCAGGTACAACATTTATCAGGTACAACATTCATCAGGTACAACATTCATCAGGTACAACATTTATCAAGTACAACATTCATCAGGTACAACATTCATCCGATACAACATTCATCAGGTAATAACCTTCATCAGATACAACATTCATCAGGAACAACAATGATCAGGTACAACATTTATCAGGTACAACATTCATCAGGTAAATCATTCATCAGGTACAACATTCATCAGGTACAACATTCACCAGGTACAACATTTATCAGGTACAACATTCATCAGGTACAACATTCATCAGGTACAACATTTATCAGATACAACATTCATCAGGTACAACATTCATCAGGTACAACATTCATCAGGTACAACATTCATCAGGTACAACATTTATCAGATACAACATTCATCAGGTACAACATTCATCAAGTACAACATTCATCAGGTACAACATGTATCAGATACAATATTCATCAGGTACAACATTCATCAGGTACAACATTCATCAGGTAATAACCTTCATCAGATACAACATTCATCAGGAACAACAATGATCAGGTACAACATTTATCAGGTACAACATTCATCAGGTAAATCATTCATCAGGTACAACATTCATCAGGTACAACATTCATCAGGTACAACATTTATCAGATACAACATTCATCAAGTACAACATTCATCAGGTACAATATTCATCAAGTACAACATTCATCAGGTACAACATTCATCCGATACAACATTCATCAGGTAATAACCTTCATCAGGTCCAACATTCATCATGTACAACATTCATCAGGTAATAACCTTCATCAAGTACAACATTCATCCGATACAACATTCATCAGGTAATAATCTTCATTAGGTACACCATTCATCCGATACAACATTCATCAGGTACAACATTCATCAGGTAATAACCTTCCTCAGGTAATAACCTTCATCAGGTAGAACATTCATCAGGTAGAACATTCAACAGGTACAACATTCATCAGGTAATAACCTTCATCAGGTACACTATTCATCCGATACAACATTCATCAGGTACACTATTCATCCGATACAACATTCATCAGGTAATAATCTTCATCAGGTACACCATTCATCCGATACAACATTCATCAGGTACAACATTCATCAGGTAATAACCTTCCTCAGGTAATAACCTTCATCAGGTAGAACATTCATCAGGTACAACATTCAACAGTTACAACATTCATCAGGTAATAACCTTCAACAGGTACAATATTCAACAGGCAATAACCTTCATCAGGTACAACATTCATCAGGTAAAACATTTATCAGGTAAAACATTTATCAGGTACAAGATTCATCAGGTACAACATTTATTAGGTACAACATTCATCAGGTACAACATTTATCAGGTATAACATTCATCAGGTATAACATTCATCAGGAACAACATTTATCAGGTACAACATTCATCAGGTACAACATTTATCAGGTATAACATTCATCAGGTATAACATTCACCAGGAACAACATTTATCAGGTACAACATTTATCAGGTACAACATTCATCAGGTACAACATTTATCAGGTACAGCATTCATCAGGTACAACATCCATCAGGTACAACATTTATCAGGTACAACATTCATCAGGTACAACATTTATCAGGTACAACATTTATTAGGAACAACATTTATCAGGTACAACATTTATCAGGTAAAACATTTATCAGATACAACATTTATCAGGTACAACATTTATCAGGTACAACATTTATCAGATACAACATTTATCAGGTACAACATTTATCAGGTACAACATTTATCAGGTACAACATTCATCAGGTACAACATTCATCAGGTACAACATTTATCAGGTACAACATTCATCAGGTAAAACATTTATCAGGTACAACATTTATCAGGTAAAACATTTATTAGGTACAACATTCATCAGGTACAACATTTATCAGGTACAACATTTATCAGGTACAACATTTATCAGGTACAACATTTATCAGATACAACATTTATCAGGTACAACATTTATCAGGTACAACATTTATCAGATACAACATTCATCAGGTACAACATTCATCAGGTACAACATTTATCAGGTACAACATTCATCAGGTACAACATTTATCAGGTACAACATTCATCAGGTAAAACATTTATCAGGTACAACATTTATCAGGTACAACATTCATCTGGTACAGCATTCATTGGGTACAACATTCATCAGGTAATAACATTCATGAGGTACAACATTTATCAGGTACAACATTCATCAGGTACAACATTCATCAGTACAACATTCACCAGGTACAACATTTATCAGGTACAACATTCATCAGGTACAACATTCATCAGGTACAACATTTATCAGATACAGCATTCATCATGTACAACATTCATCAGGTACAACATTCATCAGGTACAACATTCATCAGGTAATAACCTTCATCAGATACAACATTCATCAGGAACAACAGTCATCAGGTACAACATTTATCAGGTACAACATTCATCAGGTATAACATTTATCACGTACAACATTCACCAGGTACAACATTTATCAGGTACAACATTCATCAGGTACAACATTCATCAGGTACAACATTTATCAGATACAACATTCATCAGGTACAACATTCATCAGGTACAACATTCATCAGGTACAACATTCATCAGGTACAACATTTATCAGATACAACATTCATCAGGTACAACATTCATCAAGTACAACATTCATCAGGTACAACATGTATCAGATACAATATTCATCAGGTACAACATTCATCAGGTACAACATTCATCAGGTAATAACCTTCATCAGATACAACATTCATCAGGTACAACATTCATGAGGTACAACATTCATCAGGTACAACATTCATCAGGTAATAACATTCATGAGGTACAACATTTATCAGGTACAACATTCATCAGGTACAACATTCATCAGGTACAACATTTATCAGATACAACATTCATCAGGTACAACATTCATCAGGTACAACATTCATCAGGTACAACATTCATCAGGTAATAACCTTCATCAGGTACAACATTCATCAGGTACAACATTCATCAGGTAATAACCTTCATCAGATACAACATTCATCAGGAACAACAATGATCAGGTACAACATTTATCAGGTACAACATTCATCAGGTAAAACATTCATCAGGTACAACATTCATCAGGTACAACATTCATCAGGTACAACATTTATCAGATACAACATTCATCAAGTACAACATACATCAGGTACAATATTCATCAAGTACAACATTCATCAGGTACAACATTCATCCGATACAACATTCATCAGGTAATAACCTTCATCAGGTCCAACATTCATCATGTACAACATTCATCAGGTAATAACCTTCATCAAGTACAACATTCATCCGATACAACATTCATCAGGTAATAATCTTCATCAGGTACACCATTCATCCGATACAACATTCATCAGGTACAACATTCATCAGGTAATAACCTTCCTCAGGTAATAACCTTCATCAGGTAGAACATTCATCAGGTAGAACATTCAACAGGTACAACATTCATCAGGTAATAACCTTCATCAGGTACACTATTCATCCGATACAACATTCATCAGGTACACTATTCATCCGATACAACATTCATCAGGTAATAATCTTCATCAGGTACACCATTCATCCGATACAACATTCATCAGGTAATAACCTTCCTCAGGTAATAACCTTCATCAGGTAGAACATTCATAAGGTACAACATTCAACAGTTACAACATTCATCAGGTAATAACCTTCAACAGGTACAATATTCAACAGGCAATAACCTTCATCAGGTACAACATTCATCAGGTAAAACATTTATCAGGTAAAACATTTATCAGGTACAAGATTCATCAGGTACAACATTTATTAGGTACAACATTCATCAGGTACAACATTTATCAGGTATAACATTCATCAGGTATAACATTCATCAGGAACAACATTTATCAGGTACAACATTCATCAGGTACAACATTTATCAGGTATAACATTCATCAGGTATAACATTCATCAGGAACAACATTTATCAGGTACAACATTTATCAGGTACAACATTCATCAGGTACAACATTTATCAGGTACAGCATTCATCAGGTACAACATCCATCAGGTACAACATTTATCAGGTACAACATTCATCAGGTACAACATTTATCAGGTACAACATTTATTAGGAACAACATTTATCAGGTACAACATTTATCAGGTAAAACATTTATCAGGTACAACATTTATCAGGTACAACATTCATGAGGTACAACATTCATCAGGTAATAACCTTCATCAGGTACAACATTCACCAGATACAACATTCATCAGGTAATAATTTTCATCAGGTACAACATTCATCAGGTTCAACATTCATCAGGTAATAACCTTCATCATGTACAACATTCATGAGGTAATAACCTTCATCAGGTACAATATTCAACAGGCAATAACCTTCATCAGGTACAACATTCATCAGGTACAACATTTATCAGGTAAAACATTTATCAGGTACAACATTCATCAGCTACAATATTAATTAGGTACAACATTCATTAGGTACAACATTTATCAGGTATAACATTCATCAGGAACAACATTTATCAGGTACAACATTCATCAGGTATAACATTCATCAGGTACAACATTCATCAGGTACAACATTTATCAGGTACAACATTCATCAGGTACAACATTTATCAGGTACAACATTTATCAGGTAAAACATTTATCAGGTACAACATTAATCAGGTACAACATTCATGAGGTACAACATTCATCAGGTACCATATTCATCAGGTACAACATTTATCAGGTACAACATTAATCAGGTACAACATTCATGAGGTACAACATTCATCAGGTACAACATTCATCAGGTACAACATTCATCAGGTACAATATTCATCAGGTACAACATTTATCAGGTACAACATTCATCAGGTACAGCATTCATTGGGTACAGCATTCATCAGGTAATAACATGCATGAGGTACAACATTTATCAGGTACAATATTCATCAGGTACAACATTCATCAGGTACAACATTCACCAGGTACAACATTCATCAGGTACAACATTCATCAGGTATAACATTCATCAGGTACAACATTTATCAGATACAACATTCATCAGGTACAACATTCATCAAGTACAACATTCATCAGGTACAACATGTATCAGATACAATATTCATCAGGTACAACATTCATCAGGTACAACATTCATCAGGTAATAACCTTCATCAGATACAACATTCATCAGGAACAACATTCATCAGGTACAACATTTATAAGGTACAACATTCATCAGGTACAACATTCATCAGGTACAACATTCACCAGGTACAACATTCATCAGGTACAACATTCATCAGGTACAACATTTATCAGATACAACATTCATCAGGTACAACATTCATCAGGTAATAACCTTCATCAGATACAACATTCATGAGGAACAACATTCATCAGGTACAACATTTATCAGGTAAAACATTTATCAGGTACAACATTCATCAGGTACAACATTCATCAGGTAAAACATTTATCAGGTAAAACATTTATCAGGTACAACATTCATCAGGTACAACATTTATCAGGTACATTTATCAGGTATAACATTTATCAGGTACAACATTTGTCAGTTACAACATTTATCAGGTACAACATTTATCAGGTACAACATTTATCAGGTACAACATTTATTAGGTACAACATTCATCAGGTACAACATTTATCAGGTACAACATTCATCAGGTACAACATTCATCAGGTACAACATTTATCAGGTACATTTATCTGGTATAACATTTATCAGGTACAACATTTATCAGGTACAACATTCATCAGGTACAACTTTATCAGGTACATTTATCAGGTATAACATTTATCAGGTACAACATTTGTCAGGTACAACATTTATCAGGTACAACATTTATCAGGTACAACATTTATCAGGTACAACATTTATTAGGTACAACATTCATCAGGTACAACATTCATCAGGTACAACATTTATCAGGTACAACATTTGTCAGGTACAACATTTATCAGGTACAACATTTATCAGGTACAACATTTATCAGGTACAACATTTATTAGGTACAACATTCATCAGGTAAAACATTTATCAGGTACAACATTTATCAGGTACAACATTCATCAGGTACAACATTTATCAGGTACAATAATCATCAGGTACAACATTTATCAGGTATAACATTTAACAGGTACAACATTGGTCAGGTACAACATTTATCAGGTACAACATTTATCAAGCACAACATTTATTAGGTACAACATTCATCAGGTACAACACTTATCAGGTACAACATTTATCAGGTACAACATTTATCAGATACAACATTTATCAGGTACAACATTTATCAGGTACAACATTTATCAGATACAACATTTATCAGGTACAACATTTATCAGGTACAACATTTATCAGGTACAACATTCATCAGGTACAACATTCATCAGGTACAACATTTATCAGGTACAACATTCATCAGGTAAAACATTTATCAGGTACAACATTTATCAGGTAAAACATTTATTAGGTACAACATTCATCAGGCACAACATTTATCAGGTACATTTATCAGGTACAACATTTATCAGGTACAACATTTGTCAGGTACAACATTTATCAGGTACATTTATCATGTATAGCATTCATCAGGTACAACATTTATCAGGTACAACATTTATCAGGTACAACATTCATCAGGTACAACATATATCAGGTACATTTATCAGGTACAACATTTATCAGGTACAACATTTATCAGGTACAACATTCATCAGGTACAACATTTATTAGGTACAACATTTATCAGGTACAACATTTATAAGGTACAACATTTATCAGGTATAACATTCATCAGGTACAACATTTATCAGGTACATTGATCAGGTACAACATTCATCAGGTACAACATTCATCAGGTACAACATTTATCAGGTACAACATTCATCAGGTAAAACATTTATCAGGTACAACATTTATCAGGTAAAACATTTATTAGGTACAACATTCATCAGGTACAACATTTATCAGGTACAACATTTATCAGGTACAACATTTATCAGGTACAACATTTATCAGATACAACATTTATCAGGTACAACATTTATCAGGTACAACATTTATCAGATACAACATTCATCAGGTAAAACATTTATCAGGTACAACATTTATCAGGTACAACATTCATCAGGTACAACATTTATCAGGTACAATAATCATCAGGTACAACATTTATCAGGTATAACATTTATCAGGTACAACATTTGTCAGGTACAACATTTATCAGGTACAACATTTATCAGGTACAACATTTATCAGGTACAACATTTATTAGGTACAACATTCATCAGATACAACATTTATCAGGTACAACATTTATCAGGTACAACATTTATCAGATACAACATTTATCAGGTACAACATTTATCAGGTACAACATTTATCAGATACAACATTTATCAGGTACAACATTTATCAGGTACAACATTTATCAGGTACAACATTCATCAGGTACAACATTCATCAGGTACAACATTTATCAGGTACAACATTCATCAGGTACAACATTTATCAGGTACATTTATCAGGTACAACATTTATCAGGTACAACATTTATCAGGTACAACATTCATCAGGTACAACATTTATTAGGTACAACATTTATCAGGTACAACATTTATTAGGTACAACATTTATCAGGTATAACATTCATCAGGTACAACATTTATCAGGTAAATTGATCAGGTACAACATTCATCAAGTACAACATTTATCAGGTACAACATTTATCAGGTACAACATTTATCAGGTACAACATTTATCAGGTAAAACATTCATCAGGTACAACATTTATGAGGTATAACATTTATCAGATACAACATTTATCAGGTACAACATTTATCAGGTACAACATTTATCAGGTACAACATTTATCAGGTACATTGATCAGGTACAACATTTATCAGGTACAACATTTATCAGGTACAACATTCATCAGGTACAACATTTATCAGGTACAACATTCATCAGGTACAACATTCATCAGGTATAACATTGATCAGGTACAACATTCAGCAGGTACAACATTCATCAGGTACAGCATTTATCAGGTACAACATTTATCAGGTACATTGATCAGGTACAACATTTATCAGGTACAACATTTATCAGGTACAACATTTATCAGGTACAACATTTATCAGGTACAACATTCATCAGGTACAACATTTATCAGGTACATTTATCAGGTACAACATTTATCAGGTACAACATTTGTCAGGTACAACATTTATCAGGTACATTTATCATGTATAACATTCATCAGGTACAACATTTATCAGGTACAACATTTATCAGGTACAACATTCATCAGGTACAACATATATCAGGTACATTTATCAGGTACAACATTTATCAGGTACAACATTTATCAGGTACAACATTCATCAGGTACAACATTTATTAGGTACAACATTTATCAGGTACAACATTTATTAGGTACAACATTTATCAGGTATAACATTCATCAGGTACAACATTTATCAGGTACATTGATCAGGTACAACATTCATCAAGTACAACATTTATCAGGTACAACATTTATCAGGTACAACATTTATCAGGTACAACATTTATCAGGTACAACATTCATCAGGTACAACATTCATCAGGTACAACATTTATCAGGTACAACATTTATTAGGTACAACATTTATCAGATACAACATTTATCAGGTACAACATTTATCAGGTACAACATTTATCAGGTACAACATTTATCAGGTACATTGATCAGGTACAACATTTATCAGGTACAACATTTATCAGGTACAACATTCATCAGGTACAACATTTATCAGGTACAACATTCATCAGGTACAACATTCATCAGGTATAACATTCATCAGGTACAACATTCAGCAGGTACAACATTCATCAGGTACAACATTTATCAGGTACTACATTTATCAGGTACAACATTTATCAGGTACATTGATCAAGTACAACATTTATCAGGTACAACATTTATCAGGTACAACACTTATCAGGTACAACATTTATCAGGTACAACACTTATCAGGTACAACATTCATCAGGTACAACATTTATCAGGTACAACATTTATCAGATACAACATTTATCAGGTACAACATTTATCAGGTACAACATTTATCAGGTACAACATTCATCAGGTACAACATTCATCAGGTACAACATTTATCAGGTACAACATTCATCAGGTACAACATTTATCAGGTACATTTATCAGGTACAACATTTATCAGGTACAACATTTATCAGGTACAACATTCATCAGGTACAACATTTATTAGGTACAACATTTATCAGGTACAACATTTATTAGGTACAACATTTATCAGGTATAACATTCATCAGGTACAACATTTATCAGGTAAATTGATCAGGTACAACATTCATCAAGTACAACATTTATCAGGTACAACATTTATCAGGTACAACATTTATCAGGTACAACATTTATCAGGTACAACATTCATCAGGTACAACATTTATGAGGTATAACATTTATCAGATACAACATTTATCAGGTACAACATTTATCAGGTACAACATTTATCAGGTACAACATTTATCAGGTACATTGATCAGGTACAACATTTATCAGGTACAACATTTATCAGGTACAACATTCATCAGGTACAACATTTATCAGGTACAACATTCATCAGGTACAACATTCATCAGGTATAACATTGATCAGGTACAACATTCAGCAGGTACAACATTCATCAGGTACAGCATTTATCAGGTACAACATTTATCAGGTACATTGATCAGGTACAACATTTATCAGGTACAACATTTATCAGGTACAACATTTATCAGGTACAACATTCATCAGGTACAACATTTATCAGGTACATTTATCAGGTACAACATTTATCAGGTACAACATTTGTCAGGTACAACATTTATCAGGTACATTTATCATGTATAACATTCATCAGGTACAACATTTATCAGGTACAACATTTATCAGGTACAACATTCATCAGGTACAACATATATCAGGTACATTTATCAGGTACAACATTTATCAGGTACAACATTTATCAGGTACAACATTCATCAGGTACAACATTTATTAGGTACAACATTTATCAGGTACAACATTTATTAGGTACAACATTTATCAGGTATAACATTCATCAGGTACAACATTTATCAGGTACATTGATCAGGTACAACATTCATCAAGTACAACATTTATCAGGTACAACATTTATCAGGTACAACATTTATCAGGTACAACATTTATCAGGTACAACATTCATCTGGTACAACATTCATCAGGTACAACATTTATCAGGTACAACATTTATTAGGTACAACATTTATCAGATACAACATTTATCAGGTACAACATTTATCAGGTACAACATTTATCAGGTACAACATTTATCAGGTACATTGATCAGGTACAACATTTATCAGGTACAACATTTATCAGGTACAACATTCATCAGGTACAACATTTATCAGGAACAACATTCATCAGGTACAACATTCATCAGGTATAACATTCATCAGGTACAACATTCAGCAGGTACAACATTCATCAGGTACAACATTTATCAGGTACAACATTTATCAGGTACAACATTTATCAGGTACATTGATCAAGTACAACATTTATCAGGTACAACATTTATCAGGTACAACACTTATCAGGTACAACATTTATCAGGTACAACACTTATCAGGTACAACATTCATCAGGTACAACATTTATCAGGTACATTTATCAGGTACAACATTTATCAGGTACAACATTCATCAGGTACAACATTTATCAGGTACATTTATCAGGTACAACATTTATCAGGTACATTTATCAGGTACAACATTTATCAGGTACATTTATCAGGTACAACATTTATCAGGTACAACATTTGTCAGGTACAACATTTATCAGGTACATTTATCATGTATAACATTCATCAGGTACAACATTTGTCAGGTACAACATTTATCAGGTACATTTATCATGTATAACATTTATCAGGTACAACATTTATCAGGTACAACATTTATCAGGTACAACATTTATCAGGTACAACATTCATCAGGTACAACATTCATCAGGTACAACATCCATCAGGTAATAACATTCATGAGGTACAACATTTATCAGGTACAACATTCATCAGGTACAACATTTATCAGGGTACATTTATCAGGTACAACATTTATCAGGTACATTTATCAGGTACAACATTTATCAGGTACAACATTTGTCAGGTACAACATTTATCAGGTACATTTATCATGTATAACATTCATCAGGTACAACATTTATCAGGTACAACATTCATCAGGTACAACATTTATCAGGTACATTTATCATGTATAACATTCATCAGGTACAACATTTATCAGGTACAACATTTATCAGGTACAACATTTATCAGGTACATTTATCAGGTACAACATTTATCAGGTACAACATTTGTCAGGTACAACATTTATCCGGTACATTTATCATGTATAACATTCATCAGGTACAACATTTATCAGGTACAACATGCATCAGGTACAACATTTATCAGGTACAACATTCATCAGGTACAACATTCATCAGGTACAACATTTATCAGGTACAACATTCATCAGGTAAAACATTTATCAGGTACAACATTTATCAGGTAAAACATTTATTAGGTACAACATTCATCAGGTACAACATTTATCAGGTACAACATTTATCAGGTACAACATTTATCAGGTACAACATTTATCAGATACAACATTTATCAGGTACAACATTTATCAGGTACAACATTTATCAGATACAACATTCATCAGGTACAACATTCATCAGGTACAACATTTATCAGGTACAACATTCATCAGGTACAACATTTATCAGGTACAACATTCATCAGGTAAAACATTTATCAGGTACAACATTTATCAGGTACAACATTCATCAGGAACAACATTTATCAGGTACAATAATCATCAGGTACAACATTTATCAGGTATAACATTTATCAGGTACAACATTTGTCAGGTACAACATTTATCAGGTACAACATTTATCAGGTACAACATTTATCAGGTACAACATTTATTAGGTACAACATTCATCAGATACAACATTTATCAGGTACAACATTTATCAGGTACAACATTTATCAGATACAACATTTATCAGGTACAACATTTATCAGGTACAACATTTATCAGATACAACATTTATCAGGTACAACATTTATCAGGTACAACATTTATCAGGTACAACATTCATCAGGTACAACATTCATCAGGTACAACATTTATCAGGTACAACATTCATCAGGTACAACATTTATCAGGTACATTTATCAGGTACAACATTTATCAGGTACAACATTTATCAGGTACAACATTCATCAGGTACAACATTTATTAGGTACAACATTTATCAGGTACAAAATTTATTAGGTACAACATTTATCAGGTATAACATTCATCAGGTACAACATTTATCAGGTACATTGATCAGGTACAACATTCATCAAGAACAACATTTATCAGGTACAACATTTATCAGGTACAACATTTATCAGGTACAACATTTATCAGGTACAACATTCATCAGGTACAACATTTATGAGGTATAACATTTATCAGATACAACATTTATCAGGTACAACATTTATCAGGTACAACATTTATCAGGTACAACATTTATCAGGTACATTGATCAGGTACAACATTCATCAGGTACAACATTTATCAGGTACAACATTTATCAGGTACAACATTTATCAGGTACATTGATCAGGTACAACATTTATCAGGTACAACATTTATCAGGTACAACATTCATCAGGTACAACATTTATCAGGTACAACATTCATCAGGTACAACATTCAACAGGTATAACATTCATCAGGTACAACATTCAGCAGGTACAACATTCATCAGGTACAGCATTTATCAGGTACAACATTTATCAGGTACATTGATCAGGTACAACATTTATCAGGTACAACATTTATCAGGTACAACATTTATCAGGTACAACATTTATCAGGTACAACATTTATCAGGTACACCATTCATCAGGTACAACATTTATTAGGTACAACATTTATCAGGTACAAAATTTATTAGGTACAACATTTATCAGGTATAACATTCATCAGGTACAACATTTATCAGGTACATTGATCAGGTACAACATTCATCAAGTACAACATTTATCAGGTACAACATTTATCAGGTACAACATTTATCAGGTACAACATTTATCAGGTACAACATTCATCAGGTACAACATTTATGAGGTATAACATTTATCAGATACAACATTTATCAGGTACAACATTTATCAGGTACAACATTTATCAGGTACAACATTTATCAGGTACAACATTTATCAGGTACAACATTCATCAGGTACAACATTTATCAGGTACAACATTTATCAGGTACAACATTTATCAGGTACATTGATCAGGTACAACATTTATCAGGTACAACATTTATCAGGTACAACATTCATCAGGTACAACATTTATCAGGTACAACATTCATCAGGTACAACATTCAACAGGTATAACATTCATCAGGTACAACATTCAGCAGGTACAACATTCATCAGGTACAGCATTTATCAGGTACAACATTTATCAGGTACATTGATCAGGTACAACATTTATCAGGTACAACATTTATCAGGTACAACATTTATCAGGTACAACATTTATCAGGTACAACATTCATCAGGTACAACATTTATCAGGTACATTTATCAGGTACAACATTTATCAGGTACAACATTTGTCAGGTACAACATTTATCAGGTACATTTATCATGTATAACATTCATCAGGTACAACATTTATCAGGTACAACATTTATCAGGTACAACATTCATCAGGTACAACATATATCAGGTACATTTATCAGGTACAACATTTATCAGGTACAACATTTATCAGGTACAACATTCATCAGGTACAACATTTATTAGGTACAACATTTATCAGGTATAACATTTATTAGGTACAACAATTATCAGGTATAACATTCATCAGGTACAACATTTATCAGGTACATTGATCAGGTACAACATTTATCAGGTAAAACATTTATCAGGTACAACATTCATCAGGTACAACATTTATCAGGTACAACATTCATCAGGTACAACATTCATCAGGTATAACATTCATCAGGTACAACATTCAGCAGGTACAACATTCATCAGGTACAGCATTTATCAGGTACAACATTTATCAGGTACAACATTTATCAGGTACAACATTTATCAGGTACAACATTTATCAGGTACATTGATCAGGTACAACATTTATCAGGTACAACATTTATCAGGTACAACATTCATCAGGTACAACATTTATCAGGTACAACATTCATCAGGTACAACATTCATCAGGTATAACATTCATCAGGTACAACATTCAGCAGGTACAACATTCATCAGGTACAACATTTATCAGGTACAACATTTATCAGGTACAACATTTATCAGGTACATTGATCAAGTACAACATTTATCAGGTACAACATTTATCAGGTACATTTATCAGGTACAACATTTATCAGGTACAACATTCATCAGGTACAACATTTATCAGGTACATTTATCAGGTACAACATTTATCAGGTACATTTATCAGGTACAACATTTATCAGGTACATTTATCAGGTACAACATTTATCAGGTACAACATTTGTCAGGTACAACATTTATCAGGTACATTTATCATGTATAACATTCATCAGGTACAACATTTGTCAGGTACAACATTTATCAGGTACATTTATCATGTATAACATTTATCAGGTACAACATTTATCAGGTACAACATTTATCAGGTACAACATTTATCAGGTACAACATTCATCAGGTACAACATTCATCAGGTACAACATCCATCAGGTAATAACATTCATGAGGTACAACATTTATCAGGTACAACATTCATCAGGTACAACATTTATCAGGGTACATTTATCAGGTACAACATTTATCAGGTACATTTATCAGGTACAACATTTATCAGGTACAACATTTGTCAGGTACAACATTTATCAGGTACATTTATCATGTATAACATTCATCAGGTACAACATTTATCAGGTACAACATTCATCAGGTACAACATTTATCAGGTACATTTATCATGTATAACATTCATCAGGTACAACATTTATCAGGTACAACATTTATCAGGTACAACATTTATCAGGTACATTTATCAGGTACAACATTTATCAGGTACAACATTTGTCAGGTACAACATTTATCCGGTACATTTATCATGTATAACATTCATCAGGTACAACATTTATCAGGTACAACATGCATCAGGTACAACATTTATCAGGTACAACATTCATCAGGTACAACATTCATCAGGTACAACATTTATCAGGTACAACATTCATCAGGTAAAACATTTATCAGGTACAACATTTATCAGGTAAAACATTTATTAGGTACAACATTCATCAGGTACAACATTTATCAGGTACAACATTTATCAGGTACAACATTTATCAGGTACAACATTTATCAGATACAACATTTATCAGGTACAACATTTATCAGGTACAACATTTATCAGATACAACATTCATCAGGTACAACATTCATCAGGTACAACATTTATCAGGTACAACATTCATCAGGTACAACATTTATCAGGTACAACATTCATCAGGTAAAACATTTATCAGGTACAACATTTATCAGGTACAACATTCATCAGGAACAACATTTATCAGGTACAATAATCATCAGGTACAACATTTATCAGGTATAACATTTATCAGGTACAACATTTGTCAGGTACAACATTTATCAGGTACAACATTTATCAGGTACAACATTTATCAGGTACAACATTTATTAGGTACAACATTCATCAGATACAACATTTATCAGGTACAACATTTATCAGGTACAACATTTATCAGATACAACATTTATCAGGTACAACATTTATCAGGTACAACATTTATCAGATACAACATTTATCAGGTACAACATTTATCAGGTACAACATTTATCAGGTACAACATTCATCAGGTACAACATTCATCAGGTACAACATTTATCAGATACAACATTTATCAGGTACAACATTTATCAGGTACAACATTTATCAGGTACAACATTTATTAGGTACAACATTCATCAGATACAACATTTATCAGGTACAACATTTATCAGGTACAACATTTATCAGATACAACATTTATCAGGTACAACATTTATCAGGTACAACATTTATCAGATACAACATTTATCAGGTACAACATTTATCAGGTACAACATTTATCAGGTACAACATTCATCAGGTACAACATTCATCAGGTACAACATTTATCAGGTACAACATTCATCAGGTACAACATTTATCAGGTACATTTATCAGGTACAACATTTATCAGGTACAACATTTATCAGGTACAACATTCATCAGGTACAACATTTATTAGGTACAACATTTATCAGGTACAAAATTTATTAGGTACAACATTTATCAGGTATAACATTCATCAGGTACAACATTTATCAGGTACATTGATCAGGTACAACATTCATCAAGTACAACATTTATCAGGTACAACATTTATCAGGTACAACATTTATCAGGTACAACATTTATCAGGTACAACATTCATCAGGTACAACATTTATGAGGTATAACATTTATCAGATACAACATTTATCAGGTACAACATTTATCAGGTACAACATTTATCAGGTACAACATTTATCAGGTACATTGATCAGGTACAACATTCATCAGGTACAACATTTATCAGGTACAACATTTATCAGGTACAACATTTATCAGGTACATTGATCAGGTACAACATTTATCAGGTACAACATTTATCAGGTACAACATTCATCAGGTACAACATTTATCAGGTACAACATTCATCAGGTACAACATTCAACAGGTATAACATTCATCAGGTACAACATTCAGCAGGTACAACATTCATCAGGTACAGCATTTATCAGGTACAACATTTATCAGGTACATTGATCAGGTACAACATTTATCAGGTACAACATTTATCAGGTACAACATTTATCAGGTACAACATTTATCAGGTACAACATTTATCAGGTACAACATTTATCAGGTACACCATTCATCAGGTACAACATTTATTAGGTACAACATTTATCAGGTACAAAATTTATTAGGTACAACATTTATCAGGTATAACATTCATCAGGTACAACATTTATCAGGTACATTGATCAGGTACAACATTCATCAAGTACAACATTTATCAGGTACAACATTTATCAGGTACAACATTTATCAGGTACAACATTTATCAGGTACAACATTCATCAGGTACAACATTTATGAGGTATAACATTTATCAGATACAACATTTATCAGGTACAACATTTATCAGGTACAACATTTATCAGGTACAACATTTATCAGGTACAACATTCATCAGGTACAACATTTATCAGGTACAACATTTATCAGGTACAACATTTATCAGGTACATTGATCAGGTACAACATTTATCAGGTACAACATTTATCAGGTACAACATTCATCAGGTACAACATTTATCAGGTACAACATTCATCAGGTACAACATTCAACAGGTATAACATTCATCAGGTACAACATTCAGCAGGTACAACATTCATCAGGTACAGCATTTATCAGGTACAACATTTATCAGGTACATTGATCAGGTACAACATTTATCAGGTACAACATTTATCAGGTACAACATTTATCAGGTACAACATTTATCAGGTACAACATTCATCAGGTACAACATTTATCAGGTACATTTATCAGGTACAACATTTATCAGGTACAACATTTGTCAGGTACAACATTTATCAGGTACATTTATCATGTATAACATTCATCAGGTACAACATTTATCAGGTACAACATTTATCAGGTACAACATTCATCAGGTACAACATATATCAGGTACATTTATCAGGTACAACATTTATCAGGTACAACATTTATCAGGTACAACATTCATCAGGTACAACATTTATTAGGTACAACATTTATCAGGTATAACATTTATTAGGTACAACAATTATCAGGTATAACATTCATCAGGTACAACATTTATCAGGTACATTGATCAGGTACAACATTTATCAGGTAAAACATTTATCAGGTACAACATTCATCAGGTACAACATTTATCAGGTACAACATTCATCAGGTACAACATTCATCAGGTATAACATTCATCAGGTACAACATTCAGCAGGTACAACATTCATCAGGTACAGCATTTATCAGGTACAACATTTATCAGGTACAACATTTATCAGGTACAACATTTATCAGGTACAACATTTATCAGGTACATTGATCAGGTACAACATTTATCAGGTACAACATTTATCAGGTACAACATTCATCAGGTACAACATTTATCAGGTACAACATTCATCAGGTACAACATTCATCAGGTATAACATTCATCAGGTACAACATTCAGCAGGTACAACATTCATCAGGTACAACATTTATCAGGTACAACATTTATCAGGTACAACATTTATCAGGTACATTGATCAAGTACAACATTTATCAGGTACAACATTTATCAGGTACAACATTTATCAGGTACAACATTTATCAGGTACAACATTTATCAGGTACAACATTCATCAGGTACAACATTTATCAGGTACATTTATCAGGTACAACATTTATCAGGTACAACATTCATCAGGTACAACATTTATCAGGTACATTTATCAGGTACAACATTTATCAGGTACGTTTATCAGGTACAACATTTATCAGGTACATTTATCAGGTACAACATTTATCAGGTACAACATTTGTCAGGTACAACATTTATCAGGTACATTTATCATGTATAACATTCATCAGGTACAACATTTGTCAGGTACAACATTTATCAGGTACATTTATCATGTATAACATTTATCAGGTACAACATTTATCAGGTACAACATTTATCAGGTACAACATTAATCAGGTACAACATTCATCAGGTACAACATTCATCAGGTACAACATTCATCAGGTAATAACATTCATGAGGTACAACATTTATCAGGTACAACATTCATCAGGTACAACATTTATCAGGGTACATTTATCAGGTACAACATTTATCAGGTACATTTATCAGGTACAACATTTATCAGGTACAACATTTGTCAGGTACAACATTTATCAGGTACATTTATCATGTATAGCATTCATCAGGTACAACATTTATCAGGTACAACATTCATCGGGTACAACATTTATCAGGTACATTTATCATGTATAACATTCATCAGGTACAACATTTATCAGGTACAACATTTATCAGGTACAACATTTATCAGGTACATTTATCAGGTACAACATTTATCAGGTACAACATTTGTCAGGTACAACATTTATCCGGTACATTTATCATGTATAACATTCATCAGGTACAACATTTATCAGGTACAACATGCATCAGGTACAACATTTATCAGGTACATTTATCATGTATAACATTTATCAGGTACAACATTTATCAGGTACAACATTTATCAGGTACAACATTTATTAGGTACAACATTTATCAGGTACAACATTTATTAGGTACAACATTTATCAGGTATAACATTCATCAGGTACAACATTTATCAGGTACAACATTCATCAGGTACAACATTCAACAGGTATAACATTCATCAGGTACAACATTCAGCAGGTACAACATTCATCAGGTACAGCATTTATCAGGTACAACATTTATCAGGTACATTTATCATGTATAACATTCATCAGGTACAACATTTATCAGGTACAACATTTATCAGGTACAACATTCATCAGGTACAACATATATCAGGTACATTTATCAGGTACAACATTTATCAGGTACAACATTTATCAGGTACAACATTCATCAGGTACAACATTTATTAGGTACAACATTTATCAGGTATAACATTTATTAGGTACAACAATTATCAGGTATAACATTCATCAGGTACAACATTTATCAGGTACATTGATCAGGTACAACATTTATCAGGTAAAACATTTATCAGGTACAACATTCATCAGGTACAACATTTATCAGGTACAACATTCATCAGGTACAACATTCATCAGGTATAACATTCATCAGGTACAACATTCAGCAGGTACAACATTCATCAGGTACAGCATTTATCAGGTACAACATTTATCAGGTAAAACATTTATCAGGTACAACATTTATCAGGTACAACATTTATCAGGTACATTGATCAGGTACAACATTTATCAGGTACAACATTTATCAGGTACAACATTCATCAGGTACAACATTTATCAGGTACAACATTCATCAGGTACAACATTCATCAGGTATAACATTCATCAGGTACAACATTCAGCAGGTACAACATTCATCAGGTACAACATTTATCAGGTACAACATTTATCAGGTACAACATTTATCAGGTACATTGATCAAGTACAACATTTATCAGGTACAACATTTATCAGGTACAACATTTATCAGGTACAACATTTATCAGGTACAACATTTATCAGGTACATTTATCAGGTACAACATTTATCAGGTACAACATTCATCAGGTACAACATTTATCAGGTACATTTATCAGGTACAACATTTATCAGGTACGTTTATCAGGTACAACATTTATCAGGTACATTTATCAGGTACAACATTTATCAGGTACAACATTTGTCAGGTACAACATTTATCAGGTACATTTATCATGTATAACATTCATCAGGTACAACATTTGTCAGGTACAACATTTATCAGGTACATTTATCATGTATAACATTTATCAGGTACAACATTTATCAGGTACAACATTTATCAGGTACAACATTAATCAGGTACAACATTCATCAGGTACAACATTCATCAGGTACAACATTCATCAGGTAATAACATTCATGAGGTACAACATTTATCAGGTACAACATTCATCAGGTACAACATTTATCAGGGTACATTTATCAGGTACAACATTTATCAGGTACATTTATCAGGTACAACATTTATCAGGTACAACATTTGTCAGGTACAACATTTATCAGGTACATTTATCATGTATAACATTCATCAGGTACAACATTTATCAGGTACAACATTCATCGGGTACAACATTTATCAGGTACATTTATCATGTATAACATTCATCAGGTACAACATTTATCAGGTACAACATTTATCAGGTACAACATTTATCAGGTACATTTATCAGGTACAACATTTATCAGGTACAACATTTGTCAGGTACAACATTTATCCGGTACATTTATCATGTATAACATTCATCAGGTACAACATTTATCAGGTACAACATGCATCAGGTACAACATTTATCAGGTACATTTATCATGTATAACATTTATCAGGTACAACATTTATCAGGTACAACATTTATCAGGTACAACATTTATTAGGTACAACATTTATCAGGTACAACATTTATTAGGTACAACATTTATCAGGTATAACATTCATCAGGTACAACATTTATCAGGTACATTGATCAGGTACAACATTCATCAAGTACAACATTTATCAGGTACAACATTTATCAGGTACAACATTTATCAGGTACAACATTTATCAGGTACAACATTCATCAGGTACAACATTTATGAGGTATAACATTTATCAGATACAACATTTATCAGGTACAACATTTATCAGGTACAACATTTATCAGGTACAACATTTATCAGGTACATTGATCAGGTACAACATTTATCAGGTACAACATTTATCAGGTACAACATTCATCAGGTACAACATTTATCAGGTACAACATTCATCAGGTACAACATTCATCAGGTATAACATTCATCAGGTACAACATTCAGCAGGTACAACATTCATCAGGTACAGCATTTATCAGGTACAACATTTATCAGGTACATTGATCAGGTACAACATTTATCAGGTACAACATATATCAGGTACAACATTTATCAGGTACAACATTTATCAGGTACAACATTTATCAGGTACAACATTCATCAGGTACAACATTTATCAGGTACATTTATCAGGTACAACATTTATCAGGTACAACATTTGTCAGGTACAACATTTATCAGGTACATTTATCATGTATAACATTCATCAGGTACAACATTTATCAGGTACAACATTTATCAGGTACAACATTCATCAGGTACAACATATATCAGGTACATTTATCAGGTACAACATTTATCAGGTACAACATTTATCAGGTACAACATTCATCAGGTACAACATTTATTAGGTACAACATTTATCAGGTACAACATTTATTAGGTACAACATTTATCAGGTATAACATTCATCAGGTACAACATTTATCAGGTACATTGATCAGGTACAACATTCATCAAGTACAACATTTATCAGGTACAACATTTATCAGGTACAACATTTATCAGGTACAACATTTATCAGGTACAACATTCATCAGGTACAACATTCATCAGGTACAACATTTATCAGGTACAACATTTATTAGGTACAACATTTATCAGATACAACATTTATCAGGTACAACATTTATCAGGTACAACATTTATCAGGTACAACATTTATCAGGTACAACATTTATCAGGTACATTGATCAGGTACAACATTTATCAGGTACAACATTTATCAGGTACAACATTCATCAGGTACAACATTTATCAGGTACAACATTCATCAGGTACAACATTCATCAGGTATAACATTCATCAGGTACAACATTCAGCAGGTACAACATTCATCAGGTACAACATTTATCAGGTACAACATTTATCAGGTACAACATTTATCAGGTACATTGATCAAGTACAACATTTATCAGGTACAACATTTATCAGGTACAACATTTATCAGGTACAACACTTATCAGGTACAACATTCATCAGGTACAACATTTATCAGGTACATTTATCAGGTACAACATTTATCAGGTACAACATTCATCAGGTACAACATTTATCAGGTACATTTATCAGGTACAACATTTATCAGGTACATTTATCAGGTACAACATTTATCAGGTACATTTATCAGGTACAACATTTATCAGGTACAACATTTGTCAGGTACAACATTTATCAGGTACATTTATCATGTATAACATTCATCAGGTACAACATTTATCAGGTACAACATTCATCAGGTACAACATTTATCAGGTACATTTATCATGTATAACATTCATCAGGTACAACATTTATCAGGTACAACATTTATCAGGTACAACATTTATCAGGTACATTTATCAGGTACAACATTTATCAGGTACAACATTTGTCAGGTACAACATTTATCCGGTACATTTATCATGTATAACATTCATCAGGTACAACATTTATCAGGTACAACATGCATCAGGTACAACATTTATCAGGTACAACATTCATCAGGTACAACATTCATCAGGTACAACATTTATCAGGTACAACATTCATCAGGTAAAACATTTATCAGGTACAACATTTATCAGGTAAAACATTTATTAGGTACAACATTCATCAGGTACAACATTTATCAGGTACAACATTTATCAGGTACAACATTTATCAGGTACAACATTTATCAGATACAACATTTATCAGGTACAACATTTATCAGGTACAACATTTATCAGATACAACATTCATCAGGTACAACATTCATCAGGTACAACATTTATCAGGTACAACATTCATCAGGTACAACATTTATCAGGTACAACATTCATCAGGTAAAACATTTATCAGGTACAACATTTATCAGGTACAACATTCATCAGGAACAACATTTATCAGGTACAATAATCATCAGGTACAACATTTATCAGGTATAACATTTATCAGGTACAACATTTGTCAGGTACAACATTTATCAGGTACAACATTTATCAGGTACAACATTTATCAGGTACAACATTTATTAGGTACAACATTCATCAGATACAACATTTATCAGGTACAACATTTATCAGGTACAACATTTATCAGATACAACATTTATCAGGTACAACATTTATCAGGTACAACATTTATCAGATACAACATTTATCAGGTACAACATTTATCAGGTACAACATTTATCAGGTACAACATTCATCAGGTACAACATTCATCAGGTACAACATTTATCAGATACAACATTTATCAGGTACAACATTTATCAGGTACAACATTTATCAGGTACAACATTTATTAGGTACAACATTCATCAGATACAACATTTATCAGGTACAACATTTATCAGGTACAACATTTATCAGATACAACATTTATCAGGTACAACATTTATCAGGTACAACATTTATCAGATACAACATTTATCAGGTACAACATTTATCAGGTACAACATTTATCAGGTACAACATTCATCAGGTACAACATTCATCAGGTACAACATTTATCAGGTACAACATTCATCAGGTACAACATTTATCAGGTACATTTATCAGGTACAACATTTATCAGGTACAACATTTATCAGGTACAACATTCATCAGGTACAACATTTATTAGGTACAACATTTATCAGGTACAAAATTTATTAGGTACAACATTTATCAGGTATAACATTCATCAGGTACAACATTTATCAGGTACATTGATCAGGTACAACATTCATCAAGTACATCATTTATCAGGTACAACATTTATCAGGTACAACATTTATCAGGTACAACATTTATCAGGTACAACATTCATCAGGTACAACATTTATGAGGTATAACATTTATCAGATACAACATTTATCAGGTACAACATTTATCAGGTACAACATTTATCAGGTACAACATTTATCAGGTACATTGATCAGGTACAACATTCATCAGGTACAACATTTATCAGGTACAACATTTATCAGGTACAACATTTATCAGGTACATTGATCAGGTACAACATTTATCAGGTACAACATTTATCAGGTACAACATTCATCAGGTACAACATTTATCAGGTACAACATTCATCAGGTACAACATTCAACAGGTATAACATTCATCAGGTACAACATTCAGCAGGTACAACATTCATCAGGTACAGCATTTATCAGGTACAACATTTATCAGGTACATTGATCAGGTACAACATTTATCAGGTACAACATTTATCAGGTACAACATTTATCAGGTACAACATTTATCAGGTACAACATTTATCAGGTACAACATTTATCAGGTACACCATTCATCAGGTACAACATTTATTAGGTACAACATTTATCAGGTACAAAATTTATTAGGTACAACATTTATCAGGTATAACATTCATCAGGTACAACATTTATCAGGTACATTGATCAGGTACAACATTCATCAAGTACAACATTTATCAGGTACAACATTTATCAGGTACAACATTTATCAGGTACAACATTTATCAGGTACAACATTCATCAGGTACAACATTTATGAGGTATAACATTTATCAGATACAACATTTATCAGGTACAACATTTATCAGGTACAACATTTATCAGGTACAACATTTATCAGGTACAACATTTATCAGGTACAACATTCATCAGGTACAACATTTATCAGGTACAACATTTATCAGGTACAACATTTATCAGGTACATTGATCAGGTACAACATTTATCAGGTACAACATTTATCAGGTACAACATTCATCAGGTACAACATTTATCAGGTACAACATTCATCAGGTACAACATTCAACAGGTATAACATTCATCAGGTACAACATTCAGCAGGTACAACATTCATCAGGTACAGCATTTATCAGGTACAACATTTATCAGGTACATTGATCAGGTACAACATTTATCAGGTACAACATTTATCAGGTACAACATTTATCAGGTACAACATTTATCAGGTACAACATTCATCAGGTACAACATTTATCAGGTACATTTATCAGGTACAACATTTATCAGGTACAACATTTGTCAGGTACAACATTTATCAGGTACATTTATCATGTATAACATTCATCAGGTACAACATTTATCAGGTACAACATTTATCAGGTACAACATTCATCAGGTACAACATATATCAGGTACATTTATCAGGTACAACATTTATCAGGTACAACATTTATCAGGTACAACATTCATCAGGTACAACATTTATTAGGTACAACATTTATCAGGTATAACATTTATTAGGTACAACAATTATCAGGTATAACATTCATCAGGTACAACATTTATCAGGTACATTGATCAGGTACAACATTTATCAGGTAAAACATTTATCAGGTACAACATTCATCAGGTACAACATTTATCAGGTACAACATTCATCAGGTACAACATTCATCAGGTATAACATTCATCAGGTACAACATTCAGCAGGTACAACATTCATCAGGTACAGCATTTATCAGGTACAACATTTATCAGGTACAACATTTATCAGGTACAACATTTATCAGGTACAACATTTATCAGGTACATTGATCAGGTACAACATTTATCAGGTACAACATTTATCAGGTACAACATTCATCAGGTACAACATTTATCAGGTACAACATTCATCAGGTACAACATTCATCAGGTATAACATTCATCAGGTACAACATTCAGCAGGTACAACATTCATCAGGTACAACATTTATCAGGTACAACATTTATCAGGTACAACATTTATCAGGTACATTGATCAAGTACAACATTTATCAGGTACAACATTTATCAGGTACAACATTTATCAGGTACAACATTTATCAGGTACAACATTTATCAGGTACAACATTCATCAGGTACAACATTTATCAGGTACATTTATCAGGTACAACATTTATCAGGTACAACATTCATCAGGTACAACATTTATCAGGTACATTTATCAGGTACAACATTTATCAGGTACGTTTATCAGGTACAACATTTATCAGGTACATTTATCAGGTACAACATTTATCAGGTACAACATTTGTCAGGTACAACATTTATCAGGTACATTTATCATGTATAACATTCATCAGGTACAACATTTGTCAGGTACAACATTTATCAGGTACATTTATCATGTATAACATTTATCAGGTACAACATTTATCAGGTACAACATTTATCAGGTACAACATTAATCAGGTACAACATTCATCAGGTACAACATTCATCAGGTACAACATTCATCAGGTAATAACATTCATGAGGTACAACATTTATCAGGTACAACATTCATCAGGTACAACATTTATCAGGGTACATTTATCAGGTACAACATTTATCAGGTACATTTATCAGGTACAACATTTATCAGGTACAACATTTGTCAGGTACAACATTTATCAGGTACATTTATCATGTATAGCATTCATCAGGTACAACATTTATCAGGTACAACATTCATCGGGTACAACATTTATCAGGTACATTTATCATGTATAACATTCATCAGGTACAACATTTATCAGGTACAACATTTATCAGGTACAACATTTATCAGGTACATTTATCAGGTACAACATTTATCAGGTACAACATTTGTCAGGTACAACATTTATCCGGTACATTTATCATGTATAACATTCATCAGGTACAACATTTATCAGGTACAACATGCATCAGGTACAACATTTATCAGGTACATTTATCATGTATAACATTTATCAGGTACAACATTTATCAGGTACAACATTTATCAGGTACAACATTTATTAGGTACAACATTTATCAGGTACAACATTTATTAGGTACAACATTTATCAGGTATAACATTCATCAGGTACAACATTTATCAGGTACAACATTCATCAGGTACAACATTCAACAGGTATAACATTCATCAGGTACAACATTCAGCAGGTACAACATTCATCAGGTACAGCATTTATCAGGTACAACATTTATCAGGTACATTTATCATGTATAACATTCATCAGGTACAACATTTATCAGGTACAACATTTATCAGGTACAACATTCATCAGGTACAACATATATCAGGTACATTTATCAGGTACAACATTTATCAGGTACAACATTTATCAGGTACAACATTCATCAGGTACAACATTTATTAGGTACAACATTTATCAGGTATAACATTTATTAGGTACAACAATTATCAGGTATAACATTCATCAGGTACAACATTTATCAGGTACATTGATCAGGTACAACATTTATCAGGTAAAACATTTATCAGGTACAACATTCATCAGGTACAACATTTATCAGGTACAACATTCATCAGGTACAACATTCATCAGGTATAACATTCATCAGGTACAACATTCAGCAGGTACAACATTCATCAGGTACAGCATTTATCAGGTACAACATTTATCAGGTAAAACATTTATCAGGTACAACATTTATCAGGTACAACATTTATCAGGTACATTGATCAGGTACAACATTTATCAGGTACAACATTTATCAGGTACAACATTCATCAGGTACAACATTTATCAGGTACAACATTCATCAGGTACAACATTCATCAGGTATAACATTCATCAGGTACAACATTCAGCAGGTACAACATTCATCAGGTACAACATTTATCAGGTACAACATTTATCAGGTACAACATTTATCAGGTACATTGATCAAGTACAACATTTATCAGGTACAACATTTATCAGGTACAACATTTATCAGGTACAACATTTATCAGGTACAACATTTATCAGGTACATTTATCAGGTACAACATTTATCAGGTACAACATTCATCAGGTACAACATTTATCAGGTACATTTATCAGGTACAACATTTATCAGGTACGTTTATCAGGTACAACATTTATCAGGTACATTTATCAGGTACAACATTTATCAGGTACAACATTTATCAGGTACAACATTTATCAGGTACATTGATCAAGTACAACATTTATCAGGTACAACATTTATCAGGTACAACATTTATCAGGTACATTGATCAGGTACAACATTTATCAGGTACAACATTTATCAGGTACAACATTCATCAGGTACAACATTTATCAGGTACAACATTCATCAGGTACAACATTCATCAGGTATAACATTCATCAGGTACAACATTCAGCAGGTACAACATTCATCAGGTACAACATTTATCAGGTACAACATTTATCAGGTACAACATTTATCAGGTACATTGATCAAGTACAACATTTATCAGGTACAACATTTATCAGGTACAACATTTATCAGGTACAACACTTATCAGGTACAACATTCATCAGGTACAACATTTATCAGGTACATTTATCAGGTACAACATTTATCAGGTACAACATTCATCAGGTACAACATTTATCAGGTACATTTATCAGGTACAACATTTATCAGGTACATTTATCAGGTACAACATTTATCAGGTACATTTATCAGGTACAACATTTATCAGGTACAACATTTGTCAGGTACAACATTTATCAGGTACATTTATCATGTATAACATTCATCAGGTACAACATTTATCAGGTACAACATTCATCAGGTACAACATTTATCAGGTACATTTATCATGTATAACATTCATCAGGTACAACATTTATCAGGTACAACATTTATCAGGTACAACATTTATCAGGTACATTTATCAGGTACAACATTTATCAGGTACAACATTTGTCAGGTACAACATTTATCCGGTACATTTATCATGTATAACATTCATCAGGTACAACATTTATCAGGTACAACATGCATCAGGTACAACATTTATCAGGTACAACATTCATCAGGTACAACATTCATCAGGTACAACATTTATCAGGTACAACATTCATCAGGTAAAACATTTATCAGTTACAACATTTATCAGGTAAAACATTTATTAGGTACAACATTCATCAGGTACAACATTTATCAGGTACAACATTTATCAGGTACAACATTTATCAGGTACAACATTTATCAGATACAACATTTATCAGGTACAACATTTATCAGGTACAACATTTATCAGATACAACATTCATCAGGTACAACATTCATCAGGTACAACATTTATCAGGTACAACATTCATCAGGTACAACATTTATCAGGTACAACATTCATCAGGTAAAACATTTATCAGGTACAACATTTATCAGGTACAACATTCATCAGGAACAACATTTATCAGGTACAATAATCATCAGGTACAACATTTATCAGGTATAACATTTATCAGGTACAACATTTGTCAGGTACAACATTTATCAGGTACAACATTTATCAGGTACAACATTTATCAGGTACAACATTTATTAGGTACAACATTCATCAGATACAACATTTATCAGGTACAACATTTATCAGGTACAACATTTATCAGATACAACATTTATCAGGTACAACATTTATCAGGTACAACATTTATCAGATACAACATTTATCAGGTACAACATTTATCAGGTACAACATTTATCAGGTACAACATTCATCAGGTACAACATTCATCAGGTACAACATTTATCAGATACAACATTTATCAGGTACAACATTTATCAGGTACAACATTTATCAGGTACAACATTTATTAGGTACAACATTCATCAGATACAACATTTATCAGGTACAACATTTATCAGGTACAACATTTATCAGATACAACATTTATCAGGTACAACATTTATCAGGTACAACATTTATCAGATACAACATTTATCAGGTACAACATTTATCAGGTACAACATTTATCAGGTACAACATTCATCAGGTACAACATTCATCAGGTACAACATTTATCAGGTACAACATTCATCAGGTACAACATTTATCAGGTACATTTATCAGGTACAACATTTATCAGGTACAACATTTATCAGGTACAACATTCATCAGGTACAACATTTATTAGGTACAACATTTATCAGGTACAAAATTTATTAGGTACAACATTTATCAGGTATAACATTCATCAGGTACAACATTTATCAGGTACATTGATCAGGTACAACATTCATCAAGTACAACATTTATCAGGTACAACATTTATCAGGTACAACATTTATCAGGTACAACATTTATCAGGTACAACATTCATCAGGTACAACATTTATGAGGTATAACATTTATCAGATACAACATTTATCAGGTACAACATTTATCAGGTACAACATTTATCAGGTACAACATTTATCAGGTACATTGATCAGGTACAACATTCATCAGGTACAACATTTATCAGGTACAACATTTATCAGGTACAACATTTATCAGGTACATTGATCAGGTACAACATTTATCAGGTACAACATTTATCAGGTACAACATTCATCAGGTACAACATTTATCAGGTACAACATTCATCAGGTACAACATTCAACAGGTATAACATTCATCAGGTACAACATTCAGCAGGTACAACATTCATCAGGTACAGCATTTATCAGGTACAACATTTATCAGGTACATTGATCAGGTACAACATTTATCAGGTACAACATTTATCAGGTACAACATTTATCAGGTACAACATTTATCAGGTACAACATTTATCAGGTACAACATTTATCAGGTACACCATTCATCAGGTACAACATTTATTAGGTACAACATTTATCAGGTACAAAATTTATTAGGTACAACATTTATCAGGTATAACATTCATCAGGTACAACATTTATCAGGTACATTGATCAGGTACAACATTCATCAAGTACAACATTTATCAGGTACAACATTTATCAGGTACAACATTTATCAGGTACAACATTTATCAGGTACAACATTCATCAGGTACAACATTTATGAGGTATAACATTTATCAGATACAACATTTATCAGGTACAACATTTATCAGGTACAACATTTATCAGGTACAACATTTATCAGGTACAACATTTATCAGGTACAACATTCATCAGGTACAACATTTATCAGGTACAACATTTATCAGGTACAACATTTATCAGGTACATTGATCAGGTACAACATTTATCAGGTACAACATTTATCAGGTACAACATTCATCAGGTACAACATTTATCAGGTACAACATTCATCAGGTACAACATTCAACAGGTATAACATTCATCAGGTACAACATTCAGCAGGTACAACATTCATCAGGTACAGCATTTATCAGGTACAACATTTATCAGGTACATTGATCAGGTACAACATTTATCAGGTACAACATTTATCAGGTACAACATTTATCAGGTACAACATTTATCAGGTACAACATTCATCAGGTACAACATTTATCAGGTACATTTATCAGGTACAACATTTATCAGGTACAACATTTGTCAGGTACAACATTTATCAGGTACATTTATCATGTATAACATTCATCAGGTACAACATTTATCAGGTACAACATTTATCAGGTACAACATTCATCAGGTACAACATATATCAGGTACATTTATCAGGTACAACATTTATCAGGTACAACATTTATCAGGTACAACATTCATCAGGTACAACATTTATTAGGTACAACATTTATCAGGTATAACATTTATTAGGTACAACAATTATCAGGTATAACATTCATCAGGTACAACATTTATCAGGTACATTGATCAGGTACAACATTTATCAGGTAAAACATTTATCAGGTACAACATTCATCAGGTACAACATTTATCAGGTACAACATTCATCAGGTACAACATTCATCAGGTATAACATTCATCAGGTACAACATTCAGCAGGTACAACATTCATCAGGTACAGCATTTATCAGGTACAACATTTATCAGGTACAACATTTATCAGGTACAACATTTATCAGGTACAACATTTATCAGGTACATTGATCAGGTACAACATTTATCAGGTACAACATTTATCAGGTACAACATTCATCAGGTACAACATTTATCAGGTACAACATTCATCAGGTACAACATTCATCAGGTATAACATTCATCAGGTACAACATTCAGCAGGTACAACATTCATCAGGTACAACATTTATCAGGTACAACATTTATCAGGTACAACATTTATCAGGTACATTGATCAAGTACAACATTTATCAGGTACAACATTTATCAGGTACAACATTTATCAGGTACAACATTTATCAGGTACAACATTTATCAGGTACAACATTCATCAGGTACAACATTTATCAGGTACATTTATCAGGTACAACATTTATCAGGTACAACATTCATCAGGTACAACATTTATCAGGTACATTTATCAGGTACAACATTTATCAGGTACGTTTATCAGGTACAACATTTATCAGGTACATTTATCAGGTACAACATTTATCAGGTACAACATTTGTCAGGTACAACATTTATCAGGTACATTTATCATGTATAACATTCATCAGGTACAACATTTGTCAGGTACAACATTTATCAGGTACATTTATCATGTATAACATTTATCAGGTACAACATTTATCAGGTACAACATTTATCAGGTACAACATTAATCAGGTACAACATTCATCAGGTACAACATTCATCAGGTACAACATTCATCAGGTAATAACATTCATGAGGTACAACATTTATCAGGTACAACATTCATCAGGTACAACATTTATCAGGGTACATTTATCAGGTACAACATTTATCAGGTACATTTATCAGGTACAACATTTATCAGGTACAACATTTGTCAGGTACAACATTTATCAGGTACATTTATCATGTATAGCATTCATCAGGTACAACATTTATCAGGTACAACATTCATCGGGTACAACATTTATCAGGTACATTTATCATGTATAACATTCATCAGGTACAACATTTATCAGGTACAACATTTATCAGGTACAACATTTATCAGGTACATTTATCAGGTACAACATTTATCAGGTACAACATTTGTCAGGTACAACATTTATCCGGTACATTTATCATGTATAACATTCATCAGGTACAACATTTATCAGGTACAACATGCATCAGGTACAACATTTATCAGGTACATTTATCATGTATAACATTTATCAGGTACAACATTTATCAGGTACAACATTTATCAGGTACAACATTTATTAGGTACAACATTTATCAGGTACAACATTTATTAGGTACAACATTTATCAGGTATAACATTCATCAGGTACAACATTTATCAGGTACAACATTCATCAGGTACAACATTCAACAGGTATAACATTCATCAGGTACAACATTCAGCAGGTACAACATTCATCAGGTACAGCATTTATCAGGTACAACATTTATCAGGTACATTTATCATGTATAACATTCATCAGGTACAACATTTATCAGGTACAACATTTATCAGGTACAACATTCATCAGGTACAACATATATCAGGTACATTTATCAGGTACAACATTTATCAGGTACAACATTTATCAGGTACAACATTCATCAGGTACAACATTTATTAGGTACAACATTTATCAGGTATAACATTTATTAGGTACAACAATTATCAGGTATAACATTCATCAGGTACAACATTTATCAGGTACATTGATCAGGTACAACATTTATCAGGTAAAACATTTATCAGGTACAACATTCATCAGGTACAACATTTATCAGGTACAACATTCATCAGGTACAACATTCATCAGGTATAACATTCATCAGGTACAACATTCAGCAGGTACAACATTCATCAGGTACAGCATTTATCAGGTACAACATTTATCAGGTAAAACATTTATCAGGTACAACATTTATCAGGTACAACATTTATCAGGTACATTGATCAGGTACAACATTTATCAGGTACAACATTTATCAGGTACAACATTCATCAGGTACAACATTTATCAGGTACAACATTCATCAGGTACAACATTCATCAGGTATAACATTCATCAGGTACAACATTCAGCAGGTACAACATTCATCAGGTACAACATTTATCAGGTACAACATTTATCAGGTACAACATTTATCAGGTACATTGATCAAGTACAACATTTATCAGGTACAACATTTATCAGGTACAACATTTATCAGGTACAACATTTATCAGGTACAACATTTATCAGGTACATTTATCAGGTACAACATTTATCAGGTACAACATTCATCAGGTACAACATTTATCAGGTACATTTATCAGGTACAACATTTATCAGGTACGTTTATCAGGTACAACATTTATCAGGTACATTTATCAGGTACAACATTTATCAGGTACAACATTTGTCAGGTACAACATTTATCAGGTACATTTATCATGTATAACATTCATCAGGTACAACATTTGTCAGGTACAACATTTATCAGGTACATTTATCATGTATAACATTTATCAGGTACAACATTTATCAGGTACAACATTTATCAGGTACAACATTAATCAGGTACAACATTCATCAGGTACAACATTCATCAGGTACAACATTCATCAGGTAATAACATTCATGAGGTACAACATTTATCAGGTACAACATTCATCAGGTACAACATTTATCAGGGTACATTTATCAGGTACAACATTTATCAGGTACATTTATCAGGTACAACATTTATCAGGTACAACATTTGTCAGGTACAACATTTATCAGGTACATTTATCATGTATAACATTCATCAGGTACAACATTTATCAGGTACAACATTCATCGGGTACAACATTTATCAGGTACATTTATCATGTATAACATTCATCAGGTACAACATTTATCAGGTACAACATTTATCAGGTACAACATTTATCAGGTACATTTATCAGGTACAACATTTATCAGGTACAACATTTGTCAGGTACAACATTTATCCGGTACATTTATCATGTATAACATTCATCAGGTACAACATTTATCAGGTACAACATGCATCAGGTACAACATTTATCAGGTACATTTATCATGTATAACATTTATCAGGTACAACATTTATCAGGTACAACATTTATCAGGTACAACATTTATTAGGTACAACATTTATCAGGTACAACATTTATTAGGTACAACATTTATCAGGTATAACATTCATCAGGTACAACATTTATCAGGTACATTGATCAGGTACAACATTCATCAAGTACAACATTTATCAGGTACAACATTTATCAGGTACAACATTTATCAGGTACAACATTTATCAGGTACAACATTCATCAGGTACAACATTTATGAGGTATAACATTTATCAGATACAACATTTATCAGGTACAACATTTATCAGGTACAACATTTATCAGGTACAACATTTATCAGGTACATTGATCAGGTACAACATTTATCAGGTACAACATTTATCAGGTACAACATTCATCAGGTACAACATTTATCAGGTACAACATTCATCAGGTACAACATTCATCAGGTATAACATTCATCAGGTACAACATTCAGCAGGTACAACATTCATCAGGTACAGCATTTATCAGGTACAACATTTATCAGGTACATTGATCAGGTACAACATTTATCAGGTACAACATATATCAGGTACAACATTTATCAGGTACAACATTTATCAGGTACAACATTTATCAGGTACAACATTCATCAGGTACAACATTTATCAGGTACATTTATCAGGTACAACATTTATCAGGTACAACATTTGTCAGGTACAACATTTATCAGGTACATTTATCATGTATAACATTCATCAGGTACAACATTTATCAGGTACAACATTTATCAGGTACAACATTCATCAGGTACAACATATATCAGGTACATTTATCAGGTACAACATTTATCAGGTACAACATTTATCAGGTACAACATTCATCAGGTACAACATTTATTAGGTACAACATTTATCAGGTACAACATTTATTAGGTACAACATTTATCAGGTATAACATTCATCAGGTACAACATTTATCAGGTACATTGATCAGGTACAACATTCATCAAGTACAACATTTATCAGGTACAACATTTATCAGGTACAACATTTATCAGGTACAACATTTATCAGGTACAACATTCATCAGGTACAACATTCATCAGGTACAACATTTATCAGGTACAACATTTATTAGGTACAACATTTATCAGATACAACATTTATCAGGTACAACATTTATCAGGTACAACATTTATCAGGTACAACATTTATCAGGTACAACATTTATCAGGTACATTGATCAGGTACAACATTTATCAGGTACAACATTTATCAGGTACAACATTCATCAGGTACAACATTTATCAGGTACAACATTCATCAGGTACAACATTCATCAGGTATAACATTCATCAGGTACAACATTCAGCAGGTACAACATTCATCAGGTACAACATTTATCAGGTACAACATTTATCAGGTACAACATTTATCAGGTACATTGATCAAGTACAACATTTATCAGGTACAACATTTATCAGGTACAACATTTATCAGGTACAACACTTATCAGGTACATCATTCATCAGGTACAACATTTATCAGGTACATTTATCAGGTACAACATTTATCAGGTACAACATTCATCAGGTACAACATTTATCAGGTACATTTATCAGGTACAACATTTATCAGGTACATTTATCAGGTACAACATTTATCAGGTACATTTATCAGGTACAACATTTATCAGGTACAACATTTGTCAGGTACAACATTTATCAGGTACATTTATCATGTATAACATTCATCAGGTACAACATTTGTCAGGTACAACATTTATCAGGTACATTTATCATGTATAACATTTATCAGGTACAACATTTATCAGGTACAACATTTATCAGGTACAACATTTATCAGGTACAACATTCATCAGGTACAACATTCATCAGGTACAACATTCATCAGGTAATAACATTCATGAGGTACAACATTTATCAGGTACAACATTCATCAGGTACAACATTTATCAGGGTACATTTATCAGGTACAACATTTATCAGGTACATTTATCAGGTACAACATTTATCAGGTACAACATTTGTCAGGTACAACATTTATCAGGTACATTTATCATGTATAACATTCATCAGGTACAACATTTATCAGGTACAACATTCATCAGGTACAACATTTATCAGGTACATTTATCATGTATAACATTCATCAGGTACAACATTTATCAGGTACAACATTTATCAGGTACAACATTTATCAGGTACATTTATCAGGTACAACATTTATCAGGTACAACATTTGTCAGGTACAACATTTATCCGGTACATTTATCATGTATAACATTCATCAGGTACAACATTTATCAGGTACAACATGCATCAGGTACAACATTTATCAGGTACATTTATCATGTATAACATTTATCAGGTACAACATTTATCAGGTACAACATTTATCAGGTACACCATTCATCAGGTACAACATTTATCAGGTACATTGATCAGGTACAACATTTATCAGGTACATTTATCAGGTACAACATTTATCAGGTACAACATTTGTCAGGTACAACATTTATCAGGTACATTTATCATGTATAACATTTATCAGGTACAACATTTATCAGGTACAACATTTATCAGGTACAACATTTATCAGGTACAACATTTATCAGGTACAACATTCATCAAGTACAACATTTATCAGGTACATTTATCATGTATAACATTCATCAGGTACAACATTTATCAGGTACAACATTTATCAGGTACAACATTCATCAGGTACAACATTTATCAGGTACAACATTCATCAGGTACAATCTTCATCAGGTACAACATTTATCAGGTACATTTATCATGTATTACATTCATCAGCTACAACATTTATCAGGTACAACATTCATCAGGTACAATATTCATCAGGTACAACATTTATCAGGTACATTTATCATGTATTACATTCATCAGGTACATTTATCAGATACTCATAAGAGTGGAAAGCCAAACAATTTAAAAGTCTTTAGAAGCAAGTAAACCAAATGAAGAGGATATCTAAAAATAGAGTAAGATCACATAAACCAGTGAAATAACACCTTTACTTTTTTGACGAAATAAAATAAATAAAAACAACCCATAAAAGCAGTTCTATAAACCAATTGAAATAATAATTATACTTGAACGGTCGTTTATGTAGATTGATACATACACTTTTAATGGAATTAATGAGAAAAGTTTGAAGATACCAAATGGGCAATGAGAAGCCATCGAAGAAGAATATAATTATGATGTAACGAGAATAGACGGACCAATAAAAAATATCGGACAACATTCAGTTTTATCAAATGTCAACGTGAGAGTATTCAGGAATCTTAAAATCAAATTCGCTTTTCAAATTGAATGGTTGAATGAGACACATTTAGCCCTAAGCCTAACGCTTATATATTATTAATACTACCGAATAGACTAAAAGAGTTGATGCACTGTGGACAATATAAAGGCAATACACATAATATAAAGGCAATACACATAACATAAAGGCAATATACATAATATAAAGGCAATACACATACTATAAAGGCAATACACAGAATATAAAGGCAATACACATAATATAAAGGCAATACACATAATATAAAGGCAATACACATAACATAAAGGCAATACACATAATATAAAGGCAATGCACATAATATAAATGCAATACACATAACATAAAGGCAATACACATAATATAAAGGCAATACACATAATATAAAGGCAATACACATAATATAAAGGCAATACACATAATATAAAGGCAATACACATAACATAAAGGCAATACACATAATATAAAGGCAATACACATAATATAAAGGCAATCCACATAATATAAAGGCAATACACATAATTAGTATTACAATAACACATTAGTATTGTTATTCTTACACTAATTAATACAGTATAACACTTATATCAAACGACCGCGTGAAACAGAATTATTGTATAAAGACAAATCATTGTCTATCAGAAAGATAAATCATCAGTTTAAGATCTTAACACTTTCTCTCCGAGGACATAATTTATTTGTAAACCATTTACAAAGATATGATTGTCAAAACGTCTTTGTTAGTTATACATGCTGTACCTAATAGTTTCCACCTGTCTTTGTCATGTCTACCAATAAATGTATATCAAGACTTTGATGATCTTAAATCAACAGCTCCCGATGTACTCTCCTGCTGGTTACCAGTGTCATATATGTAGACGTATACGGGATGTTTATATTGGTGATTATTGTTTTGTTGACGAAATGAATGACGAGACCTGGAGATGTCAATTATCACCAACCAAAACAACAAAATATTGGAATCATAATATTAAGATTAACTCCGCTGAGAAATATCCCAGGAGTTGAGAACAATGAGACAAGGTTATTACTCTTTAGGATTGATGCCTACGTGCTCTTATTAATGTAGTTTTATTAATATTTAGACATTTGTAAATTTACCCTTACTTAATAATGTAAGTATTATTAATGTAGTTTTATTAATATTTAGACATTTATAAATTTACCCTTACTTAATAATGTAAGTATTATTAAAGTAGTTTTATTAATATTTAAACATTTATGAATTTACCCTTACTTAATAATGTAAGTATTATTAAAGTTAATGTTCATCTCACACTGTCATATATCAAGGGGCCGTCGTGGTTGTGATCGCATGGTAGTTGGATCTATGACTACATGTGCAATCAATGCTTATCACCACTAACCTTGTGAGTTCGAACCCCGCTCAAGTGAGGTGTACTCGATACAACATTATGTGATAAAGTTTGTCAGTGACTTGCGACAGGTCGGTGATTTTCTCCGGGTACTTCGGTTTCCTCCACCAATAAAACTGACATCTACGATATAACTGAAATAGTGTTGAAAGTGGTGTTAAGCACCATAAAACCGACCAACCAACAATCCAACCAAGTCATAGATTAAAATATTTGGGCTATTCTATTTATATTTACAATTATATTTGGCTATAAGCCTAATGAATATGGACTATTTGTTTCCAATGACAATACTACACATCAAATATTGAAATTAAATTCTTTGTCAATGCTGCATTCCATATTATCATTGTACGATGTTATGGAGGATTAGGTTAGCATCTGGAGCCCAACATGGTCATTGCTTTAGACGGATATTCAGTCCAGGTAAAAATACATTCTACAAATAACAAAATAGCTATTTGAAAAATAAAATATTAGCATATTTCCGTCACCAAATGAATATATTGTTTATTAACACATGTGTTGTTTTGGATATCACTCAAGATATAGAAGTGGACGCTAATGGATAAATACCTTTGGAATATAAATCATACTATGAAATAAGTCAATGATCTAAAGAACAGAAAAATTTATCCCCGACTTGATAAAAATGTCGGATTTTGATTGGTCGATGACCCGTTGGTACAAAACCCATGCTACCGGCTGGTAGTTACGTAACGTCACTGAGAGTCTTTACGTTGCTATACATGATGTAAAGATGGTGTAAAATATAAACAATCTCAAAGCGCTTTGTATTCAACATGGAGAATGGACGATGTATTTCTTGAAAAAAAATCAAGCGTTTCAATAAATGCAGTAAGAAAACAAACAATATACCAAATTATGTTGAGAGATTTAAAGTTCCTACGGTATTGATGGTCATGTTTAACATGTAGTGTAAACATTTTGTTGATTCGCGCTACACTGTGAAACGTTGCTTTTGTTGTTATGTTGTGTCTTAATAGAAATGGCCAATTGTTTGAATACAATCATTTTAAAATCATTTGTCATTATTGTTTTCACATCAATTCTTCATTTGTTTTATCGTACTAATACCACCCAAAATATGTACCATGCATATTTTTTTATCAATAGAATTCTCGATCCTATTACTAGTGACGTCATGTATAATGTAACGCTATCCACGTGACAATACGCGCCAAATACAAAACAGTAAATTACAACAAAATAAGACCTAAAAAACGTTAAAAAATAAAGGTATCTCCCTACACTTTATCGAAATTCACCCAAATTTTCACATGAGCTATGGCATTTTACTCCGCAAGTACAAAAACCTCATGATTACGTTATAAAAAGAACAAGAAAATCCATTAAAAATCAGTTTTTGTTTTCAAACCGGGGATAAAATCGTTATCTACGTGTCTACCCGTGGGCATTGAGATTGTACCACCCTTCAGCACCACTGTACAACCTTCGGCTTCGCCTCGGGCTATACAGAAGTGCTTCAGGGTGGTACAATCTCAATGCCCACGGGTAGACACGTAAATAACTTATAATGTCCATTGAACAATAAATAGTGCGATTATTTTAGAAAATTGATCAATTGACCTGTTTGTCTTTAGCATTGATCTTCTTTTAACCGCTTGAGGCAAACTGGCATTGCATTACAATGTGTCAGTAACTTAAAAGATAGTGAATTTTGTAATTACACATTTCCTATGCTGACTTCAGCCTAAACAATAATCAACAGAGTGCATATGTATGCTTGCATACATGTACCATTCTAACATGGATAGCATTATTCAGGTTTAATTTTGTCCTTGCTGTCGCTCCTAATAAAATTTGAACGGAAATAATATTAGCTATGTTAAAATATTTAACAACCTTATGGTTCTCATTATTTATTCTTTAGCTGATTTACGGTTACTATTTGCCTGTTAATTCCTTTAACTTTTAAGCTTTGATGTGCCACATTTTAATATTACGAAAATGTTATAAAGCTGATTTTTATTTTGATATTAACAAGATTTTGCAAGATCAACAGCATAGAAAACTGCAACCTTTAATTTGTAGTCTTCAGACACGGAATCTTACTATTTTCAGATATGGTCACCGCCACGTTTACCACTTTTTCAAAACTCGCTACCCGCGGTTTTCCAATATCTCAACAATTCTTCTAGTTTTTAGATATAGTTAAAATTGTTTACATCCTTAAATAAATAAATAAATAAATAAATAAATAAATAAATAAATAAATAAATAAATAAATAAATAAATAAATAAATAAATAAATAAATAAATAAATAAATAAACATCGGACTACCAAAGCAGCATGATATACCGATCAATAAGGGTTAAAATAGGTACCTTATAGACGACACCAAATTATATTAAATTTACTTTTTAATTGTAATTGTTGTCCATAAATGGTAGAGAAAACCGAATGGACAATCTAAAAACACAGGCAACATTGGGCAAAAGACACAGAACGCAGATAAACAGAGCAAAAACACAACACGGAAGCAAAAGACAAGACCGGAGGATTCAGTGCCTGTTTCTTGTATCAGTTTTATCATCACTATCAGATATTGTATCAGTTTTATCATCACTATCAGATATTGTATCAGTTGTATCATCACTATCAGATATTGTATCAGATGTATCATCACTATCAGTCATTGTATCAGCGGTATCATCTTTATCATTCATTGTATCAGCTGTATCAGCACTATCAATCATTCCATCAGCTGTATCATCTTTCGCAGTCATTGTATCAGCTGTATCATCTTTATCAGTCATTTTATCAGTTGTAGCATCACTATCAGATATTGTATCAGCTGTATCAGCACTATCAGTCATTGTATCAGCAGTATCATCACCATCAGTCATTTTATCAGCTGTATCATCACTATCAGTCATTTCATCAGCTGTATATTCACTATCAGTCATTGTATCAGCGGTATCATGACTATCAGTCAGTGTATCAGCTGTATCATCACTATCAGTCATTTTATCAGCGGTATCATCACTATCAGTCGTTGTATTAGGTGCATCATCACTATCAGTCATTATATCAGCTGTATCATCTTTATCAGTCATTGTACCAGCAGCATCATCACTATCAGTTATTGTGTCAGCTATATCATCATTATCAGTCCTTGTATCCGTTGTATCATCACTATCAGTCATTGTATCAGTTGTATCACCACTATGCATCATTTTATCAGCTGTATCATCTTTATCAGTCATTGTGTCAGTTGTATCAGCACTATCAATCATTGCATCAGCTGTGTCATCACTATCAGTCATTGTAGCAGCTGTATCATCATTATCAGTCATTTTATCAGTTGTATCATCACTATCAGTCATTGTATTGATTATATCACCACTATGCGTAATTTTATCAGCTGTATCATCATTATCAGTCATTGTATCAGCTGTATCATCACTATCAGTCATTGTATCAGCAGCAGCATCACTATCAGTCATTGTATCAGCGGTATCATCATTATCAGTCATTGCATCAGTTGTATCATTACTATCAGTCATTGTATCAGTTGTATCACCACTATGAATCATTTTATCAGCTGTATCATCTTTATCAGTCATTGTGTCAGTTGTATCAGCACTATCAATCATTGCATCAGCTGTATCATCACTATCAATCATTGTAGCAGCTGTATCATCATCATGAGTCATGGTATCAGTTGTATCATCACTATCAATCTTTGCATCAGCTGTATCATCTTTCAGTCTTTGTATCAGCTGTATCATCTTTATCAGTCATTTTATCAGTTGTATCATCTTTAGCAGTCATTGTGTCAGCTGTGTCATCTTTATCAGTTGCATAATCTTTAGCAGTAATTGTACCAGCTGCATCATCACTATCAGTCATTACATCAGCTGTATCATCACTATCACTCATTGTGTCAGCTGTATCATTAATATCAGTCATTGTATCAGTTATATCATCACTATCAGTCATTTTATCAGCTGTATCATCACTATCAGTCATTGTATCAGTTGTATCATCCCCATTAGTCATTGTATCAGCTGTATCATCACTTTCAGTCATTATATCAGTTGTATCATCACTATCAGTTATTATATCAGCTGTAGCACCACCATCAGGTCAGTCATTTTATCAGCTGTATCATCACTATGATTCATTGTATCATCACTATCAGTCATTGTATCAGATGTATCATCACTATCAGTCATTATGTCAGCTGTATCATCACTATCCGTCATTGTATTAGCTGTATCATCACAATCAATCATTGTAGTAGGTGTATCATCCCTATCAGTCATTGTATCAGCTGTATCATCACTATCAGGCATTGTATCAGCTGTATCGTCACTATCAGTCATTTTATCAGGTGTATCAGCACTATCAGTCATTGTATCAGCTGTATCGTCACTATCAGTCATTGCATCAGTTGTATCATCGTTACCAGTCATTGTATCAGCTGTACCATCTTTATCAGTCATTTTATCAGCTGTATCGTCACTATCAGACATTGTATCAGCTGTATGGTCACTACCAGACTTAATTTTGGGTTAGATTCAACGAACCGAACGGTCATCCCTCATCAAAAGTTAAGCGTCTGTTAAGTGCCACACTTGAGGTAGGTATTGGGGTATGATCTTATATGAATATATTTTTATGACATTAATATAGAAAATCATAGTTAAAGATTGTATATTTCCAGTTGTCATTACATGAGTCAATCAATGGCAAAACAAAGATCCAGTAATATATATATATTATAACAAAAACGAAATCTTCCAATATTCAGAAATATTTCCGTGTTAAAGTTTGAAATGCTACGCAGGTGTATATTCCAGAATGGATAAATGACCAATTACACATAATCATTTATAATTATTATTTACCCTTTTCCTGGTACATTTATAATTGTTATTTACCCTTTTCCTGGTACATTTAAATGATTCAGATACTACGCAACGAGTCAATACAGTTGCACCCGATTATCTTCCAAAATGACGCGAATCAACAGTTAAAAGCCACAAGATACTTATACAATTGTATTCTTCTTATTAATAAGTTTATAATGAAGTATTTTTGGCACTACTTCAAGTTCACATCCTTGTTGAATAATTCGTAAGACGTCTTTACAAATGTCTCTGTTTGTGGTCGATGATTGCACGTTTCAATAGAATGTTATATCAGTAAAAGTAAACATTTCCATTTGTTTTGTAAGGCATTCATCTTTTATTTATGTTATTTGTATTTGTTTAAGCTGCATGTCTATGTGGTGTTCAACACGATTTCCATGTCAGATGATGGTTGTGTTGTGCAACAGTAACACGACATATGTCATTAGTGGAGCAGGAACTGGACGTTTCCACAATCACACATTTATAATTTAGACTTTTCTCGTGTTGCATTCCATGTTCTTTTCATTTAACCTATAATATTGCTTAATTACGTTTACGAGTATATACCATCACAATTTAATGCACTTATTATCACTTCCTGTGTATATGAGAGTTCGTGTTGTACTCTTTTGTCTGTTTTGTTATTTTTTGTTTGTTTGTACTTGTGCTAATATTCCCGTTGTCATTTTGCTGGAATACAACATCTGACTATAGTGTTCTGTATTACTTCGTTCATCTGACTATAGTGTTCTGTATTACTTCGTTCATCTGACAATAGCGTTCTGTATTACTTCGTTCATCTGACTATAGTGTTCTGTATTACTTCGTTCATCTGACTATAGTGTTCTGTATTACTTCGTTCATCTGACTATAGTGTTCTGTATTACTTCGTTCATCTGACTATAGTGTTCTGTATTACTTCGTTCATCTGACTATAGTGTTCTGTATTACTTAGTTCATCTGACTATAGTGTTCTGTATTACTTCGTTCAAAAATATAGGATTCTTAAACCGTCTGAAATAGAAATTGAAATGCATCTTGATACAATATACAATTATTTCCTTCCTGAAAGTGAGTATCCCTATTTAACAATTAACGAAAGAGTTATTTTGTACATGTAATATTTCTACGAACATGTTTTTTCGCATTCATTATATATTTTTTTTTACAAGATAATTCTAAATATTTCCCCAATTACATTTTTGAGATAAAAATTGCACATATGCTTTCTTTCAAACAACGTTTGTAGATGACAAAAATATCAGTCATGTTTTACCTGATCTAGATTGTCGTCTGCTATTCTGTTGTTTTAAATGTCTAAATTACCATATTTGACATTTTATCTTAAATACATGTAAATATCAATTCTATTCAATTTCTAAGGTTTATTCATTTATTAATTTCTCGGTTAAACTGAACGCATATATGTTTGTTGACATTGTTCATAACAATTCCCTTTTTTTGCACATGTCTTTAGTGGCATAATACATTTTATCCTGCAATGACAGCATTTACCGACCAATATAGCCTGCCTAATATATTTTTTGATATTAGTCAGTTATAAATAGAACTTTTTTTTATATTGGTCAGTTATAAATAGAACATACAAATGTAAAACGGGGCACATCGGGGGATATTGTTTTCAAATACATACACAAAATTATTTCAAATACTTTTATCATCGTCCAGTAAACGTTTATTTACGATTTAAAATTGCAGGATAAATACAATACATGTGCACTGTCGAAGCATATAGGTAAATATGTGTATTCGGCGCGAAACGCGGGAAAAGGCTCGGCTAAGCCTCGCCTTTTCCCGCGTTTCTAAGCCTCATACACATATTACCCATATGCTTCGACAGTGCACAAGTATTGTATATTTACATATGTCTTTAGTGGTATAATACATTTTACATATGTCTTTAGTGGTATAATACATTTTACATGTCTTTAGTGGTATAATGCATTTTACATATGTCTTTAGTGGTATAATACATTTTACATATGTCTTTAGTGGTATAATACATTTTACTCATGTCTTTAGTGGTATAATACATTTTACATATGTCTTAAGTGGTATAATACATTTTACACATGTCTTTAGTGGTAAAATACATTTGTTTTACATATGTCTTTAGTGGTATAATACATTTTACATATGTCTTTAGTGGTAAAATACATTTGTTTTACATATGTCTTTAGTGGTATAATACATTTTACATATGTCTTTAGTGGTATAATACATTTTACTTATGTCTTTAGTGGTATAATACATTTGTTTTACATATGTATTTAATGGTATAATACCTTTTACATATGTCTTTAGTGGTATAATACATCTTACTCATGTCTTTAGTGGTAAAATACATTTGTTTTACATATGTCTTTAGTGGTATAATACATTTTACATATCTTTAGTGGTATAGTACATTTTACATATGTCTTTAGTGGTATAATACATTTTACACATGTCTTTAGTGGTATAATACATTTGTTTTACATATGTATTTAATGGTATAATACATTTTACATATGTCTTTAGTGGTATGATACATTTTACATATGTCTTTAGTGGTATAATACATTTTACTCATGTCTTTAGTGGTAAAATACATTTGTTTTACATATGTCTTTAGTGGTATAATACATTTTACATGTCTTTAGTGGTATAATACATTTTACATATGTCTTTAGTGGTATAATACATTTTACACATGTCTTTAGTGGTAACATACATTTGTTTTGCATATGTCTTTAGTGGTATAATACATTTTACATATGTCTTTAGTGGTAAAATATATTTTACATATGTCTTTAGTGGTATAATACATGCTACATATGTCTTTAGTGGTATAATACATTTTACATGTCTTTAGTGGTATAATACATTTTACATGTCTTTAGTGGTATAATACATTTTACATATGTCTTTAGTGGTATAATACATTTTACACATGTCTTTAGTGGTATAATACATTTATTTTACATATGTATTTAGTGGTATAATACATTTTACATATGTCTTTAGCGCTATAATACATCTTACATATGTCTTTAGTGGTATAATACATTTTACATATCTTTACAGGTATAATACATTTTACATATGTCTTTAGTGGTATAATACATTTTACTCATGTCTTTAGTGGTAAAATACATTTGTTTTACATATGTTTTAGTGGTATAATACATTTTACATATGTCTTTAGTGGTATAATACATTTTACATATGTCTTTAGTGGTATAATGCATTTTACATATGTCTTTAGTGGTATAATACATTTTACATATGTCTTTAGTGGTATAATACATTTTACATGTCTTTAGTGGTATAATACATTTTACACATGTCTTTTGTGGTAAAATACATTTGTTTTACATATGTCTTTAGTGGTATAATATATTTTACATATGTCTTTAGTGGTAAAATACATTTGTTTTACATATGTCTTTAATGGTATAATACATTTTACATATGTTTTTAGTGGTATAATACATTTTACACATGTCTTTAGTGGTATAATACATTTATTCTACATATGTATTTAATGGTATAATACATTTTACATATGTCTTTAGTGGTATAATACATTTTACACATGTCTTTAGTGGTATAATACATTTTACATTTGTCTTTAGTGGTATAATACATGTTACATGTCTTTAGTGGTATAATACATTTTACATGTCTTTAGTGGTATAATACATTTTACATATGTCTTTAGTGGTATAATACATTTTACACATGTCTTTAGTGGTATAATACATTTGTTTTACATATGTATTTAGTGGTATAATACATTTTACATATGTCTTTAGTGGTATAATACATTTTACATATGTCTTTAGTGGTATAATACATTTTACATATCTTTACTGGTATAATACATTTTACATATGTTTTTAGTGGTATAATACATTTTACTCATGTCTTTAGTGGTAAAATACATTTGTTTTACATATGTCTTTAGTGGTATAATACATTTTACATGTCTTTAGTGGTATAATACATTTTACATATGTCTTTATTGGTATAATACATTTTACACATGTCTTTCAGTGGTAAAATACATTTATTTTACATATGTCTTTAGTGGTATAATACATTTTACATATGTTTTAGTGGTATAATACATTTTACACATGTTTTTAGTGGTATAATACATTTTAAATATGTCTTTAGTGGTATAATACATTTTACATATGTCTTTAGTGGTATAATACATTTTACATGTCTTTAGTGTTATAATACATTTTACATGTCTTTAGTAGTATAGTACATTTTACATATGTTTTAGTGGTATAATACATTTTACATATGTCTTTAGTGGTATAATACATTTTTCACATGTCTTTAGAGGTATAATACTTTTTACACATGTATTTAGTGGTATAATACATTTTACACATGTCTTTAGTGGTATAATACATTTCACATATGTCTTTAGTGGTATAATACATTTTACATGTCTTTGGTGGTATAATACATTTTACATATGTCTTTAGTGATATAATACATTTTACTCATGTCTTAAGTAGTAAAATACATTTGTTTAACATATGTCTTTAGTGGTATAATACATTTTACATGTCTTTAGTGGTATAATACATTTTACATATGTCTTTAGTGGTATAATACATTTTACACATGTCTTTAGTGGTAAAATACATTTGTTTTACATATGTCTTTAGTGGTATAGTACTTTTACATATGTCTTTAGTGGTATAATACATTTTACTCATGTCTTTAGTGTAATAGGATTCCGTACACCGAAGAAGAACAGAAGATATCAAAGAGGTAATAGGAATCCGTACATCGAGGAAGAACAGAAGATATCAAAGAGGTAATAGGAATCCGTACATCGAAGAAGAACAGAAGATATCAAAGAGGTAATAGGAATCCGTACATCGAGGAAGAACAGAAGATATCAAAGAGGTAAAAGGAATCCGTACATCGAGGAAGAACAGAAGATATCAAAGAGGTAATAGGAATCCCTACATCGAAGAAGAACAGAAGATATCAAAGAGATAATGGGAATCCGTACATCGAGGAAGAACAGAAGATATCAAAGAGGTAATAGGAATCCGTACATCGAAGAAGAACAGAAGATATCAGAGAGGTAATAGGAATCCCTACATCGAGGAAGAACAGAAGATATCAAAGAGGTAATGGGAATCCGTACATCGAGGAAGAACAGAAGATATCAAAGAGGTAATAGGAATCCGTACATCGAAGAAGAACAGAAGATATCAAAGAGGTAATAGGAATCCGTACATCGAAGAAGAACAGACAACATAATGGCCAAGAAAAAAGAACAAAAGGACAAACAGCGATCTTCAAAACATACACATAAAACTAACGATTGAGTAACACGAACCCCACTAAAATTGGGAGTGACCTCGGGTGCTCCGGAAGGGTAATCAATTCCTGCTCCACTAGTTGCACCGTCGTGTTAATCTAGTTACAAACCCGGTGATAAGTAATGAATGCGGAATGTGAAGATGATGTCTGCTTTGTACTAGACCAACACTCAGCTTTGACACATTACACTGATTCCGAGGCTACCAGTATATATACACTCCTTAATGTTGACCGGAGATGCAACAAATACCATTTTCATAGTCTTTTTGGCTCGAACACATGAGGCGAGCACACCTAACCATTACATCACCAATGCGGGTGACATCCTAGAGATTTACAACCAAATATAAAATCGCACATTCAAGGAAGATTACAAAACATGAAAAGTGTATTAGTACAAGTTTGAAGATACCAACGGGATAACCAAAAGTCGTACATCGAAGAAGGACAGACAATGCAATGGCGGAAAGAAAAAGAACACGACAACAAATATCTACAAAGCGCAGACATCTAAAGATTGGGCAACGCGAACCACACTTTAAACCGGGGATGAACTAAGGTGCTCCAGAAGGATAAATAGTTCCTGCTCAACTAGTGAACCAGGGATGAACTAAGGTGCTCCAGAAGGATAAATAGTTCCTGCTCAACTAGTGAACCAGGGATGAACTAAGGTGCTCCAGAAAGACAAATAGTTCCTGCTCAACTAGTGAACCAGGGATGAACTAAGGTGCTCCAGAAAGATAAATAGTTCCTGCTCCACTAGTGAACCAGGGATGAACTAAGGTGCTCCAGAAGGATAAATAGTTCCTGCTCCACTAGTGAACCAGGGATGAACTAAGGTGCTCCAGAAGGATAAATAGTTCCTGTTCCACTAGTGAACCAGGGATGAACTAAGGTGCTCCAGAAAGATAAATAGTTTCTGCTCAACTAGTGAACCAGGGATGAACTAAGGTGCTCCAGAAGGATAAATAGTTCCTGCTCAACTAGTGAACCAGGGATGAACTAAGGTGCTCCAGAAAGATAAATAGTTCCTGCTCAATTAGTGAACCAGGGATGAACTAAGGTGCTCCAGAAAGATAAATAGTTCCTGCTCCACTAGTGAACCGGGGATGAACTAAGGTGCTCCAGAAGGATAAATAGTTCCTGCTCAACTAGTGAACCAGGGATGAACTAAGGTGCTCCAGAAAGATAAATAGTTCCTGCTCAACTAGTGAACCAGGGATGAACTAAGGTGCTCCAGAAAGATAAATAGTTCCTGCTCAACTAGTGAACCAGGGATGAACTAAGGTGCTCCAGAAAAATAAATAGTTCCTGCTCAACTAGTGAACCAGGGATGAACTAAGGTGCTCCAGAAGAATAAATAGTTCCTGCTCAACTAGTGAACCAGGGATGAACTAAGGTGCTCCAGAAAGATAAATAATTCCTGCTCCACTAGTGAACTGGGGATGAACTAAGGTGCTCCAGAAAGATAAATAGTTCCTGCTCAACTAGTGGAACCCGTCGTATTACTCTTGTTACAAGATACATGAGGACTTGCTACAAAGCTAGAGATAAATGAGGAATAGGGAAAAGACCGGATTGTGCCGTCGTCTTATTCTTGTTACAAAGCTAGAGATAAATGAGGAATAGGGAAAAGACGGGATTGTGCCGTCGTCTTACTCTTGTTACAAAGCTAGAGATAAATGAGGAATAGGGAAAAGACCGGATTGTGCCGTCGTCTTACTCTTGTTACAAAGCTAGAGATAAATGAGGAATAGGGAAAAGACCGGATTGTGCCGTCGTCTTACTCTTGTTACAGAGCTAGAGATAAATGAGGAATAGGGAAAAGACCGGATTGTGCCGTCGTCTTACTCTTGTTACAAAGCTAGAGATAAATGAGGAATAGGGAAAAGACTGGATTGTGCCGTCGTCTTACTCTTGTTACAAAGCTAGAGATAAATGAGGAATAAGGAAAAGACCAGATTGTGCCGTCGTCTTACTCTTGTTACAAAGCTAGAGATAAATGAGGAATAGGGAAAAGACCGGATTGTGCCGTCGTCTTACTCTTGTTACATAGCTAGAGATAAATGAGGAATAGGGAAAAGACCGGATTGTGCCGTCGTCTTACTCTTGTTACAGAGCTAGAGATAAATGAGGAATAGGGAAAAGACCGGATTGTGCCGTCGTCTTACTCTTGTTACAAAGCTAGAGATAAATGAGGAATAGGGAAAAGACCGGATTGTGCCGTCGTCTTACTCTTGTTACATAGCTAGAGATAAACGAGGACTTGTTACAAAGCTAGAGATAAATGAGGAATAGGGAAAAGACCGGATTGTGCCGTCGTCTTACTCTTGTTACAAAGCTAGAGATAAATGAGGAATAGGGAAAAGACCGGATTGTGCCGTCGTCTTACTCTTGTTACAAATGTAGAGATAAATGAGGAATAGGGAAAAGACCGGATTGTGCCGTCGTCTTACTCTTGTTACAGAGCTAGAGATAAATGAGGAATAGGGAAAAGACCGGATTGTGCCGTCGTCTTACTCTTGTTACATAGCTAGAGATAAATGAGGACTTGTTACAAAGCTAGAGATAAATGAGGAATAGGGAAAAGACCGGATTGTGCCGTCGTCTTACTCTTGTTACAAAGCTAGAGATAAATGAGGAATAGGGAAAAGACCGGATTGTGCCGTCGTCTTACTCTTGTTACAGAGCTAGAGATAAATGAGGACTTGTTACAAAGCTAGAGATAAATGAGGAATAGGGAAAAGACCGGATTGTGCCGTCGTCTTACTCTTGTTACATAGCTAGAGAAAAACGAGGACTTGTTACAAAGCTAGAGATAAATGAGGAATAGGGAAAAGACCGGATTGTGCCGTCGTCTTACTCTTGTTACAAAGCTAGAGATAAATGAGGAATAGGGAAAAGACCGGATTGTGCCGTCGTCTTACTCTTGTTACAAATGTAGAGATAAATGAGGAATAGGGAAAAGACCGGATTGTGCCGTCGTCTTACTCTTGTTACATAGCTAGAGATAAATGAGGACTTGTTACAAAGCTAGAGATAAATGAGGAATAGGGAAAAGACCGGATTGTGCCGTCGTCTTACTCTTGTTACAAAGCTAGAGATAAATGAGGAATAGGGAAAAGACCGGATTGTGCCGTCGTCTTACTCTTGTTACATAGCTAGAGATAAATGAGGACTTGTTACAAAGCTAGAGATAAATGAGGAATAGGGAAAAGACGGATTGTGCCGTCGTCTTACTCTTGTTACAAAGCTAGAGATAAATGAGGAATAGGGAAAAGACCGGATTGTGCCGTCGTCTTACTCTTGTTACATAGCTAGAGATAAATGAGGACTTGTTACAAAGCTAGAGATAAATGAGGAATAGGGAAAAGACCGGATTGTGCCGTCGTCTTACTCTTGTTACAGAGCTAGAGATAAATGAGGAATAGGGAAAAGACCGGATTGTGCCGTCGTCTTACTCTTGTTACAGAGCTAGAGATAAATGAGGACTTGTTACAAAGCTAGAGATAAATGAGGAATAGGGAAAAGACCGGATTGTGCCGTCGTCTTACTCTTGTTACAAAGCTAGAGATAAATGAGGAATGGGGAAAAGACCGGATTGTCATTACGACAAATGGAACATATCCGTCATCATTTGTGACACAGGTATTCTGTAGCGATTAACCAAGTCTCGTTGGCGACTGTAAAACTATCGAATTCGACTTTCTTAACCACTACATCCACTTGGATCTGTAACTTCCTAGTTAGCAGCAATCCTTGATCAAAGAAATCATAATAGGAACCACCTGCTCTGGAATACCGTATCAACTGAGAGATGTATAATCCATATGCAGGTGCTACTAGAATGTTGCTACATATAAATGGAAAGTACACAACAAAGAAATTCAATTCATTTTATTTGGCGTAATGCTTTGTTCTTCACCTGCCCTCATTGTCAATTTCTAGGCGTATTTCAAGGCATGACGTAGACATATTTCTATGGTATCCTTTATTTCAAGCTCAGTGGGATATATGCGATGAACAGAATTACTAAGATTGGAATTATTTAGTGACAGCACATCATCAATATAGGGGAAAGTGAATTAAAGGATTGGGCTAGCTTCTTTTCATTTTTTGCAGAAGCCCCTATATGCAATCTGATTAATATGAATGAAGCAACAAGTCGATGAGAAGATGGGCCCGTTTGTTACGCATAGGAATGCCGATTGTGTGTTGTAAAACATGTCAACCAAACAGATATGTTGTGCCCAATGTTGTATGTGTCTCTCATTCTTGTTAACTTTTATTTGTATAATTTTCATGTTTTGTTATATCCTTTGTAATGTGTAATTTTATATTTGCTTCTGATTTTTTTTCGTGTTTTTACTAAAACAACTCATTCTGACCTCCTTATTTTAGCTAACTTGAAGCATCCCACGTTGTTTTTCATTAAGTTTCGGTGCAGTCTACATACTTATTTGGTATTGCTGTATTGATACAAGGGAAATAATATAATTCCCAACCCCATATTGTTTCATAAATACATACAATATAAAGCATTCAAATATTAGGATATAATAAACAAGGTATATACATTATGAAAGTCGCAGTGAATGTAAGATCAAGAACAGCCACAAATAATAAAGCTTTCTAAGGCATTGTTTTATTGAGTACTTACTAAGCATATTAGTGATACCCGGTGGTACATTTCTTCGTAAGAAAACTTTGAAGAATCCTTCATCATATACTTTAGAATCTTTGTTGTCAGTACATCGAACTTTTATTCTATATTCAGACACGGTATCAAAACTAAGTGGAGAATTTTTTTTTAATATTATTTTGGAAACTGAAAATAAAAACATATCCAATCATTTTGTCATCCTTTTACGATTCAATAAATATTCGTCGACTGTAATTCGAATCGATTGAGCTCAAATACCAATAAATGAGATGGAACTTATCTCTATTCACATTGATAGGTAATCTAAATTATGTAATAATGTGCCTTATATAATTGACAAGTGGTATTGTTTTATTATCCTCCTTGTTACAGGGAGATAACTTATTAATGTATCTAATTGCCGTTACGAACAACGGCTCACACATTAATGATACAACAATAACTACAAGTGTCCATAATTAAACGCTAATCATAACTAATTTGTTCGATGCAGTTATTTAGAAACATTTTAGCAATATCAATAATAAATACCTAATATTTCTAGAGATACACAATGAGTGCTGAGGTACTGTGTATTACGTTTATAAGTTCACCCACTGTATTTCTAGAGATATACAATGAGTGCTGAGGTACTGTGTATTACGTTTATAAGTTCACCCACTGTATTTCTAGAGATACACAATGAGTGCTGAGGTACTGTGTATTACGTTTATAAGTTCACCCACTGTATTTCTAGAGATACACAATGAGTGCTGAGGTACTGTCTATTACGTTTATAAGTTCACCCACTGTATTTCTAGAGATACACAATGAGTGCTGAGGTACTGTGTATTACGTTTATAAGTTCACCCACTGTATTTCTAGAGATACACAATGAGTGCTGAGGTACTGTGTATTACGTTTATAAGTTCACCCACTGTATTTCTAGAGATACACAATGAGTGCTGAGGTACTGTGTATTACGTTTATAAGTTCACCCACTGTATTTCTAGAGATACACAATGAGTGCTGAGGTACTGTGTATTACGTTTATAAGTTCACCCACTGTATTTCTAGAGATACACAATGAGTGCTGAGGTACTGTGTATTACGTTTATAAGTTCACCCACTGTATTTCTAGAGATACACAATGAGTGCTGAGGTACTGTGTATTACGTTTATAAGTTCACCCACTGTATTTCTAGAGATACACAATGAGTGCTGAGGTACTGTGTATTACGTTTATAAGTTCACCCACTGTATTTCTAGAGATACACAATGAGTGCTGAGGTACTGTGTATTACGTTTATAAGTTCACCCACTGTATTTCTAGAGATACACAATGAGTGCTGAGGTACTGTGTATTACGTTTATAAGTTCACCCACTGTATTTCTAGAGATACACAATGAGTGCTGAGGTACTGTGTATTACGTTTATAAGTTCACCCACTGTATTTCTAGAGATACACAATGAGTGCTGAGGTACTGTGTATTACGTTTATAAGTTCACCCACTGTATTTCTAGAGATACACAATGAGTGCTGAGGTACTGTGTATTACGTTTATAAGTTCACCCACTGTATTTCTAGAGATACACAATGAGTGCTGAGGTACTGTGTATTACGTTTATAAGTTCACCCACTGTATTTCTAGAGATACACAATGAGTGCTGAGGTACTGTGTATTACGTTTATAAGTTCACCCACTGTATTTCTAGAGATACACAATGAGTGCTGAGGTACTGTGTATTACGTTTATAAGTTCACCCACTGTATTTCTAGAGATACACAATGAGTGCTGAGGTACTGTGTATTACGTTTATAAGTTCACCCACTGTATTTCTAGAGATACACAATGAGTGCTGAGGTACTGTGTATTACGTTTATAAGTTCACCCACTGTATTTCTAGAGATACACAATGAGTGCTGAGGTACTGTGTATTACGTTTATAAGTTCACCCACTGTATTTCTAGAGATACACAATGAGTGCTGAGGTACTGTGTATTACGTTTATAAGTTCACCCACTGTATTTCTAGAGATACACAATGAGTGCTGAGGTACTGTGTATTACGTTTATAAGTTCACCCACTGTATTTCTAGAGATACACAATGAGTGCTGAGGTACTGTGTATTACGTTTATAAGTTCACCCACTGTATTTCTAGAGATACACAATGAGTGCTGAGGTACTGTGTATTACGTTTATAAGTTCACCCACTGTATTTCTAGAGATACACAATGAGTGCTGAGGTACTGTGTATTACGTTTATAAGTTCACCCACTGTATTTCTAGAGATACACAATGAGTGCTGAGGTACTGTGTATTACGTTTATAAGTTCACCCACTGTATTTCTAGAGATACACAATGAGTGCTGAGGTACTGTGTATTACGTTTATAAGTTCACCCACTGTATTTCTAGAGATACACAATGAGTGCTGAGGTACTGTGTATTACGTTTATAAGTTCACCCACTGTATTTCTAGAGATACACAATGAGTGCTGAGGTACTGTGTATTACGTTTATAAGTTCACCCACTGTATTTCTAGAGATACACAATGAGTGCTGAGGTACTGTGTATTACGTTTATAAGTTCACCCACTGTATTTCTAGAGATACACAATGAGTGCTGAGGTACTGTGTATTACGTTTATAAGTTCACCCACTGTATTTCTAGAGATACACAATGAGTGCTGAGGTACTGTGTATTACGTTTATAAGTTCACCCACTGTATTTCTAGAGATACACAATGAGTGCTGAGGTACTGTGTATTACGTTTATAAGTTCACCCACTGTATTTCTAGAGATACACAATGAGTGCTGAGGTACTGTGTATTACGTTTATAAGTTCACCCACTGTATTTCTAGAGATACACAATGAGTGCTGAGGTACTGTGTATTACGTTTATAAGTTCACCCACTGTATTTCTAGAGATACACAATGAGTGCTGAGGTACTGTGTATTACGTTTATAAGTTCACCCACTGTATTTCTAGAGATACACAATGAGTGCTGAGGTACTGTGTATTACGTTTATAAGTTCACCCACTGTATTTCTAGAGATACACAATGAGTGCTGAGGTACTGTGTATTACGTTTATAAGTTCACCCACTGTATTTCTAGAGATACACAATGAGTGCTGAGGTACTGTGTATTACGTTTATAAGTTCACCCACTGTATTTCTAGAGATACACAATGAGTGCTGAGGTACTGTGTATTACGTTTATAAGTTCACCCACTGTATTTCTAGAGATACACAATGAGTGCTGAGGTACTGTGTATTACGTTTATAAGTTCACCCACTGTATTTCTAGAGATACACAATGAGTGCTGAGGTACTGTGTATTACGTTTATAAGTTCACCCACTGTATTTCTAGAGATACACAATGAGTGCTGAGGTACTGTGTATTACGTTTATAAGTTCACCCACTGTATTTCTAGAGATACACAATGAGTGCTGAGGTACTGTGTATTACGTTTATAAGTTCACCCACTGTATTTCTAGAGATACACAATGAGTGCTGAGGTACTGTGTATTACGTTTATAAGTTCACCCACTGTATTTCTAGAGATACACAATGAGTGCTGAGGTACTGTGTATTACGTTTATAAGTTCACCCACTGTATTTCTAGAGATACACAATGAGTGCTGAGGTACTGTGTATTACGTTTATAAGTTCACCCACTGTATTTCTAGAGATACACAATGAGTGCTGAGGTACTGTGTATTACGTTTATAAGTTCACCCACTGTATTTCTAGAGATACACAATGAGTGCTGAGGTACTGTGTATTACGTTTATAAGTTCACCCACTGTATTTCTAGAGATACACAATGAGTGCTGAGGTACTGTGTATTACGTTTATAAGTTCACCCACTGTATTTCTAGAGATACACAATGAGTGCTGAGGTACTGTGTATTACGTTTATAAGTTCACCCACTGTATTTCTAGAGATACACAATGAGTGCTGAGGTACTGTGTATTACGTTTATAAGTTCACCCACTGTATTTCTAGAGATACACAATGAGTGCTGAGGTACTGTGTATTACGTTTATAAGTTCACCCACTGTATTTCTAGAGATACACAATGAGTGCTGAGGTACTGTGTATTACGTTTATAAGTTCACCCACTGTATTTCTAGAGATACACAATGAGTGCTGAGGTACTGTGTATTACGTTTATAAGTTCACCCACTGTATTTCTAGAGATACACAATGAGTGCTGAGGTACTGTGTATTACGTTTATAAGTTCACCCACTGTATTTCTAGAGATACACAATGAGTGCTGAGGTACTGTGTATTACGTTTATAAGTTCACCCACTGTATTTCTAGAGATACACAATGAGTGCTGAGGTACTGTGTATTACGTTTATAAGTTCACCCACTGTATTTCTAGAGATACACAATGAGTGCTGAGGTACTGTGTATTACGTTTATAAGTTCACCCACTGTATTTCTAGAGATACACAATGAGTGCTGAGGTACTGTGTATTACGTTTATAAGTTCACCCACTGTATTTCTAGAGATACACAATGAGTGCTGAGGTACTGTGTATTACGTTTATAAGTTCACCCACTGTATTTCTAGAGATACACAATGAGTGCTGAGGTACTGTGTATTACGTTTATAAGTTCACCCACTGTATTTCTAGAGATACACAATGAGTGCTGAGGTACTGTGTATTACGTTTATAAGTTCACCCACTGTATTTCTAGAGATACACAATGAGTGCTGAGGTACTGTGTATTACGTTTATAAGTTCACCCACTGTATTTCTAGAGATACACAATGAGTGCTGAGGTACTGTGTATTACGTTTATAAGTTCACCCACTGTATTTCTAGAGATACACAATGAGTGCTGAGGTACTGTGTATTACGTTTATAAGTTCACCCACTGTATTTCTAGAGATACACAATGAGTGCTGAGGTACTGTGTATTACGTTTATAAGTTCACCCACTGTATTTCTAGAGATACACAATGAGTGCTGAGGTACTGTGTATTACGTTTATAAGTTCACCCACTGTATTTCTAGAGATACACAATGAGTGCTGAGGTACTGTGTATTACGTTTATAAGTTCACCCACTGTATTTCTAGAGATACACAATGAGTGCTGAGGTACTGTGTATTACGTTTATAAGTTCACCCACTGTATTTCTAGAGATACACAATGAGTGCTGAGGTACTGTGTATTACGTTTATAAGTTCACCCACTGTATTTCTAGAGATACACAATGAGTGCTGAGGTACTGTGTATTACGTTTATAAGTTCACCCACTGTATTTCTAGAGATACACAATGAGTGCTGAGGTACTGTGTATTACGTTTATAAGTTCACCCACTGTATTTCTAGAGATACACAATGAGTGCTGAGGTACTGTGTATTACGTTTATAAGTTCACCCACTGTATTTCTAGAGATACACAATGAGTGCTGAGGTACTGTGTATTACGTTTATAAGTTCACCCACTGTATTTCTAGAGATACACAATGAGTGCTGAGGTACTGTGTATTACGTTTATAAGTTCACCCACTGTATTTCTAGAGATACACAATGAGTGCTGAGGTACTGTGTATTACGTTTATAAGTTCACCCACTGTATTTCTAGAGATACACAATGAGTGCTGAGGTACTGTGTATTACGTTTATAAGTTCACCCACTGTATTTCTAGAGATACACAATGAGTGCTGAGGTACTGTGTATTACGTTTATAAGTTCACCCACTGTATTTCTAGAGATACACAATGAGTGCTGAGGTACTGTGTATTACGTTTATAAGTTCACCCACTGTATTTCTAGAGATACACAATGAGTGCTGAGGTACTGTGTATTACGTTTATAAGTTCACCCACTGTATTTCTAGAGATACACAATGAGTGCTGAGGTACTGTGTATTACGTTTATAAGTTCACCCACTGTATTTCTAGAGATACACAATGAGTGCTGAGGTACTGTGTATTACGTTTATAAGTTCACCCACTGTATTTCTAGAGATACACAATGAGTGCTGAGGTACTGTGTATTACGTTTATAAGTTCACCCACTGTATTTCTAGAGATACACAATGAGTGCTGAGGTACTGTGTATTACGTTTATAAGTTCACCCACTGTATTTCTAGAGATACACAATGAGTGCTGAGGTACTGTGTATTACGTTTATAAGTTCACCCACTGTATTTCTAGAGATACACAATGAGTGCTGAGGTACTGTGTATTACGTTTATAAGTTCACCCACTGTATTTCTAGAGATACACAATGAGTGCTGAGGTACTGTGTATTACGTTTATAAGTTCACCCACTGTATTTCTAGAGATACACAATGAGTGCTGAGGTACTGTGTATTACGTTTATAAGTTCACCCACTGTATTTCTAGAGATACACAATGAGTGCTGAGGTACTGTGTATTACGTTTATAAGTTCACCCACTGTATTTCTAGAGATACACAATGAGTGCTGAGGTACTGTGTATTACGTTTATAAGTTCACCCACTGTATTTCTAGAGATACACAATGAGTGCTGAGGTACTGTGTATTACGTTTATAAGTTCACCCACTGTATTTCTAGAGATACACAATGAGTGCTGAGGTACTGTGTATTACGTTTATAAGTTCACCCACTGTATTTCTAGAGATACACAATGAGTGCTGAGGTACTGTGTATTACGTTTATAAGTTCACCCACTGTATTTCTAGAGATACACAATGAGTGCTGAGGTACTGTGTATTACGTTTATAAGTTCACCCACTGTATTTCTAGAGATACACAATGAGTGCTGAGGTACTGTGTATTACGTTTATAAGTTCACCCACTGTATTTCTAGAGATACACAATGAGTGCTGAGGTACTGTGTATTACGTTTATAAGTTCACCCACTGTATTTCTAGAGATACACAATGAGTGCTGAGGTACTGTGTATTACGTTTATAAGTTCACCCACTGTATTTCTAGAGATACACAATGAGTGCTGAGGTACTGTGTATTACGTTTATAAGTTCACCCACTGTATTTCTAGAGATACACAATGAGTGCTGAGGTACTGTGTATTACGTTTATAAGTTCACCCACTGTATTTCTAGAGATACACAATGAGTGCTGAGGTACTGTGTATTACGTTTATAAGTTCACCCACTGTATTTCTAGAGATACACAATGAGTGCTGAGGTACTGTGTATTACGTTTATAAGTTCACCCACTGTATTTCTAGAGATACACAATGAGTGCTGAGGTACTGTGTATTACGTTTATAAGTTCACCCACTGTATTTCTAGAGATACACAATGAGTGCTGAGGTACTGTGTATTACGTTTATAAGTTCACCCACTGTATTTCTAGAGATACACAATGAGTGCTGAGGTACTGTGTATTACGTTTATAAGTTCACCCACTGTATTTCTAGAGATACACAATGAGTGCTGAGGTACTGTGTATTACGTTTATAAGTTCACCCACTGTATTTCTAGAGATACACAATGAGTGCTGAGGTACTGTGTATTACGTTTATAAGTTCACCCACTGTATTTCTAGAGATACACAATGAGTGCTGAGGTACTGTGTATTACGTTTATAAGTTCACCCACTGTATTTCTAGAGATACACAATGAGTGCTGAGGTACTGTGTATTACGTTTATAAGTTCACCCACTGTATTTCTAGAGATACACAATGAGTGCTGAGGTACTGTGTATTACGTTTATAAGTTCACCCACTGTATTTCTAGAGATACACAATGAGTGCTGAGGTACTGTGTATTACGTTTATAAGTTCACCCACTGTATTTCTAGAGATACACAATGAGTGCTGAGGTACTGTGTATTACGTTTATAAGTTCACCCACTGTATTTCTAGAGATACACAATGAGTGCTGAGGTACTGTGTATTACGTTTATAAGTTCACCCACTGTATTTCTAGAGATACACAATGAGTGCTGAGGTACTGTGTATTACGTTTATAAGTTCACCCACTGTATTTCTAGAGATACACAATGAGTGCTGAGGTACTGTGTATTACGTTTATAAGTTCACCCACTGTATTTCTAGAGATACACAATGAGTGCTGAGGTACTGTGTATTACGTTTATAAGTTCACCCACTGTATTTCTAGAGATACACAATGAGTGCTGAGGTACTGTGTATTACGTTTATAAGTTCACCCACTGTATTTCTAGAGATACACAATGAGTGCTGAGGTACTGTGTATTACGTTTATAAGTTCACCCACTGTATTTCTAGAGATACACAATGAGTGCTGAGGTACTGTGTATTACGTTTATAAGTTCACCCACTGTATTTCTAGAGATACACAATGAGTGCTGAGGTACTGTGTATTACGTTTATAAGTTCACCCACTGTATTTCTAGAGATACACAATGAGTGCTGAGGTACTGTGTATTACGTTTATAAGTTCACCCACTGTATTTCTAGAGATACACAATGAGTGCTGAGGTACTGTGTATTACGTTTATAAGTTCACCCACTGTATTTCTAGAGATACACAATGAGTGCTGAGGTACTGTGTATTACGTTTATAAGTTCACCCACTGTATTTCTAGAGATACACAATGAGTGCTGAGGTACTGTGTATTACGTTTATAAGTTCACCCACTGTATTTCTAGAGATACACAATGAGTGCTGAGGTACTGTGTATTACGTTTATAAGTTCACCCACTGTATTTCTAGAGATACACAATGAGTGCTGAGGTACTGTGTATTACGTTTATAAGTTCACCCACTGTATTTCTAGAGATACACAATGAGTGCTGAGGTACTGTGTATTACGTTTATAAGTTCACCCACTGTATTTCTAGAGATACACAATGAGTGCTGAGGTACTGTGTATTACGTTTATAAGTTCACCCACTGTATTTCTAGAGATACACAATGAGTGCTGAGGTACTGTGTATTACGTTTATAAGTTCACCCACTGTATTTCTAGAGATACACAATGAGTGCTGAGGTACTGTGTATTACGTTTATAAGTTCACCCACTGTATTTCTAGAGATACACAATGAGTGCTGAGGTACTGTGTATTACGTTTATAAGTTCACCCACTGTATTTCTAGAGATACACAATGAGTGCTGAGGTACTGTGTATTACGTTTATAAGTTCACCCACTGTATTTCTAGAGATACACAATGAGTGCTGAGGTACTGTGTATTACGTTTATAAGTTCACCCACTGTATTTCTAGAGATACACAATGAGTGCTGAGGTACTGTGTATTACGTTTATAAGTTCACCCACTGTATTTCTAGAGATACACAATGAGTGCTGAGGTACTGTGTATTACGTTTATAAGTTCACCCACTGTATTTCTAGAGATACACAATGAGTGCTGAGGTACTGTGTATTACGTTTATAAGTTCACCCACTGTATTTCTAGAGATACACAATGAGTGCTGAGGTACTGTGTATTACGTTTATAAGTTCACCCACTGTATTTCTAGAGATACACAATGAGTGCTGAGGTACTGTGTATTACGTTTATAAGTTCACCCACTGTATTTCTAGAGATACACAATGAGTGCTGAGGTACTGTGTATTACGTTTATAAGTTCACCCACTGTATTTCTAGAGATACACAATGAGTGCTGAGGTACTGTGTATTACGTTTATAAGTTCACCCACTGTATTTCTAGAGATACACAATGAGTGCTGAGGTACTGTGTATTACGTTTATAAGTTCACCCACTGTATTTCTAGAGATACACAATGAGTGCTGAGGTACTGTGTATTACGTTTATAAGTTCACCCACTGTATTTCTAGAGATACACAATGAGTGCTGAGGTACTGTGTATTACGTTTATAAGTTCACCCACTGTATTTCTAGAGATACACAATGAGTGCTGAGGTACTGTGTATTACGTTTATAAGTTCACCCACTGTATTTCTAGAGATACACAATGAGTGCTGAGGTACTGTGTATTACGTTTATAAGTTCACCCACTGTATTTCTAGAGATACACAATGAGTGCTGAGGTACTGTGTATTACGTTTATAAGTTCACCCACTGTATTTCTAGAGATACACAATGAGTGCTGAGGTACTGTGTATTACGTTTATAAGTTCACCCACTGTATTTCTAGAGATACACAATGAGTGCTGAGGTACTGTGTATTACGTTTATAAGTTCACCCACTGTATTTCTAGAGATACACAATGAGTGCTGAGGTACTGTGTATTACGTTTATAAGTTCACCCACTGTATTTCTAGAGATACACAATGAGTGCTGAGGTACTGTGTATTACGTTTATAAGTTCACCCACTGTATTTCTAGAGATACACAATGAGTGCTGAGGTACTGTGTATTACGTTTATAAGTTCACCCACTGTATTTCTAGAGATACACAATGAGTGCTGAGGTACTGTGTATTACGTTTATAAGTTCACCCACTGTATTTCTAGAGATACACAATGAGTGCTGAGGTACTGTGTATTACGTTTATAAGTTCACCCACTGTATTTCTAGAGATACACAATGAGTGCTGAGGTACTGTGTATTACGTTTATAAGTTCACCCACTGTATTTCTAGAGATACACAATGAGTGCTGAGGTACTGTGTATTACGTTTATAAGTTCACCCACTGTATTTCTAGAGATACACAATGAGTGCTGAGGTACTGTGTATTACGTTTATAAGTTCACCCACTGTATTTCTAGAGATACACAATGAGTGCTGAGGTACTGTGTATTACGTTTATAAGTTCACCCACTGTATTTCTAGAGATACACAATGAGTGCTGAGGTACTGTGTATTACGTTTATAAGTTCACCCACTGTATTTCTAGAGATACACAATGAGTGCTGAGGTACTGTGTATTACGTTTATAAGTTCACCCACTGTATTTCTAGAGATACACAATGAGTGCTGAGGTACTGTGTATTACGTTTATAAGTTCACCCACTGTATTTCTAGAGATACACAATGAGTGCTGAGGTACTGTGTATTACGTTTATAAGTTCACCCACTGTATTTCTAGAGATACACAATGAGTGCTGAGGTACTGTGTATTACGTT